>CM037093.1:118444687-118906211 GCA_020916435.1 Oxytropis ochrocephala
ATAGTAGGTTTATAGTAATCTTTTAAAAAATTAATTATCAATGAAAAATGTTAATGCTCTGTTTTTTTATATATCAGTGCAGGTATCCCGTGTTTTTTTATATATCAGTGATAATTATTTGTCCTTTTCTAGGTATTAATGACTGATATTTGTCACATGTGTTTTAAATATTAATAAGTTTAAATAGTAATTAAGCCTTCTTGTCTTTTTAGATAGTAGGTTTATAGTAGTCTTCAAAAATTTTAATTATCTTCCGTCAAAAAAAAGTCTAATTATCAATGCAAATATTTATTGTTTATTTATATATACAGCTTATCTCGTAGTTTTGATTGATTATTTTAGTTGATTAGTATATTATAGTAGATAGAAAAATATAGATAGGAGATTATCAATAAGAGTGTAAACAGATTTCGAAGAGAAAAAGAAGATAATTTTAGTACTGTAGTGTTTGTATAAATTTAGGTAAAAAAAACTAAAGTGAAATGATAAGAGAAATAGAAGAATTGTTTATGTGAAAAATAAAAGTAAAGTAAAAAGAAAAAAAAATGAAGAAAGAGAGTGTTTGAGAAAAGTGAAAAGGAGGAAAGAGAGTGTAAGAAGAAAGAGAAAAAAAGTAAGAAAGATAGTGTAAGAGAAAAGTAAAAAGGAGGAAAGAGAGTGTAAGAAGAACAAATAAATTTACATTTTTGCCCTCAAATATTTGAGGTGTCTTTTAGATAGGATGAGGGTATTGGTAAAATCATAGGTGGTTTAGATGTATAAATATAGTGTAGATGTAGATGTAGATATATATATATATATATATATATATATATATATATATATATATATATATATATATATATATATATATATATATATAAGTAGATTGTAAAAGTTAGATAGTAATTAATTATCAATAAGAAATATTTGTTTTTATATTAATTAGTAATTTAAATAACCATTAAGTCTTTTTTTTTCAGATAGTAGGTTTGTACTTTATATTAGTCTTCAAAAATTATCAATGACAAATATTAATCCCGTGTTTTTTTATATATTATCGCAGTTATCCAGTGTTTTTATAGATCAATGTAGTTATCTCGTAGTGTCAATTGATTATTTTAGTTGATTAGTATCTTATAGTAGATAGTAAAAGAGAGATAGTAGATTACCAATAAGAAATATGTGTATTAAATTTTAATCAGTAGTTTAAATAGTCATTAAATCTTCTTGTTTTTTAGATAGTAGGTTTATAGTAATCTTTTAAAAAATTAATTATCAATGAAAAATGTTAATGCTCTGTTTTTTTATATATCAGTGTGCAGATTATCCCGTGTTTTTATATATCAGTGACAATTATTTGTCCTTTTCTAGGTATTAATGACTGATATTTGTCACATGTGTTTTAAATATTAATAAGTTTAAATAGTAATTAAGCCTTCTTGTCTTTTTAGATAGTAGGTTTATAGTAGTCTTCAAAAATTTTAATTATCTTCCGTCAAAAAAAAGTCTAATTATCAATGGCAAATATTTATCCCGTGTTTATTTATATATCTTTGCAGTTATCCCTTGTTTTTGTATATCAGTCTGATTATCTCGTAGTTTGATTGATTATTTTAGTTGATTAGTATATTATAGTAGATAGAAAAATATAGATAGGAGATTATCAATAAGAGTGTAAATGATTTCAAAGAGAAAAGAGAAGATAATTTTAGTACTGTAGTGTTTGTATAAATTTAGGTAAAAAAAAACTAAAGTGAAATGATAAGAGAAATAGAAGAATTGTTTATGTGAAAAATAAAAGTAAAGTAAAAAAAAAAAAAAAAATGAAGAAAGAGAGTGTTTGAGAAAAGTGAAAAGGAGGAAAGAGAGTGTAAGAAGAAAGAGAAAAAAGTAAGAAAGATAGTGTAAAGAGAAAAGTAAAAGGAGGAAAGAGAGTGTAAGAAGAACAAATAAATTTACATTTTTGCCCTCAAATATTTGAGGTGTCTTTTAGATAGGATGAGGGTATTGGTAAAATCATCATGTAGGTGGTTTAGATGTATAAATATATAGATGTAGATGTAGATGTATATATATATATATATATATATATATATATATATATATATATATATATATATATATATATAGTAAGTAGATTATGTAAAAGTTAGATAGTAATTAATTATCAATAAGAAATATTTGTTTTTATATTAATTAGTAATTTAAATAACCATTTTTTTTTTTTTTGAGATAGTAGGTTTGTACTTTATATTAGTCTTCAAAAAATTATCAATGACAAATATTAATCCCGTGTGTTTTTTATATATTATCGCAGATTATCCGGTGTTTTTATAGATCAATGAAGTTATCTCGTAGTGTCAATTGATTTTTTAGTTGATTAGTATCTTATAGTAGATAGTAAAAGAGAGATAGTAGATTACCAATAAGAAATATGTGTATTAAATTTTAATCGATGAGTTTAAATAGTCATTAAATCTTCTTGTTTTTTAGATAGTAGGTTTATAGTAATCTTTTAAAAAATTAATTATCAATGAAAAATGTTAATGCTCTGTTTTTATATATCGGTCACATAGATTATCCGTGTTTTTTTATATATCGGTGACAATTATTTGTCCTTTTCTAGGTATTAATGATGGATATTTGTCACATGTGTTTTAAATATTAATAAGTTTAAATAGTAATTAAGCCTTCTTGTCTTTTTAGATAGTAGGTTTATAGTAGTCTTCAAAAATTTTAATTATCTTAGTCAAAAAAAGTCTAATTATCAATGGCAAATATTTATCCGTGTTTATTTATATATCTTTGCGATTATCCCTTGTTTTGTATATCGGTCTGATTATCTCGTAGTTTCGATTGATTATTTTAGTTGATTAGTATATTATAGTAGATAGAAAAATATAGATAGGAGATTATCAATAAGAGTGTAAACATGATTTCAAGAGAAAAAAGAAGATAATTTTAGTCTTTGTAGTGTTTGTATAAATTTAGGTAAAAAAACTAAAGTGAAATGATAAGAGAAATAGAAGAATTGTTTATGTGAAAAATAAAAGTAAAGTAAAAAGAAAAAAAAAAATGAAGAAAGAGAGTTTTTGAGAAAAGTGAAAAAGAGGAAAGAGAGTGTAAGAAGAAAGAAAAAAAGTAAGAAAGATAGTGTAAGAGAAAAGTAAAAAGGAGGAAAGAGAGTGTAAGAAGAACAAATAAATTTACATTTTTGCCCTCAAATATTTGAGGTGTCTTTTAGATAGGATGAGGGTATTGGTAAAATCATAGGTGGTTTAGATGTATAAATATAGTGTAGATGTAGATGTAGAAAAAAATTAGTTTAATAGAAGGGTAGTTTAGTATTTTTGGTAGTGGTTGTTGGACTATATGATAACCTTAGAGGGGGGGGGTGAATAAGGTTATATTCTAAAATGAAATCTTTTTCTTGTTTTCGAAAAATTTACGATGCAAGTTTAAATCAAATGCGGAAAATAAGATTTAAACTATATGCAACACCTAAACAAGCTATAACAATGGCGAAACAATTACTGTTGATATTGAAAAATTAGCGCGATAATATCAAATACAACGACGATTAACAATAATAACGAAAACACAAAGTAGAGATAAGGGAAAGAAGTACACCGTGATTTTAGCGAGGTTGGGATAAAAGCCCTACTCCTCGGCCTCTCGGCTTTGCAACCTTTGGACTTTGGTAATCACCACTATATTGTGAAGATACTTCTTCGGTGTTTACAAGCAAGCAACTTCAAATACAACAAACCTCTCAATTTTCCCCAAATTGAGAACCCAAGCTTCCCGCTAAGGATTTCACCGATTCAATCTCCCGATTGAATGACTCAAGAACGCTATCCCAAGATTTTTCACAAACAATTCAATCTCCTGATTGAATTACCCAAGAGTTTGAACTCCTAGGATTTCTCAAACAAACAAGAATAGCAATCTTACAGATCAAACTATGATCCAATCTCTCAAACAATATGATTCAGTTAGATTAAGAGAGATGATGTGATTGGAACCTTTGAAATTTGAAGAACGTGTAAAGATGAAACTTATGAAAGATCGGTTCTTCAAAGATCTTTTGATGCGATGGATTTGAATATGAAAATGAAAGAATGAAAAAACCTTTAATTTGAAGAACAATAGAAGATGATTTCTATGAATGATCGGTTCTTCAAAAACTTTTTCTTTTTGGTTTGACGGCACGCTTTGTTTTTCACGATGAAATGATTTGTCAAAAGGGTTCGGTTTTATCGTGAAAACCCTAGAGCCTTTTATAGAGAATATGAAAATATGACCGTTGAAAATGATTTGTAACATGTTGTGATAAGTGAAGAATCGATTGATTTCTTGAAAGGAATAGATGAAAATCGATTTTGCTTTCTAAAAGAAAGTAAGAAATCGATTTCTTACTTAAAGAAATAAGAAGGAAATCGATTACTTGCTTGAAAGCAAGGAAGCCACAAATCGATTTCTTGCTTGAAAGCACAAAGTCATCAATCGATTGTTTTCTTTCTAAAACAAGTTCTTTTATAAACAAGCAAGCTATGAATCGATTGTTGGCTTTACCAAAGAAGTGGGAAATCGATTTCTTTCTTCCAAGAGAGGAGGAAATCGATTTGTAGCTTTAAAATACAAAGGCAAATCGATTTTTGACTTTAGAGAACAAAGGAAATCGATTTATGGCTTTAACAACAAGTAGAAACCAATTTCTAGATTCATGTACAAAATTCTTTACTTCAAAAACAAATTCTTTTAAAACTTTTCTTTAAAAACAACAAATCATGATTCAAACTATTAATTTAAAACAACTTGTGTCTAATCTAATAAATCATGATTTTATAGAAAACATTTTTCCAAGATAGTTCTATTTTAAAAGATCATCTCTCAACTACAAAGAATCATAAAGTTTAAGTAGAAGAGACCTTACATATGTCTTAAGCAAAGCGAATAACAAATAAGTCCTTGGATGGATTTGGTCCTTGCTCACTTCACCTTTAAGCTTCTATCCTTTAACTTGACACGCTAAGCGCCTTTGATCATATCTATGTGCATTGTTCAAACCTGCGCTTAGACTCACTGTGTAACCATTAGCAAACATATTGTAATTTGTTATCATACAAAACAAAGAGTGTTTGACCTTGGTTCAACAAACTCCCCCTTTTGATGATAACAAATTACCTTATGCATAGGGAGGCGATAAACAAGAAATAACGGCATAAGCTTTCCCTAAGCATAAGCATTAAGAAAATAAACAACTTACATGCAAGAGAACCAAACATAATGAGTTAAATAAACAAACAAAGAAGACAAAGAAGACTTTTCTCCCCTTTGTTTTCATCAAAAAGGAGGAAGACACGCAATGAGCAGATAGTATATAATATAACAAGCACATAGCATCTCAAAAATACATCACATAATCACAAGCTAGCAAAATCAAGCATACCGAGCTCTCTCCGAATCTTACAAAATTGCGCTCTTCTGGCTAGTGGTTTCGTGAAGATGTCTGCTAGTTGGTCATCGGTGCCTACAAATTTTAATGCTATGCTCCCCTAGAAACATGGTCTCTAATGAAATGATGTCTTATCTCTATATGCTTAGTTCTAGAGTGTTGGATGGGGTTCTTAGCAATGTTAATGGCACTAGTGTTATCACATAGAATCGGCACATTATCATATAACAAACCAAAATCCTCCAAAGTCTGTTTCATCCACAAAACTTGTGCAACACAATTTCCAACCGCCACATATTCGCTTTTCACGGTGGACAAAGCAACACTGCTCGCTTTTTACTAGACCAGGAAGTCAAACAAGGTCCTAAGAAATGACAGTTCCACTAGTACTTTTTCTATCTAAGGTACAACCAAAGAAAATCAAGATCGAAAAAATCCGACCAAATCAAAGTGACTCGATTTGGTACCACAATCCAAACTCCGTGGTTCCTTCACATATCTAAGAATCCGTTTACTGACTTTTAAATGTGATTCTTTTGGACATGCTTGAAATCGAGCACACAGCACACAACAAACATAATATCGTGCCGGGAAGCGATTAAGTATAAAAGACTACCGATCATACCTCGATACATTGTTTCATTTACCGGTTTACCTTGTTCATCCTTGTCCAATTTGGTCGTGCACGCCATTGGAGTGCCAATTGCCTTTGCATCACTCATGCCAAATTTCTTTAGTAACTCCTTTGAGAACTTATTTTGACCGATGAATATTCCATCTTTCATTTGTTTCACTTGAAGTTCCAAAAAGAAGTTTAACTCCCCATCATGCTCATTTCAAACTCACTAGTCATCATGTCGTAAAAACTCCTTGCACAATTCATCATTAGTAGATCCAAATATAATATCATCAACATAAATTTGAACTACAATGAGATGTTTGCCTTTGGTTTTAAGGAATAAGGTAGAATTAATCTTACCCTTCTTGAAACCATTTGCAATTAAATGTTTGCTTAATCTCTCATACCAAGTTTTGAATGATGAGTTTTCGAATTCTCCTCCATGATCGCTTCTAATTTCCTTGATAGCTAAGTTTTTCTCATTCTGTAACTTTCTACGCACAACTTAGCAAACTTGTTGAAAGCATCACTTTTATTAGCAAGTAAAATAGTCCAAGTGTATCTAGAATAATCATCAACAATTACAAACACATACTTGGCTCCTCCTAGACTTACAACATCAATTTCACCAAATAAATCAAGATGCAACAATTCAAGCACATTTTTGGTAGAAATAATGAGTTTTGATTTGAAAGAAGTTTTATGCATTTTACCCAATTGACATGCATCACATAATTGACCTTTTTCATACTTAAGTTTGGGTAAACCTCTAACATGTTCATTTGCACATAATTTAGATAGAAGTTCCATACTAGCATGTCCTAAGCGCCTATGCCACACATCCACATCACATCATCAAGTAAAGAAGGCATGCATACAATATCATCACCCTGTGATGTCAAAATCAACATAATAAACATTGTTTTCACGAAATCAATGTGAAAGTTGAAGCTTCATGCACAATAAGACATTTATCTTTGAGAAATAAACATCAAAGTCATTATCACATAGTTGACTTACACTTAGTAAATTAAATTTAACACCATCAACTAATAAAGCATTTCTAATTTTGATTGTGTTTTCCTTACCCACACAACCTTTACCTATTACACGAAAGCGGCCATTATTGGCGAACTTCACGGATCCATAGCCTTGTTGCTTAACAAGAATAGTTCACGATCCACCATCCATACATTTCCCTTTTGGATAGTCTACGACCTACAAAGGAAAAATCAAACACTCACGAAAGTACCCAAATTTATTTGGGTCCATGGAGGTTAGTTCTCAAGAGGATTTGTTTTTCTAATCCACCTTGGTTTCTTGCAAGCGGTATATCACCTCACATAGTTTGCGAATAGGACATCTAAGAGAATTATGATTTCCTTTTTGACAATAAGTGCAAGAGAATGAACTACGTGTCTTACTTGGAAGAAGTACAAATACATATCCCTTTTTGGACTCACCTTTATCAATACCTCTCCTATCAACATATTCATGTTGAAAGGTAACTTGGTCAAACTTTTAAATTTTCATTTTAAATCTTGATTTTTTCAAAAATTTGTTTAAGCTCTAGAAATTCAAGGTTGAAAGGTTTGCATTTTGTAGTCCAATCTAGCTATCTCATTCTCAAAGCGTCGATTTGAGTAGAGTTCAAATTCATAGTTTTTATCAAAAGTTTTTCATGTTCAATATTTTCACATTTTGACAACTACTATCATCATTCTTGAATCATCGAGAATGTAGAATTTGTTACCTTAGATCGCCAAGCTCACTTCATCATCGGGTTTCACATCATCAACTTTGAGATTGTCCCATGTATCATAGGACATCTGCCAACCAACAAACGTTAGCAACTTCCTCTTCTTCTTCCTGTTTCATTATGATTGTAGCCTTCATTGCTTTCTTTCTTTGGGTATTTGTTCTTAAGTTTTGGACAATAAGCATTCAAAACATCTTGCAATGACTAACTTTGTTATACGGATTTCTTTTGAAAAATCACCTTTCCTAAACTTGTTGAACTTCATGAATTTTTTGAATTTTTGCAAGCATAACCATGTCTTCTTCAAATACCACTTTCTTTCCCGATTTAGAATATCTTCAAATGCTAGAAGAGGCCCAATTAAATCTTGATGAGGAAGAGTTAGCGGTGAAACTAAGAACTCTTTTACTTGGCTTGTACCCATGAGTTTATAACCAATACATAGCGCTCCTGGAATCAACAACATCAACATATTCGAGAGTTTAAATCAAATGCGGAAAATAAGATTTAAAACTATATGCAAACACTAAACAAGCTATAACAATAAGCAGAAACAATTACAAAGATGATATTGAAGTAACTTTGGTTGTTGACAATCTCTCTCAAACAATATGATTCAAAGAAGTAAGAGAGATGATGTGATTGGAACCTTGAAATTTGAAGAACGTGTAAAGATGAAACTTACCAACTTCAAACCTTTTAGTGAAGCAATGAAAGCACAAAGTCTTTTAAATTTTCATTTTCGATCTTGATTTTTTCAAAAATCGATTTATGGCTTTCATGTACAAAAATTCTTTACTTCTAAAAAAACAAATTCTTTTAAAACTTTTCTTTAACAAAAAACAACAAATCATGATTCAAACTATTAATTTAAAATAACTTGTGTCTAATCTAATAAATCATGATTTTATAGAAAACATTTTTCCAAGACAGGTTCTATTTTAAAAGATCATCTCTCAAGCTAAGAGATGATGTGATTGGAACTTTGAAATTTGAAGAAGTAAAATCATAAAGTTTAAGTAGAAGAGACCTTACATATGTCTTAAGTTTGAAAGCGAATGAAAACAAATAAGTCCTTGGATGGATTTGGTCCTTGCTCACTTCACCTTTAAGCTTCTATCCTTTAACTTGACACGCAAAAGCGAGGAAATCTTTGATCATATCTATGTGCATTGTTTTTCACCAATTTCTAGATTCTGTACAAAATTCTCTTACTTCAAAAACAAATTCTTTTAAAACTTTTCTTTTAGACTCATCTAGTCCAAACCATTAGCAAACATATTGTAATTTGTTATCATACAAAACAAAGAGTGTTTGACCTTGGTTCAACAGTGGTTCCTAATCTTTGGTATTTTTTGCGTGTTACACACAAACTAAGGTGCCATTAAACATGCATATATCAACAAACAACTAACTAAATGTATGCTACTAGCCTACAAACATGCACATATCACCTTTTTTTACTGTTAAGTGTATTCCCTGCCTTCTTAGATTGGAAAATTTATAAAAAAATGTTATAAATATACTCATTTGAAATATTAATTCTCGATATATTATTTTATTTCTAAATTTAACATTTTACTGTAATTTTATTAATAAATTTCTATACCTAATATATTTGATGCGTTCAAAATTTTGGTCGGCTTAAAAGAAATAAAAAATAAACATCACACAGATTATCACGTAGTCATGCTTGGGTTTTAACCAAGTAATTGACATTTTCATACCGCTAAAATTGTCAATACAATCACTATTGGGAAACACATTCAAAGTGTTTATTAAAATTACACTAAAAAGTTTATAAAATTCACTCAAAATTATTCTATAGTATTATTATGGTATTTGTATGAAATTAAAAACTTTAGGTTGGTAAAAAAAAACTTTAGTAAAATGTTGAATTTGAAGTTCAAAAAACCTCCAATCTCAACAATGGTGTTTTTTCTTTAGAGCATCAAATTGAACGACTTTTGAGCCTAAAATGCTCGAAATTCAACAAAGAATCAAAATATGGCAAGTATTTTTTCAGAAAAGTGCTTAAAACACAAAACACTGTGAAAAAGGAAATCACATCTATAAAATGTGTTTAGTTTTTTATTTGCTCATTTCTCGACCAGTTTGCGTCAAACTGGTCGTGTTCAACTCGTATTAAGTGCAGAAATTTCATACTTTCTGATTTTGATGCTTATACATATTTTGCTTGCTTGCTTATAGATATACATATATTTCAAGAATCCTCATACATTATTTACGTATCTGATTGTGATGCTTATATATATATATATCATATTGTTGCTACAATATGCTGAATATTCGTTGAAGCATATCCTTCCAACTCACGCTTTTTTATTTAGACAAAATTAAATCACTATTTTGGCTATGTTTGTTTGGTTGGGCTAAAGCCCTGACTTATAGCGGATATAAACTTGTTTGTAGGATTTTGGCATTTCTAGTTTATATAGAGTTTAACCAAACTCTATTTCAACCCGTTTTTAAGCTTATAGTTTATATCGTTTCACTTTTTCTTTCGATTTTACTCTTATTATTCTAATTCAATTCTTCGGTTTAATCTTTATTTAATGCGGACTATCTAATTTTTAAGCATTAATTGCAATGTCCATTTTTATCAATTTAACTTTTTGAATAAATTCAAGAGATGATGCAATTAAATGATAAAGTTAAAATTGTATTATTTTTTTTGGGAAATCGAGTATTCTCTTCGTGCAATTGTACATAGAGACTAATCCCTCGAACTAGGTAAGAACACAATGGGCGAAAAAACTCTCACTCAAGAGTTTTAACGCGTCTACATTTTCGAGGTTGGATTCGAACCTATGACATTGATTAACCTTACAATTATATACCAATAAAATTTGTCGCTAATTAAATTTATTAATAGATTTAAAAATTATTGTAGAGTTAATAAAATTTGAATTTGATATATATTTGATCCAATTCTAAACTTCATATGATTAGACACAATCATCGATAATTTGAAACAAGGGATGAATAAACTATTTTATTTTGACATGAATTGATAATCAAGGTTGGAGGTTTTCCTACCTCACATAATAATAATCTTAAAATTTCAAGTCTTTGTTGTGCTTATTTATTTAGTTTTATTGTAGGGTACAATATATATCATTCTTTATTACAACAGCAAAACAAACCCCCCACGTTTTCTATAACACACTTCCCACCTTTAAAATAGCCTCTAGTAGCACAGTTTAGGCTGCACCACATGTGATTTGGGCATTTCCCGCCAATGCAGGCTACTCCAACGTCATCACCATTCGTTAATCCTGTAACCATGAAATGTTAAATTAGACTAACAAAAAAGCTTATATATACATAAAAACTTTAATTCAGTAAACCACATAATCTAGATTGAGTCCATAACTTGTATATAAAAAAGAAACAACTCACAACAAAAAAAACCAACTTCTCTATCATTACCTGATACCAAAATCAAAGTAATGCACAAGCTCCAGCAAATATAGGATTGGTACATGTGAAAGGCCATTGTGTAAGATTTCACCTTAATTATGTTTTATTTCTTGTTAGATAGCTAGGACTAACATGTTCTTTATATATAATAGTAGAAGTAATATACGGTGTGCAAGTTTATTTGTATTTCATTTAATAAGGAATGAAATTCATTAAATTCAAAATATAATCAATGATATTGTAATGAACTTTTTATTGACTAACAAAATTTAGATAATGTTAATTATCTATTCTATTTGTTGATGAGGTCAATAAACTTTTTATTGACTAATTAAATTTAGATAATATTATTATCTATTTTTGTTGATGAGGTTAATAAAAAAGTGCAAATTATTTTGTTGACTTTAATTGTTGAAATATATTGCAAATTATTTTGTTGACTTTAATTATTATCTAGACTATTTTTTTTAGAGAAATTAATGCTCTAGTTTTATATTCGATAAGTATAATAAATGTTTTTTTGACTACAACAAAAAAAAGTTGCAAAACTGTATTAGTGCAAATGTTTTTGACTACAATAAATATATTGAAAAATGTTTTTTGATTATATTCATACTGCGTAAATAACACACATATGTAAAAGTCAAATATTACAAAACCACCACAACCATAATTCCTAAAAACTAAGCCCTCATTCGAGGTGGTTTTATATCTTTTGTTTTGAAATTTTCAAAAATCAAAATCAGTTTTTGTTTTAACTTTTAAAAATTTAAAAAACCAAAATCAGATTCAGCTTTGAGTTGAGAAATTTTCAAACATCAAAATCGGTTTCAAATATAATTAAAAAATAAACATTCATCATAAACTCGTCTTAATAAAAATAATATATAAAAAATTAGGTATGAAAAATAATTAAAATATTACAAATATATAGTGTACTTATTTAATAATAATAGTTGTTGAAAGTAGTAGTTGTCGCCGGTGTGACCTGTGGTGGTCATATTGATGATTGGTGGTGGGTAGTGGGGGTGACTAGTAGTGGTCAAAGTGGTGATTTTTGGTGGTTAGAGAGGTAGTCGTTGGTGGTGACCGATATTGTTTAATGTGGTGGTTTCCATTGGTTGGAGTGATGGTCAGATTGGTGATCAGAGTTAGATGGGGTGGTGGTTAGCAGTGGTTAGAGTATTGGTCGGTGGTGGTAGGAGTGGTAGTAGGTGGTGGTCAGATTGGTGATCATTGGTGGATGGAGTGGTGATCGGCGGTGGTCAAAGTGGCGGTCGACAATGGTTACAAGTAGTGGTCGGCAGTGGTTAAAGTAGTGATCAATGGTGCCAAAGCGGTAGTTGTTGGTGGTCAGATTGGTGATCATAGGTGGATGGAGTGGTGATCAACGATGGTCAAAGTGGTGGTCGGAAGTAGTCCTTAATGGTCAGATTGGAGATCATAAGTGGATAAAGTGGTAATTTGATGTTGTCATGGTGGTGGTCGGAGTGATGGTTAGTGGTGGTCAAAGTGGTGATTGACAGTGGTCGGAGTGGTGGTTGGTGGTCTCGGAGTGGTAGTTGGTGGTGGTCAGATTCATGATTAGAGGTGGATGAAGTGGTGATTGACAGTGGTCAAAGTGTCGGTCGATGATTGTCGAATTAGTGGTTAGTGGTGGTCAGCGGTGGTGACAGGTGGTGGTCAAAATGGTGGTTAGAGTCGTGGTCGGCGACCATTGATGCACTACAAAAAAAAGGGTTTTTTTGGCGGATTTTTCCGCCAAAAAACACCCAATTCCGCCGCAAATAAGGGATTTTTTAGTGGATTTTTCACGTGATAAAAGGGCCGTCGCATAGCGTGAATTTCCGCCGTAATTTCAGCAGATTTAAGATTTAAGGTCATTTTTTTCGGGAATTTTACGGCGGAATTTGCGGCGGAATTTTGGTGTTTTTGGCGTTCCGCCGCAAAATATATATTTTAAAAAAAAAAATCAAATCCACCGCAAATGACAAGGATTCCGCCACAAACGCGCGCGTTTTTTTTAAAATTTAAATTTCCTCCGCTGGAAATGTCATTATTAAAATTTTATAAATTTTTTTGTATCTACTGTGATAGTTTTTTGATGATGAGTAAATGCTGTAGGGAATTTGTGGTGTAATCTTGAACATTTTTTGCATATTACTTTTGTAAGGTTGAAATAAGAAAAAGAATCTTCATCATGAGTGTTCATTGCACCTTTGTTCTTAATAAAAGGTAAAGATGTTTCATCATCCCAAAGCATAATTCTCACAGCTACTCCTTCTTCTGCCTTCTTTTTTAATAGTGAGCCTAGATTTATTCCTCTAGCATGTTGAATTTCTTTAAGAGGATCTCTAACATGAACAATAATAGCTTCTCAAAAAATGTACATTCTAAAAGCAATACATGAAATGTCACAAGTAGAGCTATCAAACTAGCAGTAAGAAGTTTGTAAGAAGTTTGAGTGAAAGAATTTGATGTACATTCTAAAAGAGAAGAAATTATGAGCAGGTTATGTTGAGAGTGAGTGAAAATTTGTAAGAGAGTTGAAAATTTGTAAGAGTGAGTGAAGTTTGAGTGTTGAGAGTGAAAGAAGGAATGACTTTGATTTAATATGAGCCCTTAAAGACCCCAGATTTAATGCGGTTTTAAATGAATTTATGCAACTTTCGGCGGATATTTAATGCCATCTCGTTTCCGGCAGAAATCTTGTCCTTTGCGGCGGAATTTAAATTTCGAATATCCCGCCCATTTGGATGCATTTGCGGTGGAAATAAAGCGTTTGCGGCGGATTCCTTTTTTTTTTGTTTGAAAATTTTTCTTCCCCTTTATGATCCGCCAAAAATACTATAATTCTGCCAAAAATGGTTAAAATTCCGCCACAAAGTTTCTGGGGGATTAAATCCGCCAAAAAATACAAAAATCCGTCGGAATGTTGTTGGGGGATTAAAATCCGCCAGAAAGTTATGCCTTGTAATTTCAGTTATTCTTGTAGTGGATGGTGACGTGTTAGTATTAAAAACAAAAACAGAAATTTTAAAACCTATTTATTTGGTTGAGTTTTGATGGAAAACAATTTTTGAAATTAAAGAAAAAACCAACTCAACCACGTGTTACCCAAACATGTTTTGGTTTTGAAATTCCGAACGAAAATGTCCGTAAGTCAAGAAAACAACTAAATGTATACTAAAAAGCCTACAAACATATATACCCGTGCATACCAGTGTGTCTGTGTTTTGTAGATTACTATGACTACGTAGTTCTATTTATTTATTTTTTAAAAATACATTTGTAGGCTGACGTATTGGAATCCAAATTAAAACCTTTTATTGAGTAATAATTATTTATTTAGTTTGGCGACTTATTACGAAATTTCTATAAATTAAAAAACCTTTTATTACCGTAATTACATTATAAATAAGTTTACTAATTATTCAAATTATTTAAATTACTTTTTTTAATTAAATTAAATTAATTTATATTTTAATCAAATTAAAATCAATAAATTAAAAAAATAAAAACACGTAACTCTGAGTAAGAGCTACAAGTAAAAAAACTTTGCAAAATTTTAGTTTGAACCGGGTAGGGGCGAGTTATGTAACTGAACAAGTTGGGTTGAGATGAGTGAAAAAAACTAATTCTTGCATTTGGTTAAATAATTGGGAAAAATTTGAGTTATTTTTGGGGGTGCAGTGATAAAAAGTTCATTTCATTCTTTTTGTGGGGCAGTAAGAGTTCTGGCCAAAAATTATGGTTTGTTAAAAAAAAAAAAAAAAATTTAGAAAAAATCCACAAGGTTGCACGTGATAAAAAGTTCATTTCATTTCTTTTTGTGCCATCACATCACATGCTGATTCCCTTGTTCCATTACCAAACACATCAAGGCAGTAAGATTATTGATTTTTTTTACTCAAAAGTAACATATTATTCATGTTTTAATGTAGGCATGTGATCCACTATGCTTTTTATGGCAATGCAATTTTCTTTTAGGTAGAAATGAAGGGTCGAAACAGATGAAACAAAGCAACTCTCGCCTTAAATTAGTGAGTTCTGGTTGGATTTTACAGGTATGGGTCCATTAGCTGCAGTGTTTGTGGCCTTGTGCCTGGAAGAGGGAATGTGGCCCCTCACACCATCCTGTGGTTAGTTTCATTACTTTGTCAACAAATGAAGTCCATTCTGCTAACCACCATCATAAATGATTAGTTAGAAAGTAGTAAAAGAGAGGGATAGGAAGCCTTAAATATGGGGGCAAAGGCAAACTCTGTTACATGAATCACCTTCTTCAACTCCTCCTAACAGATAATGGGGTCTGCACCAGCACCAGCACAGCAGCAGAAGTCGTGTTGTGATCGCGTTCACAAGCGTCGTGAGGAAAAAGGAAGCCTCTATGCTTGGTATGTACATCTTTAGATTTTCAATTCTCTTCTATTTTCTTTTTCTCCTGCCAAAATTATCTCTTTGTAACACAACATGCTGATAGGTTGACCCTTTGATTCAGTTTCTATGCATTCTTTTGTTGCTTTTGCTGCTATGAGAGTTGCCACTGCTGCTTGGAACGCACCTGCTGTTGCTGTCCCTAGATTAATTACTCCATTTCCAAGAGATACATATCAAGTTTATGTTTCATAGTTGCTGTTATATGATTATATGTTTCAATAAATTTTACTTTTTGTGATATTGTTCCAAGAACATGTGAATCTTTTATGTATTTTGTCAGTTAAAGAAACCAAATGCCGCTATCAATAGAGCTAGTAGTCTTAGTTTCTATTTGAACAAACCACAATGAGCATTCTCTGTGGTTCCTAGTATAGCGCCATTTATTACTCAAGAAAAACCAGAAAGCATATTTAGGCCTCATTATGTGTTGAGTAAAATATTCTCTATACATTTCAAGGAAAATAATGCATATAAGTTGACTTATTTCAACTACTTATGAAACTAATCAATCCCAAATGGCCATTTGGATTCTTTCAAAGAATGGAAAAACTAGCAATATCCTCCTATCACCTAGGAGGCTAGAATTGGGTTTCTCTTTTCATCTATTTCGATAATTAGTAGATGCTGAGGATCCGATCCATTTGGACCCTGCGAGTATAGTGTAGGAAGGTACGCTTTGTATGCTGGCAGGTAGCGAGAAACAAAATCTCTCACCTCGTCATCTGTCATTCCTGGATTGCCTGCCTCCCTCATTGCAATCTCGGCCTGCATTTTTAACAGCAAATTACATAGATGTTACAAACCAGGTTCTGAACACAAATTTGTAATTCCTGAAAAGGATTTTTATTAAGATGCAAAAACAGCTTACCTGCAAGCGCCATTGGTAGACACAACTTGGGTCCTTAATCTTGATAACTATCCATGATTTTATATATTTGTCCCATACATCATAATAAGCTTCAAGGTTTTTATTTACTGTCTCTAACTGAAAAATAAGCAGAATTGATTATTTCTTAATACAAAAGTATAATTCATTACTGATTCCATGAAAAGCTAGGGATCATAAACTCATTGTGTGTATAAACAAAGAAAAATGAACTTTACTAATTCTAACCTGGGGATCAACAGCCTTTACAGCTTCAACCGGAACGGGCCTGAAACCAAGCATCCAGCCTTCAAACAACACCACCTAAAAGTCCCACCCATGCATGGTAATGAAATTATATTCACATAAGATAAAAACCATTTTTTTCATGGCAAATATAATACTACTTCCGGTCCACTTCATAAAAGACAATGCACGGTCCACTTTATTGAACAACTGATATATCTAGTCTATACCAGATAGATCAGTTATTTATTGAACCAAAAACTGCATTGTCTCTTATTGAACATGGCCCGTTAGAAGCAGTTTAAAATTTACAATTGAAGATTCTCTTACTTTAAGGGGTCCTTCAATTTCTGGCCATGTTGAAGGATCAGCTCGGTCACCTCTCCCACTGAATGCAGACTACAAATAGCAGGCAATTCACAATTAGCAACTAAAAATCCGAAAACTGTTAATGACCAAAATATGCAAGTTAGGCCCTTACTTTATCATATCTTGGTAGCTTCATCTTTCTACCTGGACACTCCAAATAATAAGAGATTATACTCAAAATACAAAATAATTATTAAAGGGGATAAAGTTATTACAGAGAGCCACCTTCTGTTGTCATTTTGGTTAATTCTGTCAGAGTTTCAACAGAAAGAGCAAGATCATGGCTTCCTGCATTTCCGCGAAACTGGAAGGAAACAAGAATGGCAAAAATATTTTAGTAGTCACAAACCACATTGTCCCTAGATTATACTTTATTGGCTACTTATCTTATATGTGCATGATTACCTCAAGAAGTGCATTTCCTGGATTAGCTTCTCTTAGTTTATTCTACAATCCAAACACAACTTTTTGTCATCCCAAAAGAAAAAGAACAAAATGGGAGTATGTATCAAATCAACTGAGATAATAAACTAATGGAGAAAACAGCTTCTAGCTTCTACATACCTGACCTTCAGCCGTCAAATAAAAATCATCTATAGATATTGTTGCAGACTTCCTAAAAAATTTAACATATAGCAACAATTTGTTAACTAATCTCCTTTTATATAATCAACTAGTCATCAAAACAAAGGATAAATTCAAGATCACTACTAGTACTGCTTCAAAATTCAGAACCTACGTGCCAACCGTTTTGAAAAGATAATCAAGAGCAAAGACAAGAGTTGTCTTTCCACAGCCTTGAGGAGCACTAAATCCAATCTGAGTCATACAAAATAAAAATATGAGGCCCTTAAACAATTCCTTATCTCACAAAATCTTATACCAGGTACATAAGTTATTCGATGAACCTAAAATTGTAACTTTTTCTTATAATTAAGAGGGAAACATAGAGAATAGTAGAATGAAGTATGTACCACCAAAGGAGGTATATCTTCCTGATCTTTGAACTTGGACTGATGCTGAACAATCTCATTTTCACACCAGAGAAAGACTGGTATATAGTAATGATAAATTCTAGCTTTCTGAGGCTCTGACAAGTAAAGTTCATTAAGCTGAAACAATCTGCATAATTGCCTCCCATACAATATCCACTTATCTATGGACTCAGCCACTTTCTCTTGTGTCAAGCCAATTTTCTCAAACAAAGGTCCTGAGCAAATAAATTCAAACAAGCCTTCCACAGAGGAAACCTGTGCAGGTGTTGTTGGAAATACTGAATGTAGAGGACCATTTTTGTGCTCAGTGCTTCCAGAAGCTGAACTATTTTGCAGCCATGAACTTCCATTTCCTGCAGAATTTATTGAAATTATTTCCAAAAGCATGAAAAAAAAATGAAGCTTTTGAATGTCAAAATTGAACTTCTAATACTGCATGAAAAAAAATGCATCAATTATTATCAAAAAAAAAAAAATAATCTTCAATTTAATTTAAATGTCCTCTAGTTATCTCAGTAATCAAATAATACATCAATCCATCTATAACTCATTCATCTAACAAGACTAAATATAATTAAAACATAAATAAATTGGAGAAAACAATTGAATTTCAATTTGCTGAAGTGAAAAAAAAAAGTACCTGATTTTGAGAAGTGAGTGTGGAAATGAGAGAGCTTAGAAGAAAGAAGAGAGAAATGACGGTGGAATTTAGAATTGTTAGAAGATTGATGATAGGAATAGAGATAGTTGTTGTTAGAATTAGAAGAAGAGCAGAAAGAAGATGAAATTGAAGGCTGAGAGAAAACGTTCAAAGTCGCCATTTTTATGTCTCTTTCTCTTTCTCTTTCTCTTTCTCTCTACTCTACTTTTGCAACAGAAAATCAGTGACGGAGCTTAGCCGCCACGTAGATTTTGCCTCTATGATCTTTGATCGAAGTATATTGGAAATCGACAACCAGAAAAAATAAAAGAAAAATAATCTGCAATTTTGTTCTATTCTATCCATTGTTACAGTATTATATTTATTTACAATAATCCTGCGGTCTCAATCTCTTTTTGTTAGATATTTACATAATCCATTTATACATGTAGAGATCAAAATAAACCCATTTAAATTAGAATAGCGGTTTACATTAGCAGAAACACATAGGAAGAAACACTAACCTTCAGCCATTGTAATGTCAAATTCGATTTCACACCGGAGGGAAAAATCAAATCTATTTGGTTTTCCAAACCCTAAAGTATTTAAACCGGTGTAATTTTTCTGAAGAGACTAACGGTGAGTCAAAACGAAGAGTAGAAGTTGTATTTATAGAGTTAGGATGATCAAACAACTCCCTAAAAAAATATTGGCTTAATTTTTGGAATTTAGTAGTTGATGAGATAGTGAGTTGAATGGAAAAATAAAATAAACTTAATTCTGAATTAGTTTTCCAAAAAATCTCTGCCTCTTATATCTAGATGAAAAATAGATCACGTTTTTACCCTAAAAAACAGAATAACTAACAGATATTGCATTATCATTATTACTAGCTAGATTTTCATATAAGTTGAAGTTTTCTTACTGTTCACATTCAAAAAATTACTCTATGATATTCAAATCTTATGATTCTCACTTTCTTAAAACTCCTCAAAAGAGTAACCATTTGGGAGAAAATGCACCAAAAAAAAAAAGAGTAACCTTTTCCGAGAGAAAACTCATTTTTTTGTGGGCAAACTCTTTTTGGTGGGCCAAGAATGAATCCCATGAATTTAAAGATCCTCAAGTTCATAAAAATAGAAGAAAAAAAAGTTTTGCAAATTTAGATAAAAATAGATTTGTACTATTTAGTTCATTATGAACATAATATAGTTCTCTTTTGAGGAATTTATAATTAAGAAAAAAAAGATTTCTTCAAAAAACAATATCACTACATATAAGAAATTTAAATACTATCCTTTATGTAATAAAATTTTACCTTTCACAATATATTTTGCAAATCATGTGATATTTCTTCCCTTGCAAATATTGTATATTCCACCCTCGTTTAGGCTATTCACACACTCCAAAATTTTAAAAATTTAATGACAAAACTACACATACGGCGTAGCCCTTTAACCCACTTTTAAACCTCTTTCTTCTCTCTAGTTATTTGAGTTCACTAGCGTTACAGTGAACTCATTTCACTATAGTGCTAGTAAACTCGACTTCTTAAGAAGTTTTTCTAAAAAAAATAACCCATGGTTAATTGAGTTTACTAGCATTATAGTTAACTAAAATAGGGTGATAGTAGTGAACTCAATTCACTACACTTTTATAATAATAAAAAAAACCTTAATGATTTAAATTCATTAGCGTTATGGTAAACTTAGTTCACAATGATGGTAGTGAGTTCAGTTACAAAAAATTGTTTTTTAAAAAATTTCTTAGTAAATTAGTTCATTAGCGTTAGAGTGATCTCAATGAAGGCTATTTATTTTAAATTTCCCTTCACTGGGTTATAGTGAACTGAGTTCACTGTGGCACTAGAGAAAAAAAAGTTTAAAAGTAGGTTAAAGAAGTAGGGGTAGTTTTGACATTAAGTTTTTGTTTTTTAAAGTTTGGGGTGTGGAATGGATAGCCTAAATGGGGAGTTGAGGATGGAACGATTTTTTATTTTATTTCATGTCATTATAATTTAAATTTGATTTTTTAGAATCGGGTTATTTGTAAAAAAGATTTATAGTATTTGATTTGCACAGCCGATTTGGATAACCAAGTTCAATTAATTCTTAAAAGTCAAACCCTATATAATGTTTTTGATTAGACCAACCTTATCATTGTTGACAAAGCATATTATAGGATGTGACACAGCATAATCCAACTTTGCAAACATATGATTTTGCTATCTAAACCAACCTCATGTCACTGTTAATGAGTTACAAGATCTGAATCAAAAAATTCTCAGATAAGTCAGCAAGAACAGAACCTCCAACCAAAAGATCATCAAATGTATGTACATAGTATATTAAAGAATAGACATAGTTGGAGTGAGGATTAGATTAGACATTATGATGATGATGAAACAAAATTGCAATGGCCTTCTCTCACGTGTACATCTTCCCCTTCAATCATCTTCGAAACAGACTCTCAAGCACTTTTGGTGACCTCAAAACTGCTACATGATTGAACTGCAACAAAAAAAATATTAATAAATATTCATCACCACACACTACAAGTTACTAACTAGTAAATAATTTACTACTCCCTCTGATCCCATATATATACAAGAAAAATATCGTTTTAGGTTCATTGAATAACTGACGTCTCTAGTCTCTTATAGACCAAATACATCGGTAATTCAATAAACTTAAAACGACATTTTTCTTTTATATATGGGACCGGAGGGAGTAATTACACAATGCAACAGTTGTTTTTTTCCCTCTCTTTCTGCCATACTTTGTCTTGGCTGTACTTTGTGCGGATCGCGGATAAATCGCAGTTATTCCTATTCAGCTGTAGGTCCTGTAATGCAAGAATTGAGGCTCTCAAATCCGATGCTCTGTAAGAGGCATAATGTTCAAGTGTTGGATTCTGCAAAAAAGAACAGTAGAAATTAAGGTTATATTTCTTTTTTGTGTAACTTCGCTTTCCACGGAAGGAAAACATGAAAATAAACACCAACCCATGGGTGACTAGACGAATTCAACGTCCATCTCGCGAGGAACACAGCGGATGCAGCTATCATAGACGGAACGAACTCTAAGAAACGATAGCTCATGAGTGATAGCTCAGCCAAGTAATTGGCCAAGCACTGCAAGTCAAAGCTAGGTCTCTGCAAGTTTTTCAGTGATTAGTAATACTCAAAATGAAACAATCAATCAAGCAATAGCATTGGCCAAGATCAATCAATCATTTTACCGTGTACGATGCTTGCGCCGCCCGTAGAAACCTCCTAAGAAACCAAAAATGTAATAAGATAATTGCAAGAGGATCTTCAAATAACAATGGAAGTTTCTTTCATCTTAAAAAGGCCAACAAGTACCTCAGGAAAGTTTTTGTCGTTGGAGCAAATATCAGATATCCACAAGACCTCAACACTTGAGTCTCCATTTTTAGTACCTCTTGTTTCGTGTATGCGTTGTCAGTGATGTAACAGAAGTCTTTAATATGCGGGGCATTTATTTCTTCGAACTTCCTTCAATCACAGATGAAAGAAAACAATGGAAAATTATTATGTGCAGATGTCAAGCAATTGTTTAGTTTAGCACTCATCAGTTTGTTTTGCTAAAGAACTAAACTCGTGTTGACAACTTACGAGGCAATTAGCATGCAGGTGATGCCAAGCAGCTGAAATCTACGTCTTTCGATGTTATTTGTGGAGAGAAACCGATCTATGAGATAGACTGTGAGGTAAAGAGTATCTGGTACCAATGTGAATTGCTCAGAAATCTGAAGATGAAGATCAACACAAGGGAAAGTAAGCTCCAGAAGCAACAGTTTCACAATATTAGAAAGTTAAATAATGCAAACCTCTACGAGCCAATCGACCAATATTTCGCGCATGCTTGGATTGACTTGATGTTGTACTGTTTCCATGAAGTTAGAAAGAGGCCTTCTTGATAGCTGGACAATAAAATGTTAAGTATCAAAAATGCTGATAACAGGAAACAATGCTGATTATATCCTTGTAACTTTGAACACAAACCTCAACAATGCGAAAGTTGTCATATATAGCAACAGCATAGTGGCTGCATATTTGAGGATCTTCAAAATCAGCATCGATGTTGACGACATCTGGATCTGGATCTGAAAAGATTGATTAACCAGTGAATATATTTGAATACATCAATATAAAGTCTTCTTTCTTACTATAAAAGGATTCCAATTCAAGCAACAACTGAATACAATATTATCTTCAAATTTCTCTATACAAGAAAGCATGATTGCTTCAAACACACACTCAACTTTGTTGGCAATAACAATTAACAGCATTTTAAGATTTTTGAAGACATCTGTTACAACAGAAAAACACTGAAGATTTACTTGCAATCCGAACATTAAACTGAGCCCGAGAGAAGTTATGTTGGCTCGACCACCACCATATTGGTGTACGGTACTCTAAACAAAATGTAAAAACCACATATACTAACTAATGCATTTAAAAATCCCCTAAAAACTAGAAAAAGCAAAAACCATTTGATATTGCAAAATGGTGGTATTTAAGCAATGCACAGACCATGAACTATAATAATCATAATAGGCAGGGAACCAACATATTACTAATGCAGTCGCGCGGGTAAGAAAAATAGAGTAGGAACCTTTATTTTGAGGAATCGGAGGTTGAGCAGCTATTCCATTTCCAGATGTTTGGACGTCAACCAGATTATTATTCGCGGTGTTTGCAATCGGCCTAAGATGTGCATTGTCCTCCAACTTAACTGAGCACATAGCTTCTGCTAATCTAATCCCCATTTCTGGTAAACCCTCCCCTTTTGAGTCCTGAGCAACTGATGGAACCTCTTTCGAAACATTAAGTTGAGCAGGATTGGCCTCTTTCGAAACATTAAGTTTTCTTTTCTTAGCCTGACAGACACAAAGGTTACAAGGTAAGTCTTAGAATCATTACCAGGTAAAGAGGAAAAAAGTACCTATCCATAATTGAGATATGAATCTAGTCTACCAATATATTTCAAGAACAAAACAAGAACTATGATATAGCAACCTGAACCTTAGCTGTATTTTCATCATGGCTAATGTTAGTGGCATCCTGAAGAATTGGCCTCTTCTTACGCGGAGGACATGGATCATCTGAAACTGCTCTTTTTGGATTTTCTTGTGCTACCCCCTCCAAAGGGGGCAACTGTCCAGATTTAGCTGAAGCAGCCGCAGCAGCAGCTCGAGCACGAGTCAATGGACCAGGGACCTCTCCGGCCTTCAAAGTGATACTTTTTTCTTTCTTCATCTCTACAAGATCCAGGAGAACCAAATTTTAATGTGTGAATTTTGCAAGACAAGCAAATTAAGGAACTAAATACAAGAAAAACTAAGATTTTTCAACCTTCTTTATTGTACTACTAGTTATTAGTGGCAACATTTTTAACCTGATCAGCAATCAAATATCAAAGAAACAAACTTTCCTTGATGCATTCAGCAATAAAGCATAGAAGAACAATGCAATTGACAAACCTTAATCATACAACAAAATTGATTAGACGTAAAACTCAGTATTAAGGATCACTGTCTAGTTTAAGTTCTCCAGACAACTGATCTTGCTTCAGGAATTTGATTAGTCAATAAATTTCTTAACTTTTTCAAAGAAAATTGTATTTCCATTAAAAAAAATTAAGAAATAATTACAAAGGATGGTCTAGATTAGATTTTTAAATACTGATCAAAAAAAGATTAGATTTTTAAATAGCTGAGAAAGAAGAAAAATATATATATTTTTTTAAAATAACAATTTTGTTTGCCATTGCTTGCAAACCTACCTTAGAAAAGTTCAAGATTTGTGAAGGTGATGGAACAACTAGTCAACTCTGAAAACGTGAAAAGAACACACATTGTCAAATAACAAGAAAAGAAAGACAATAAACAACAGATAAGGGAAGGGGCATTTAAATCATCAATGGTATGTTCATTTAAATCATGTCCAAGTTTCCATTTTTAAAATGTATATCCAATCAAGACTCGATTTTTCTTCATTTATTGAATTAAACAGACCAAAATAATCAATACCCAGAAATCCAAAGTTAAAGAAGAATGTGGCATTGCGATTATAGAATTGTATATGAAGAATGAATGACCTGGGGTTTATGCTGCAAGAGCTACACGGCCACCACCATTGAAGAAAGAAAGGAAAGAAAGAAAGAAAGGGTTACTGCTGCTGCTAATCTCTCTATCTTGGTTGAATTGAATACAGCTAAGAAAGAGAGAAAGCGGGATGTGGAATTTGGTTTAAAATCTCTCTTTCAGAAACCGACAAAAAACAACAATGGAGTAATATAAAACAGGTGATTCAAGAATACACTATGTTTTTGGAAGAATTTAAAAATTACTAAATGACTGACTTTTGTTCTTCTGTTTAGCTCTTTTATGTTGACTCGATAAGAAGAGTAAAATAGAAGCCATCTAATTTTAATTGAGAGCACATGTGGAAGAGAAGGCTACATCACTGTGGGCCCCTTTTAATCGATTTATTTGAGCTTATTTACTGACATAAGTACTTATAACACTGTTTGGGAGAGTTTATGAAAACAGTTTATGATGTTCATAAACTATTTTCAGCTTATTTCCATAAGCTCTAAAGGATAGTTTATTAAATCAGCTTTTTGCTAATAAAAAAATATTTTAACATTATTTTATCCTTTATAATATAAACAGCTTATACATAAGCACTTATATGATAACTACTTATGTCATAAGTGTTTAATTAAACTGTTTATCCAAACGGGCCCTATATATTACTTATACAATTTAGCACATTCCTCAATGCCATAATTCCAATGTGACAACCATTCAGCATATCCACATCAGCCAAATTCAATCTTAATCCAATGTGGTTTCACTAATCCAACTCAGTTGTCAGGTTGTCTTTTAAATTTAATTCTCAAATATAATAATTTCTTTAATTATCATTAATCCAATTGTTCCCTAATCACTACTCCATTGTATAGCGTTTTTATTAGAGTTACAATTTGCCACTTGAATAATCTTCATTTTTACTTACGTTACATTTTTGTTATTATATAACATTTTGATTTTTAATACTACTTTGTCTTACTTTTTGTTGAAAGAGTGTCAAGACCACAAAACGATTGAGGAGTACAACCATATAAAGATCATTGTTTCATACTTCAAGGGAGGTTTTGAAGAGACAAAAATTATTATCTTTTACTTAATTTATGGTTTTGATTTTGGGTATTGTTTGTGAAGTTTCAACATGTTTGTCCTGGAGTGCAAAAGTCCGAACATGGTGGTGCTTTGAAAACTTTGAGGTGCTTATCGAATTTTGAATTGAATCGAAAATCTAAATGAATTTGCTTTCAAGACAGGTAAATACAAATGGTAACTCTATTTTTTTGTTTGTTTTGGTACCTTTGCTATGTTTTGTTGTAGAACAAGATGATGTTTATAATCTTAAGAGAGACTGTGAAGAGAAGGAGAAAACAATAAAAGAGTTAATCACTCTACTAATCTCTTCTGGTGTTGCTGATAGCAATATAATATTTGCATTTTATCCACTAAAGTTGGATTTTGAAACTTCTATTTTTTTTAAACTTCTACTTAAAGTTGTAGAACAAGATGATGATTTTTTAATAAATATTTTTTTATTAAGGGGACATTCAAGATCATTTTTTATGGATGTTTGGGCCGACTAAATTTTTTCCAATTTTAAGGTACAAGTTCCTTAGGCTATCTATCTGCCTTTATGCTAATATAAGTAGTTCCTTCACCAAGCTCGGATCCATTAATAGTTGATACTGTCACAACTCATCATTTGTTCTTTTCTTTTGCTAACTAACAATGTGCATTGAACATTGATAAGTAGGAATTTTGTTGAACTTTGGCACCATTTCTCCTTTCGGCGAAATCTCAAGTAATATACTATTGAGTTATTTTTATTTTCATGAGTTTGTTGTTTGGCTAAGAATCTTGCTGATGAGGCATTTGAAAGATTCATTTTATCATGAAGGTTTCGTTTTTTATACAGGATTGGAAACAACAATGTCTGATTAAGATAACACGATGAGATTTTTTTTCTACTCTATATGTTTCTGTGAAACAAGAAGAGTAGAAAAGATGTTGGTCTTATACGACATAAGCATTGGTCATAATTTTCCCACACCAATCTAACTACAAAAAATTTCCGATTTGAAGATAAAATTACTTTCTTACTACGAAGGGAACTACTATATTTCACTTTATCTCCTAATTTAATCTTGACTATATACCTCCTCATGGTATCGGCCGATGATGTATTACTCATTTTTTCTAGCTTTGTTAGGATGTTGCATTTGTGTATCTCTCTTTGCTATGTTATAAGAGTCTGCCACTCACAACATTTAGCACAAATTGTGCTTTTTTCAATTTTTTACTCAACTAATTAAATTAATATCCGAGAGCATTGGCTTATAAAAAAAGTTGTCTCGATTCTCTAGAGTACACTTGAATGAATAAAATAATAAAAATAAAGGGATAAATTGTTTTAGCATATTTTTTCTGATAAAGATTGTGTTGGCCTATTGATCAACATGATAATAAAAGAATAAATGGGTTTTTGAAAACCTCCAAATGGTAGATTAAGTGAATAGAAACCGGATCCAAATCACATGAAGTGGGAAATTAACTTTTAGATTAAAAAGTAACTAATCTCAACGACTAATAAAAAAAAGGGTTGTAAGCTCTAAGAGATTTATGATTTTGTTGACTTTTCTTCTTTTTATAAGATGAAAACTTCCGCTGAATATTGCAAAAAATAAAGGCAGAAAAGGGGCGCTTTTTACTACGAGCGCCCCTGATTGTCAGACCAACAGGGGCGCTTTTTACTACGAGCGCCCCTAATTGTCAGATGCGCTAAGACCAACAGGGGCGCTTTTTAAAAAGCGCCTCTGTTTCCTAATAATTAGAGGCGCTTGTTGTGCGCTCCTGTAGAATGGTTGGCAACAGCAGCGCCAGATTTAGGGTCGCCCGAAAGCGCCCCCAATAGGTAAAAAAAAGCGCCCCTGTTGGGTAATTCTGTTGTAGAGGTAGTAAGAGCAAGAGAATAATTAACATAATCGCTTTAATACTTTTATTTTGTGTCTCACAGACCATGTCCGAGATCATGGATTTGGTGGATGAGTTAGAACATACAATAGATGGAATAATTTCACATAGGACACATGCATGGAGCATACTGGACCAGAAGAGGAGCCTCGTGAGGCCATTCAATAGACTTTGTATCTGTCAGAGGAGAGGGCGACAAACACGACAGGGTTTACGTTAGTGCTTGGTTGTTTGTACGGAATTGGTTGTTTTTAACTTTGTAACTTGTTTATGTTGAACTCGTGTACTACTACTACTACTACTTAATTAATATTTCTGTTGTCTTTATTCTAAACTAGAATTTTATTCATCAAATGCATTACCGTACATCAAACGAGAAAGATAATGAAATATAAAGATAACAAACGAGCGATTACAATAATTCAAAGTCCCTGTCACAAAAGAAAAATTATCTCGTCTGGAGTGCGTATGGTTTGGACAAAGAACTCCAATGGACGGTGTCTTGTAAAATGGGATTGTGTTTACATCATGATGCATACGTTGTTGTCGCTCCGAATCTTCACAGTTGAATAACGAATTCTGCCATTGTCTCCATAACTAGGCTTGCGATAAGTAATACTAGTTACCAGTTTAGGAAACTCCCCTTCTCTAACCTTTCTCTCTGCTTTTGCCTTCAACTCCGTGAACGTTATGTCTGTTTTCATCCTACTGAAGACATGTTTGGGACATTGAAACCAAACACCATCTCCCTTAGAGGTAATACTTCCACGGTGATGAAGGACAATCAAGAAGGCGTCATTTGAGAACTGGGTTGATGGCAACTCCATCTCTATTTCAGAGGGTAGGGTGTTTGTGAAGAAGTAGAGATGTTGGTGGTTGGTGTGAAAGAGATAGGTAAAACTGAGACTCTATTTATAATTGGCGTCGTCGAATGTGAGCTGTTGATTTTAATTTTTTATCATAAATCCGAACCGTTGAAATTCTACACTTTGTGGCATGTTTTCCAAAGAAAATGTCGGTCACTATTTTTTCTGACATATTTGACTAATTTTAGGCCGTTAATGAAAATGTCTGGTGGTATCTGAGACCTTGAAACACACAAAATATTTGTCACCCCTGCTTCAAAAAATTTAACAGGTACGACACTTTGGCTTCGTACCGGTTCAGTTCCAAAGTTCCTGATCTTTTAAAAATTCAAAAGTGAGGGTGTCTGCCAAGAAATAACCCGTCACTTTGGTTCCAGACAGGTACGATACCAAGCTACCGTACCTGCGTAATCCCAGAAGAAAAAAGGACGCACACATTTTATTAATGACATTTTCGTCTTTTCCCAGGGTTTAGGGGTGTCCAATGAGTAACTGGGGGGTTGTAGGAAGTATGAGACTTTTTTTTGGACAAAGCAGCAAAACTGTACAAAAACCCAACAAAGCCACACAGGCCCAGCCCACCCACAATGGCAGAACACCATAAGACACTGCACCTAGCTGCACAGGGGAAAGTGGAAACAGTTAGAGATGAGTTAAACAAGTAGCACGTACGTACTTGTTTGAAGTTTGAAGTGAAGTCCAATCTCCAAGTCAGTTTTGATATAACTTATGATCAAAGTGTACAATACAATGGGATGGAACCATCTGAATTGCCATGGATCGTCAATTACTTACATAGTTGAACGCTGACATATCATGATATAAGTACGTTGGAATAGAAGAAACCCAGTAATCCTAAAATTCGTGTTTTCAAAACTTATTATCAACTAGTACAACGTGAATCATTGGAGTTGTCATTGGTCTTCGATGGATCACTTAATTTATAGTTTTTGACATAACATGGCTTTGGGGATACATGGAAATAGAATTCAAACTCATAAAGCCCAAATCATCTTATGTTTCCTTTTCTAAAAGGGTTGACCTAATTAACCGTTCTAGCTTAAAAGTGACCCCGGTCAACCTTTTTTTTAGGGACTTTATAGAAAACTCCATATTTTAAACAGACTTAAAACATATTCAGGGACGAAACCAACTAGTTGTATTGAAAATGGGGCGACACCCCCTCTCACACAAATAATAAAATCTTTTGGGTACCCCTATATAAAAAGTAGTATTCGTCCCCCACAAATAAAAAGATAATAAGACGAAATCAGGTGTATTTGATGTTATTTTCAAAATTACTAGTAACAATTAAGCCGTTTATAGCTCTATAGTTGCAAAAGTAAATTTATGAGTTATTATGACAAGAATCTTTTTTTTTTATCAAGTGGAATGGTTTCATTGATAAATTGGGCAAAACCTCAAAACCATTAGGGTTGTTTTTTTCATACCCCCGACCCTTTCCCATCATATCCCCACACAATTGGCCGGATAACCCCAAAATACCCCTTTGAAAATTATTATTTTTAAAAAATAAATAAATCGTATATACGTTTTGAGTACGTATATACGATGGCTATTTTATGTCCAATCGTATATACGTACTCAAAACGTATTTACGATGGGTTTCTATTTTTTTTAATGATTTGTTTTAATTTTTTTTACTAAAAGGCTACTAAAAAGCACCACTAAAAATCTAACAAAACTAAATAAGTCTATGCGATTTTTTTTATATTTTTTGGAGACTATGAAAAATTAAAACAATTCATAAAAAATAGTAAACGATGGAATTTGGGATTTTGAGCCTGTAGTCCCGTAAGAAGTCTCTTCACGGGAGTCGTGATTCTTGATTTTTTTCGGATTTAATGGCTGTGGTTTCATTACGATCGGAGTTGGTTGCCCAAAAACCAATTTTTTAGCCTAAATTATTCATTCGACGTATAACATCGTCACGTGTTAACGAACTACACACTAAACCTATTTTCAGGCCTTAATTAATTTTTATTTGACTAAAAAAATAAATAAAAATACATTAGGGATCGTATATACGCTTGGGGCGTGTATATACAAATTGGTCTTAATTTAAAAAAAAAAGTTTTCAGAAGACTATTTTGGGGTTTCACTTTTGTGTGCGGATATATGGGGAAGTGGTGGGGGTACCAAAAAAACCCAAACCATTACAATAGAGAATAGTGAGTGGCCCACAGAAGACTGGCCCAACCCAACAAAAACAGGAACCCCTAGACAATAATCCTTGGGTTTTTTTTTGTACCCCCACCCCTTCCCCATATACCCCCACCCAAAAGTTAAATCTCAAAATGCCCTTCTGAAAACGTATTTTTTTTTTAAATTTTTTTGGCCAATCGTTTATACACCTGAGGGGGTGTATATACGACACTTATATTTGGGCATCGTATATACACCCCCCAAGGCGTATATACGATTGGCACACCCCCACCTTAATCGTATATACGCCTTGGGGTATGTATATACGATGCCTTATAACATAGGGTCGTATATACGATTTGTATTTTATTTTAAGTCCAATAAAAATTAATTAAGCCCTGAAAATAGGTTTAGTGTGTAGTTCATTAAAACGTGACGATGTTATACGTCGAACGAATAATTTAGGCTAAAAGATCGATTTTCGGGCAACATACTCCGATCGTAATGAAACCACATCCATTAAAAAAATCCCAAATTCCATCGTTTAATATTTTTTACGATTTTTTTAAAATTTTTCATAGTCTCCAAAAATTCTAAAAAAAATTGTATAGCCTTATTTTGGTTTTGTTAGATTTTTAGTGGTGTTTTTATAATTTTTTAGAGTAGTTTTGACTATTTAACGAATTTTTAGTAGCCTTTTAGTAATAAAAATTAAAACAAATCGTATATATGTCATTTTGGACATATATACGATGCCTACTTTTAACCCATCGTATATATGTCCTTTAGACGTATATACGATTGCATCTTACACGGCTAATCGTATATACGTCTTAAGGACATATATACGATGGGTTAAATTTGACCATCGTATATATGTCCAAAATAACATATATACGATTCGCCTTTTTTTTAAAAAAAAAAAAATAGATTGCAAATGGCATTTTGAGATTTCACTTTTGGGTGGGAGTATATGGGGAATGGGTGGGGGTATGGAAAAAACATCCCATAATCCTTCTATACACTCAAGTCTTTTAATCTGTGCGGATTTTTCTTTGACAAATAGTTTGTGCAAAACTATTGGATTTTTTTATTTATATAAAATTTTATTTTTCTGCACCGAAAAGATAAAAGTCTACATCACTTTTAAATTTTAACATCACTAGCGGGGAGGACCCTCTTTCATGTATTGGTGTGTTAGTGGATGGTTATGTTTTTTAGAAAATTTTACTTACACTAAGTGTATGTTTGGTTTGGCGGTGAGTAGAATTGATTCTGACAGAATTGATTTTGACAGAATTGATTCTGACAGAAGCTACAAATAGTTGCTTCAAGGAAAATCAATTCTAGGTAGCAGAATCAATTTTACAATCAGAAACCAAACATCTTTTTTTCTTCTAAAACCACAAAAGTTAATCTCAAAAGCACTTCTAGATGCTCCTACCGCCAAACCAAACATACACTAAGAGTATTTTGGTCAGAAAAATCTGACACCAAAAGTGATAGTTTTTTTTGGAATCCCTTTTATATATAGGTATAGATTTTCAAAATAACATATGATAAGTTGAGTTTGTGAGAAGGGGAAATTTATAAGAAAGAAAAAAAATGAAGTTAATGGATATTTTAGTTATTAAATATAGTAGTTTATAAGTGACAAATAAATTTGTCAATTAAAAAGACAAAACATATCTACTTATTTTTCGCCCATTTGACATATTTTTCTAGTTCCATCCCTGAATATATTTAACCCTAAATTTTATCATATGTTGTGGTTTTCTTTTCATCAAGCATGTCCATAGGGAGGTCAATAGGGTGGCAGATGGTCTTGCATCCCTTGGTTGTAGTCTTCAAGAGGATAATCCCCATGTGCTTTTTGATACTCCCCCTGATAGTGTTAAGCAATATGTCGCTGATGATGTTATTGGAGTTTCTACTCTTCGTTTAATTCTTGTGTAATCGCTTTTGGGTTAATTGTCCGTTTTATATAAAAAAAAAAAGGTAAAAAGGGTATTATAATTGTTTTGTTACCTCTACTTATGGCTAAGAATTGGATGATTAATGTGTGCGCGTGATGGCGATCGAATGCATTTAGCTATGAGAGGATACAAAATGCATGCACAAATGGAGTTTTTGATTTTATTTCCCAAAATGAAACTACTGTGGGCCCGGGCTTAGTTACATTATATGGCCGTGTATCATCGTGCTGGCCCAAAGATATTTGGCGTATGCTTTTCCCACACCCCCTCCTACTCAAAACACACTCCATAAGGGTGTGAAAAGACCAAAAGACCAGGCAAAACCTTTTTTTTCACGAAATTTCACCTATTCGAACACGGGCCTTCGAACAGGTTCGAATGACATCGTTCGTGTGTGTTAAATCTTGACTTCACACCCTCTTGTGCGTAATTTCACCTGTTCGCATGGGGTCATGCAAACAGGTTCGCATGAGGGTGTTCAAACACCCTATTTTATTACAAAAAATGGACTCTCACACCACATTCACCTTTTTATTGCGTTCGCATGATGTTGTTCGAACGTGTTCGAACAAGGTCGTTCAAACAGTCATAAAATACGTCCTCACAGTGTTTCACGCGAGGTTATTTTTGGACTAAAATTTGTTAAGGGGTGTGAAAGAGTAGGAGGGGGTGTGGGAAAAGCAAAACCCAAGATATTTTGTTGATCCATTTGAAAGTTAAAAAAATGCAAGAGAGGTAAGGAAATAAAATATATATAGTCAGGAAGAATAGTAAAAAATATCACAATGTTTTTGATGCAATATGGAACATGATATATAGAGTTTGCACACAGTCTTCTTTGGACTTTGGAGTGATCAGAATTCTCTTATATTAAATTGGGGTGTCATCTCCCACCTAAAAGTTTTTATATAAAAACTCTCTTATAAGAAATCATTTCACGACAAATTGTGTTAGATATCATGCTTTACGGTAGTACTTTGTGTTACATAGCCATGAGACTATCTTTTTTGAGAAAGAAAACATTTGGCAAGACTATGATTATTAATATAATAGGGTAGACATATTAATCCTAAGCAATATATAGATAGTTGCACAAGTTTATGAATGAATGAATGAATATACGAAAAAGATGGACGTCCCTATAACGATGAAACATGAAGGCATCTTGCTTTTATTGTGCTTCCATTCTTTATCATAATCATTTGCTTCAATTTAATATAGCTTAAGCAAAGTCAAATCTCTCCACCAAAACATTGGGTTGGTTTCCTATGGTTCATCGGAAGAGTTTTTTTTTTTTTTTTTTAATAATTAAAAATTTATTGATGAGAAAGATTAGGCAAAAAAAGCATTTGTAATTTAAGATCATAGCTAATACACCTCATACTCCGGGTACACCTTATAGATCGAGGACATAAAAAAGTACTCTATAAGATTAGAACACACCTAATATCAGCTGACTCTAAAGAGATCAATCAGCCTCTAAAGAGGAAAAATCAATCACGCCACACATTGTTAGACTATCTATATTATCCACTGAGATTTGAAATACGACACGCCAAACTAATAGGAAACCCTTGTTTGCAGCGCCCACATGGACCTAAGCACCCGATACACATACAAGCCACACCTTATGACCAACTCCTCGGAAAGACCCCAAAGCTATTTAGTGAGGATTAGGTGTACTATTAAAAGCGTCATTTATAGTGCTTGGGTGTGGTTCTCTTCTTGGAGCTTCTACGAAGGTTTGTTAGGTTCCGTAACACTACCTCATCTCTATCTCTGCGTATAATCCTAGTTGCTTACCGAACATGTTTTCCTTTGCTCCTTGGATATCGTCGTTCTGAGAGTAGATATTCATGGCAACACCTTTCTTTTTGTTTTGTTTTGTTTATTTGCCTGGCATCCTGCTTTCATTAATTACAACTGATGGGATCACACCAGATGAGTCTTCATGTTGAGATTTGCAAAGCTTGTTTCTGATTCGCACGAGACACCTTATGTGGATAATTTGGGCCAAACTTTTCAAATTGGGTGGCCCGTTTACCGTGTACACCCATTGGTTAAGATTTCAATCTCTTGGTTCAATCTAAAACTAATCGCTCCATATTTTTTTTGGAGGAGATCTCCTCAATGTCAAAATTCGACCGTTGAGAATGCGGCATTGACACCATGGGCTTTTTCATATGAAATTTTGTGCAAAGGGTAGTGATCCGATCAGCTCCAATACCAAGGGTAACATTCACCACACCACTACATATTTACTTAATTAAAATGATTTTTTTATAGTATTCAAAAATTATAATTAAATAATGCATTAAGAATAATGTTTTGCAATCATGTTTTTGACACCCTTATGGGTGTGTATTCAACGTAAAGGAAAAGAGACATAGGAAAAAAATACAGATTTGATTAAATATATATAAAAAAGGTAGAGATTAATTGGTGCATATATAAAATAAAATGTGTAGAAAAATCGAAGTTGATTAATTAAAAAAGTTAGATTCCTATGCATATCCTTAATATTTCATAGGATATTTATGGTTCTACTTTTCTCCAGCTCACATAATCATATGTTTTTAATTGGTGTTTTTTTGTGTGTGGAATGGCCATGTGTTTGCTGTTTTGTACGTATGTGCATGTGTGTATCTATAACTATTAATATTAGGGATTAAAAAAAATAACTGTTAATTTTGATGTCAGATTTTTCTGACAAAAATGCCTTTACTATAAGTACAAGTTTTAATAATGATAATCACTCACTAACAAACTAAACAACTTTCTATTTCTAATAATTATAATCACCCAATAACACATCAACACATGAAAAACGGGCCTGAAGGAACCATCTTTCCCCGCTAGTATATATAATTTACATTAGATCTATAATTTAGATTTTATTAAGATAAAAAAACAGTGGGTTTTAGTAAAGGTACCCGACCTCAGCATGTTTGTACCACGTGAAGTGCATGTGCAGATTGAGGGAGTATATCAAAAGAATGGTATATATGTGTTATGTTATGAACACACACGAGCCCATGTCCCATTAATGCTAGTCATGTCATGAGCATTTACAACAAGAGGGCCACTTTGTTCATCCTATCCTATTATTAATTAATTATTAATGGAGTATGACATCATATCATATATTATATACACATATTATATATTTTAAATTATGATTTAATTGGGTGGCAATATGCATGGTATATTGGGAACCACATAAAAAAGTACAAAAACAGAAACATAAGAAGCCCCTCTATCATGTACAACGTAATAAAAGAGAGGGTGGGAGAGAGTAGTAGCTAGAATAGAAGAGTAGTTGCGGGTTCAACTCCTGCTTTCAATGTGAGGACCTTTTTGATTGGTGATCCAGAAATCGCTGTAAGTCACAAAAAAGCTTGAGAAGTACGCTCGACTCAGTGAATTCTGTAACCCAACTCACCTAAACTTTTTAATCTAAAAAAAAAGAATAGAAGAGTAGCCTGATGATTATAAAAAAAAAAAAAGAGTAGTTTTACAGCCCTTACTTATTTTCCTTAGAAAAAAACTTAAAGTTTAGTTGGTTTAAATAAATTTTATTTTATTGATAATTGTACATAAAATTTACAACATATATATCTGTAAATATTTATAAATATATATAATTTTTTAAGATAAGAAACAAAATACATCACAAATTATTTTCATAATTATATCAATAGAAAAAGTTTTGATATAAAACCAAAAATAGTGATATATTATGGGATATATCATAAAAATTGTGATATATTATGGGATATATCATAAAAATTGTGATATATAGTGTTGTCAAATGAGTGAGTGATAATAATTGCTTAATATCACTAAGGCAACTTGAGACACACGGAACAGGCAAAACACTAATCTATCAACAAAAGACCAAAAAGGCTACTGTTTTTTCATGGGCATGTATAGTTGTTTTCAACTATATTGTCAAAAAAAAACTATATATTTTTTGTTCAACAAAATATATAATAAAAAAATTGTTAAATTATATACTCCTATCTTGTCCAATTCCCTGTGAAGCTCTCTAACCTTTTCGGAAGGATAATGCATATTATGTTGAACAAAGTAGTCACGGAACTGTTGTCTAGGATTGTGTTTGAATGGTGTAATATTCATGTCAAATCGAAATCCAACATAGAATATTGTCTAAGGTTCATATTGGATACACAAATTAAGGAGATATATGCTCTTTTTATTTTTATTTTTTATTGTTTTACAAAAAGAGATATGCTTATCAACAAAAAAAAAAACACTGAAGATATATCATGTTTGAGCCCTTTGACTATATATATAATATAAATGAAGGATCGAAATTATCTTTCACACCATCATTATTATACTTAATTACATATGTGATATCTTCATCATTCATTTATATATGATTAGAATTAATAATTTTATTAGAACATTTTCTACTTGATGTGTATTTCATAAAAATATTTGTATGTGAATATATAGAACAATTGAAAACTAAGATTCGTGTTAAAAATATATAATATATCTTGAAAGTTTTTTTTTAACGGTAAAAACTTAATTCATTTCATTCAGGATAATTGGTAGAATACATAATGAAATATCATAGTAGCCCAAATTCATCTCAAGGTTGTTGGACGCTTATCTGGAAGCTTGCAGTGCCAGAGAGGGTGCGTTGTTTCATTTGGCTTCTTTCACATGATCGTATATATACTAACTAATAAGAGGAAGCACCAAATGAATTTGGGCTCTAAATATAGTGATCACTGCCCTGTAATTGTTGATTCTAGCGTTCATGTTTTGCGTCCGTTAGCTAGTTTTTGTTGGATGACTCTGGTTAAGGTGGAGAAGCGCTTTGATTTATTTGTTGGAGACTTAGATTGTTGAATCAATTATAATTTGAGTCAGGTTACTTGATTTGTCGATGATATTCTGTGGTCTATAGCATCTGGGCTACTGCTTGTCATAGCTTGTGGAATTGGAGGAATAAGGAGTTGCATGATGTTTCTTTTATTCGTCCCCTTCGCCCTTGGAGGGATTTCCTTATATCTCGCTTAAAAGAATGCAATGAATAGCTTCGCTTAGGTGATTGTTCATAATTATAGTTGGAAGGAGGTGTCCCGGGTTCCTCCCAATGAGGGGTGGGTCTACCTAAGTACTGATGGGGCTTTCAAGATTGAGAGAGATGTTGCTGGTTGTGGAGGTATTGCTCGGGACCATCTTGGTCGTTGGTTAGGTGGTTTTGCTAAGAACAATGATAGTAGTGCCCTTGTTGATGAGCTCTGGGGTCTTAGAGGAGCTCAATTTGCACTTGAACATGGGTTGAGCTCTGGGGTCTTAGAGGGGCTCAATTTGCACTTGAACATGGGTTGGACTAATATTGTTTTGCAGGTGGATTCAAAAGTGGTTCGACGGATCATTTCAGATCATAGTTATGTTAGTGTGTCGGGGGTGGAGCATGGTGCATGAAATTCACAGGTTGCAACTTAATTGGGAGGTAAAGATCACCCTTGTCTTTAGGGAAGCTAATAATTGTGTGAATGCCTTGTCTAATTGGAGTTGTGCTCACGATGAGCAACTTGTTATATTTGAACAGTGTCCTACTTGGTTTTTTTTTTTGGTCAAGTTGTACTGATTACCATAGATATGGGCAAGACCCCAACCGAATACAACATCAAACATTGTTAACAAACGCTCAATAACTTGAGTGATCCAAGGGACTTACGACACAACAGCCCAACAAGATTAAGATTTAAACATTTAAGCCCAACGACTAAGCACAATAAGGGACTTAAAATTCAATATGCCCTTTGTTAAAGTCCAACTACTACCTAAAAATTGAAATTAACACCTAAATACAAAATCAGCAGTACTCCAAACTATGCAGCAAAAGACCAAACTGCCCCTCTTAATTGGTGCCCAGCTCCCACCCAATCCACAGAGGCACACTAACAGCCATAGAAGAACAACTCGGTGATGGGTTGTTAGTTAGTGTTGTTTTCTCCTGGGCCCTACCCCGGTTTTCAAAAAAAAAATTGTCTACCACTACCAAAGTTTGAGCAACCTTATTATCTTGGAAGTTTTAATTATGTATCTAATAAATAAAACATTATGTAGACAATATTGATTATTGTGTGTGTGTGTGTTGTGCATATCTAAGATTACATATATATGATTTTTGTTGGAGATGGGCAATTTAGTCACTCCGGCAGCAACCCAAATATGGGGGTATTGTATTTCTGAGTATTGTCGTTTAGCAAATGAGAACCAAGTTGAATGAGTTTTGATTTAAATATTTTTCTACTTGAGGACAAAACATAGGCACATGTTGATGTAGGGGTCCCTACCCTTTCTTGGAATCCTTTTGAGAGGTTGAGACTTTGAGACTTTGAGTTGTGAATAAAAAAAAACTACTCTTATATAACAACAATGTGATTTGGACAAAAAAAATTTAAACAAAAACCAACTTACAATATCAATTAACCAAGTTTTTTAGGTCATTAACTAAGTGATCAATTAACCAAGTTTTTAATCAACGCATCGAAAACTATGTAAAAATAGGTTGGTTAATAATCTAAAAAATTTGATTAATTGGTGTTGTAAATTTTTTTTGTCTATTTTTGACTAATTTTTTTTGGCTACATTATATAATTAGTGCAAAATGTCTACCTCTAGCACTTTGCTTTTTGATTAGGGGTAAGGGGCCTAAGGGGCAAGATTGTCGCCATGTACCCACCCACCCCTCATCATCTCTATAAATACTCACCACAAACATTCATATTTTCTCACCTCATCATCATCTCTTAATATTTCATTCCTTTCTAAATATTAATTATTATTATTCAGCCATATACTATTTGCACTATGCCTTCACTCTCAGAAGTGTACAGAGCTCACCCAGTACACATAATTCACCACAAACACCCTGACTTCAACTCTCTAAAAGAACTCCCTGAATCTTACACTTGGACACACCTTGATGATGATGATCATCACCACCACCAAATTACTAATACACTCCCCCCAGTTATTGATTTGAATGACCCAAATGCTTCTAAGCTAATAGGTCAGGCATGCAAAACATGGGGGGTGTATCAAGTAATAAACCATGGTATACCTATAAATCTTCTTGATGATATTCAGTGTCTTGGTCATACACTATTTTCGCTTCCTTCTCATCAAAAACTCAAAGCAACTCGTTCACCTGACGGTGTTTCTGGCTATGGACTCGCTCGTATTTCTTCCTTTTTCCCTAAACTCATGTGGTCTGAAGGATTCACCATCGTTGGATCTCCTCTTGACCATTTCCGTACACTCTGGCCACAAGATTATACCAAATACTGGTAAGTTACTAAGTACACACCAACATGCACCCCTCTTCTAGATTCTCTCTCAACTAACTAACTAACTAACTAACTGTTGTATGGACAATTTCAGCAACATGGGAATGTCGATTCTGTGTGTCTGTGTAGTGTTTATTTGTCATTTCATCTAAACTGAGAAAAAAACAAGTTAAACTTGCTACCTTCTCTAATTTAAAATCGCTCTCTTTTTTTTAAGGAGAAGAATTTTTGTTATTTTTTGTGTGGTGATGGAGGTAAAATACAAGTATCCAAATTATATAAGCCTTTTTTCTCTTATCTTAATGAAATTAGAAAAAGATTAAAATGAGAGCTATTCCATATATATATGGACCCACCAACACTGAAGGTTAATCAAAAGGATCAGCATGAGAATCTAGCTATTGCACCGAATCCACTATCATTTGTTTCTTTGATATCTCTTTGCTATTGGTCAATAGTGATGTCATTTTTTTTGCTAACAATAACATTATCTCTACATTTGATTCATTTATTTATTTATTTTTGATATACATATTTGATTTATTTAGTCTTTTCATCGCAGTGATATCGTCTTGCAATATGATGAAACAATGAAAAAGCTAGCAGGGAAGCTAATGTGGCTAATGTTGGAGTCTTTGGGCATAACAAAGGAAGATATTGAATGGGGCGGGTCAAAGGCTTGCGCGGCCATGCAGTTGAATTCCTACCCGAGTTGTCCAGATCCGGATCGAGCCATGGGTCTTGCCCCACACACCGACTCCACTCTTCTCACAATTCTTTACCAAAACAACATAAGCGGATTGCAGGTTCAACAGGACGGTTCCCCCGGGTGGGTCACAGTGCCTCCGATCCCTGGGGCACTTGTGATCAACGTGGGCGACCTATTCCATATTTTATCAAACGGGTTATACCCGAGTGTGCTCCATAGGGTTTTAGTGAACCGAACCCGCCAGAGGATATCCGTCGCTTATCTATATGGGCCCCAGTCCAATGTAGAAATTTGTCCACATGCAAAACTAGTAGGCCCAACTCAACCTCCACTTTATAGGGCAGTGACTTGGAATGAGTATCTAGGCAAAAGAGCAAAACATTTCAATAAGGCACTCTCATCCGTAAGAGTTTGTGCACCTATTAACGGTTTGTTTGATGTAAAGCCGTAGTAGTACCACCATGCAAGTTGCTAGATTAATTAGAAGCAATAGCTTTTCAACTTTTTCGTTACTTCCATCTTGCATGGTCTATTTTGTACCAAGCATAAAAGCCAAAAGTTGAACTGAAATGAAACAATAGCTATTTTTAATTTTTAATTTTTTTTGCCTAACTTGGAACTTTTTGTGGTTAATCAATTGGATGTGGTGGAGGGTACAAACAATAAAGAGGTTGAAAGGGGGTATACATGAAATTTGTTTGGCTCTAAATGGGAGAGAGAGAGAGAGAGGCATTGAGAGAGGGATAAGATACATCAAATCAAACAAAAGAAAGTAATGAAAATATTGAGTTGAGGCTCACTGCATGGTCTTTCGTCTTTTCTCTTTGTAATGAAAAGGACATATAGCAAATTTGTCGATTTTGAATATTCAATTCCACCACATGATGTACTCTTTCCGTCTCATATTAATTGTCGTTTAAAATTATGCGCGAATATTAAGAAAATGATTGGATGTGCTAAATTCTATGGTGGAAAAATGTGATAGGACTAAAATACGCTTACACTTTTCTCGATTGGAGCAAAAACACGGTTATTGATATACTAAAATAAGGGTATTGCTGGAAAATAATAATAAATGTTGTATTAGTATTCTAAAGTGACAGTTAATTTTAGACAAAGAAAAATTACAAAGAGGACAATTAATATACACGATTGGATGTCGCCCAAGATGTCTATAATGCAGTGCTGCAATTTTTTCAACAAGGTTGGTTGCTCCCTAATTTTAACTCTAATATTGTTGCTCTAATTCCAAAAGTTGAGGGAGCTGATAGAATAGAGCATTATAGACCTATAGCTTTAGCTAATTTTAAATTTAAAATTATCACTAAAGTTTATAGCTGACAAACTTGCTCTAGTTGCTCCTGCCATTATTTCCGATAATCAAAGGGGATTTGTAAAGGGTAGAAATATATCTGATTGCATTTGTACAGCTTCAGAATCTATCAATCTGCTTCAGAAAAAGTCTTTTGGAGGCCAGTTATCCTTGAAAATCGACATTAAAAAAGCCTTTGATACTATAGACTGGAATTTCTTACTTAAAGTTCTGGCTGCTTTTGGCTTTAATGAGAAGTTTTGCTCTTGGATTAATATTATTCTCCACTCAGCTAAACTCTCTTTCTCTGTTAACGGCACCGCTGTTGGTTTCTTTGGTTGCAAACGGGGAGTCAGACAAGGAGACCCATTGTCCCCACTTCTATTCTGCTTGGCTGAAGAGGTTCTTAGTCGAGGAATTTCCAAATTAGTTGCAGATGGTAAGCTTCAGCTAATGGTTGGCCCGCGTGGGTTTCGCATGCCAAGTCATGTGCTATATGCTGATGATATAATGATCTTCTGTAGAGCTACTAAAACAAGTATTTCTAGTTTGATGAAACTCTTTTCCTCTTATGAGCAAGTCTCAGGCCAGGTTATCAGTAAAGAGAAGTCTAAATTTTACACTGGGAGCATCTCAAACCCTCGTGTCACTGCCATCTCTGCTTTGCTCGGATTCTCTAAAGGATCTCTACCTTTTACTTATCTTGGTGTTCCTATATTCGAAGGAAAGCCTCGGCGAATCCATCTGTTGCCTATTGCGGATAGAATTAAGGCCAAATTATCCTCCTGGAAAGGCTCGTTATTATCTATTATGGGCAGAGTTCAGCTGGTCAACTCTGTAATCTTGGGCATGTTGGTCTATAGCTTTCGCATTTATGTGTGGCCTGCTAATCTTCTTCGTACCGTTGACGCTTGGATTAGGAACTTTGTGTGGTCTGGCGATGTTACTACTAGGAAAGTTGTTACTGTTGCCTGGCATAAGGTGTGCAAACCCTTTCAAGAAGGTGGTCTGGGTCTTAAATCTATCAAAACAATTAATAGGGCGGGTATGCTAAAGCTGGGCTGGAGCTTCGTCTCTACCAACTTACAACGGGCTCTGCTTTTGAAAGCCAGAGCCTATAAAAACAATAAGCCGGTGAACTATCACGTCTCTTCTTCTATTTGGTTGGGATTTAAGTCTTGTATTTCTATGATTCTTGCGCATTCAACTTGGAAGCTTGGAAATGGGGTTAGCATTAATTTTTGGACGGATCGTTGGCTTTCTAGGCCTATTGTGGATATCGTTGGTATACCTCCAAATGTACATAGAGACCTCAAGGCTATAGTTAGTGATTTTATTGTTAACGGGAGATGGTCTATCCTACCGATTTCATAAATATTTTCCCCCATACTTACGCTGAAATTCAAAACATTGTTATTCCTAATATCCTGGTGGAGGATCATTTGATGTGGGATTGCTCTAATTCAGGAGATCTGACTTTCAGGTATTCTTTCCTTTTTTACACTCCCGCTGGGCAAGTGGTCCCCTGGACTAAGATAGTTTGGAAGAATTTTATTTCTCCCTCAAAATCTTTTATTTTTTGGAGGACTATTCATAATAAGATGCCTACTGATGACCAACTTTGGAATAGAGGTTGCACTGTGGTTTCTGTTTGTAGCCTCTGCGGTAAGGACTCTGAGACTTCTCACCACCTTTTCCTAGCATGCCCGTTCGCCAAACACTTATGGAATTGGCTCGGAGGAATCTTTGGCCTCCATATTGACACTGCTTCTTTCCCCAACGTTTTATCCTTGACCTCTCATAATTTGAGTCCTCAATTGAGTGGCATCGTCTGTGCTGCTATTGTCAACATTTTTTGGGTAATTTGGTATTGCAGGAACCAAGCTAGATTTAATAATCATGTGATCCCTCTACATACTGCTATCAACTTAACTACTTCCAATGTGACCTTAGCAGGAAATGCTTCTAAATCTACAATGTCTTCCTCTGTTGCTGAATTTATGATTATAAAGGCTTTTAGTGTCAATGGTAACTACAGAAATTCTTCAAACATCAAAGAGGTAATTTGGACCCCTCCCGCTCCTTACATGATTAAATGCACATCGATGGTCTTCTAAAAAGGAGCCCCTGGGCGCATTGCTTGTGGTGGAATTTTTAGAGACAGAAGTGCTGCTGTCTTGGGTGTTTTTCGGCATCGATAGGTAATAGTTATGCCCTTCATGCTGAGCTTATTGGAGCTATGCTAGCAATTGAGATTGCTTTTGATAAAGGTTGGATGTCTTTGTGGTTGGAATGTGACTCTCAATTAGTTGTTTCGGCCTTTAAGAACTGTAATGTTGTTCCCTGGAAACTTCGCAACAGATGGAACAATTGTTTATACTTAACTAGACAGATGAATTTCGTGTGCACCCACATTTACAGAGAATGTAATACTTGTGCTGATAAGCTTGCCGGTCATGGAACAAACTCAAGCGACTTTACGTGGTGGAATCTCATCCCAAGCTTCATTGCAGAAGACTTTTTCAGGAATAGACTAGGTTTGCCTAACTACAGGTTTTGTTAGCTCCCCTGTCCCTAGATGAGTTGGGTTCGGCTTTTGCCTCCTATCTTGGGTGTGCTGCAGATGATTGTTAACGACTTTGGTGCCGACCTGGTTGGGATGAAAGTCGTTATAGTGATGCTTTTGCGCACCTTTATAGGTTTGCTTTTATTTTTTTCAAGTCAGATTGATGTTTTTGCTCATGGGTTTTGGCCTAGTCCCCCCATGTTTTCTGTTATTTTCCTTTTTTATCAATAAAATTTAGGGGGGGTACTCTTTCCTTCCTGGTGCTTTTTCCCTAAGGAGGGTTTTGCATCAGAAGGTTTTAACGAGACTCCATATCCCTTTCTTTTGTTTAAAAAAAAATTAATAATATGAGACGGAGGGAGTACAAAACAACATTTTTCTCTTTGGAACTTGATATTTTTTTATGGCCAGCTAACAACCGTACGTTAATTTGCCTATTTATTTGTATTACTTTTAATTTGCATATATGATCAAATTAAGCATTTATCTTGGGGTCCTTTAATTTTGAAGATTGGTGTGTTAATCCCTCCCTTTGTTTGTCATTGGTAAACTAGCTTGTAATTAGTGAGGTACCCCTTGTACCCCAAATCAATAATATCTTTGACTTTCAAATTTTTTTGCATATATGTAAAAAAATCAGCTCAAAATGATTTTTTGTAAACAAACGTTCCATTAACAACTAATCGATTATAGATACCTTAATTAATTTGTTCAATTTGGTTGCTAAGTGGAGATGATGTCTTTTGGTCAACAAAATCACTCGGTGTAAGGAGGTGTTGGTAGTGAAATATGGGTTGATGTTGATAGAGATTTACTTACAGTTGTAAATTTTTCGGTGGTCATTGTAACCCAATCTAATGGTTAATACATATTAACCATAATTTAGAGTTTGTGTATTGAGTAACTACAATTTAGTATTTTTGTGGTTAGTACGTACTAATCACAATTTAGTGTTTGCGTGGTTACCGATTTTTTCATTTAGTAACAATACTAAGAAATTTCTTAGTACTGTAAGTCAATCTCGTTAATTAGCATTAGTTTACCTATCTTTACGGGGATGATAGCTGGTGTTGGGCAATAGTGGGAGGCATTCCTCACTCTACAAGTCGGTTTTGTAGGATTGAATTAGGTTCAGTCCAAAATCTAATATGGTATCAGAGCGGGTTTTGATCTTCTAACCTCGCCTCCCTGCTTCACCACTGCTGCTGGCGGCGGCATTTGCCGTCGGCAACACGTTCTTTAGTTTTCAATTTATTTCTTTTTTGCTGCTCCAATCACCTCTCTAGTTTTTTGATTTCTGCTTCCTACCGCTATGTAGTTTCTTTTAGTGTGTTTCTCGACAAAACCACCATCGTTAACCATTGTTTGTCGTCACCAAAAAAACGGTAACCTTTTCGACGAAACCAATAGGATTGAATTCCCCATTCTACATGATTGTTAAAGTCTCATTGTTGAGTGTTTTCAAGAAGTTCTTTGAAGTTTTTTGCTCAATCATCCCTCGAGCCAGCTTCATCATTCAAGAATTTTTTTTAAGCTTCTTTCTGGATCACCCTCAAGCTAGCTTCATCATTCAAGAATTTTTTTGAAGCTCTTCCTTCCTCGATGCCCTCGAATTCAAGAAATTTTTTAACGTTTCTTCCTTGATCTTCCCTCGAGCCAACTTCATAATCATCACTGATTTATGCTAGTTATGACTCACAAATATCCATGCTTGACATTGGATCTCTATTATTCTTCTATTTGTTCACGCTCCAGATGCTCGGTCCTAAGTATAAAGGATGTGTTGAGATCCTTGTTATTCCACCCGTAAAAAAACATAGGTTTAGATGCCCAAATTGTGGTTGAAAAACTTGCCGCCCAAACCTATGTTTTTCTATAAGCTTCTTGTTGTTATTGTTTGTTTTTTACATTCCTATATAGAAATGCATCAAGTTGAAGCCGTATATATACGAGAAGTGATATAAGTCGTGGCCGATATATATATATATATATATATATATATATATATATATATATATATATATATATATATATATATATATATATATATATATATATATATATATAATATATAAGTTGTGTTTGCTGGTTCATGTTTGACCAACATGGTTCAGATCAATGATATATATATATATATATATATATATATATATATATATATATATATATGAGTGTAAAATTACATAGTTAAATTGTAATAATTGTTTATTTAAGAAAAAATACAAATAGCTAGTTATGAAATTGATCAGAAAGATACGAATCCGTAGAGAAGTAATGGGCGTGTGGGTTGATAGAGATATATACTGAGAACATACAAGTGTCAAATGTATTTTTCACTCCAAATTAAGTGAGGGAATGAATGAATATTTGTCAATCATTTGTGTACGTACGTTATGAAATAATTGTCTGAAGATCTGAGCGTAATTTTGTTATTGTCTCTCTGATCAACCACGTGTTGGTGGCTAGATTTACTGAAAACCATAGCAGTAGCAGGTTACAGTGGTGAAGTGCCTGTTTTTACTATTCTTGATTTCGTTTTTATGTATTTGTCATGTTTCCTTCTTCATCTTCAACCCCCATCAGGACCCCCCCTACCCTAGTCCCTTCAAAGAAATTAACAGAAATGTGTTTTTATGTCTTCGTGTTTGGATCGAGCGCGCTCCTCGGCTAAACGATTGAGATGGTGGTTTGAGTAGCTTCTCCGGTGGGGGGGAGTTGCTGGCGGTGATAGTGCTTCACTTCTTTATGATTTTGGTAACGACAAGAAGTATTGCAATAATACTTCGATGATTGTAAATATTTTTTTACAACTCTTTATAAAAGGTGGGTCACTAAATTAATTTCATCCATTGGATGTTCAATATTTTTATTAAAATCACTAATGGTTTATTCTTTATGATTTTGGTAACTTCAATATTATGCCTAATAATTATATAATTATTGCAATAATATACTATTTTTCGATGATTGTTTATTATTCCTATAAATCTTTTTTTAACTCTTTATCTCGAACGGTGGGTGGATTCTTCTTCTTCTTCTGGATTCAATATCATCAACGTTCTTCTTCCTATCTTCAACTCCAGTTTTTGATGTTATTCTCATTCCATTCAATATTAATTTCATCCATTGGATATAAATCCTTCAAATATTTTTTATTCAAATATTGACATCTCTTCTACCGGATTGATGGCTCAATGCTTGATGATCATGGGACGAATATTATTTATAGAGGAATGGTATTTAGCGACTCTCTAACCACACCATAGCTAAATGGTGGCTAGCGACTCACTAACCACAATAGTGAAATTGTGGCTAGCGAAACATAAGTGGCTAGCCACAACCCCCGCACATCGTTAGTTAGGTTTATATATATATATATATATATATATATATATATATATATATATATATATATATATATATATATATATATATATATATATATATATATATATATTTGTTTGGGTTTTTAGGTAAATTATTTTTGAGTGTATTGGATAGTTACTTATCCTTTTTTTGTGGAATTAAATTTGGGCGTTAATTTTTATTAATCATTTCCAAAACTAATGCCTAATAAATCGGAACCATATAATAGTTGCTATTAAATTATTATATTTTTATTAATCGGTAGTTTACATATGTACCCCTTTAGTGACTATCACTAAATGAGTCATTTAGTGATGTAAACTGGACTCTGTATTCATTTTGATATTTTGGGAAACAAAAATAAAAGATGTGGGCCGGGCACCCCTTGTGCTCCTTTCAATGAGATCGTGATTATCTAAAAAAAAAAATGTCAAGATATCATTAAAATCCAAAAGGAGAGGCATGGAATTTTATCCACATTATTGTTATTATTATTATTAAGTAACATTTATAAGAATAACAAATATACGAAATTGTACCTTTTATTCTTTATATTAATTTATTTTTTTCTTAAGTTCTCTATCTTTTGATTGTATCAAGTAAGTCTTTTATGTTTGTAAACCTTTAGACGGTTAAACCTAATCTCATTTTCAATCTATTTTGATATATTTTTCAAATTTTTCTAGGGTTTTTGCTACCCTCATTAAGAGAGTTTCTTGTTTAAATTCAAAAATCCTAAGATAAATGTAGTCCAGTTCTAGTTGAACAAATTTTCTAAATGTGATTTAGGGCTTAGTTTCTTATGATCATTGTGGCCAAAACCTCCCTCAATAGTTAACACGATTTCATAGAAAACTAAGATAATTTTGTGTTTCATCTAGGCTGGTTTTAGAAGGTGAGTTTATGTCCAAATATTGCGATCAAAACCCTCAATAATTACACAATTTTATTCAGAAATGTGAGAGAAGGTTGTATTTTGATGTGGTTAGTTCTTAAAGTTTAGTTAGTTCTTAAAGTTTGAATGTTTAAAACATAAAAGACTAACTTGACATAAAAAAAAAGATGATAAATGACTAAAGCGAAAAAATAAACTAACAAAAAGGATTAAATTAGTGGAACATGACAGGATGCAAATTCCCACTATTATTTTAGAGTGAGGTAAATATAATTTTATGAATCCCCTCACCTTAGACCCTGCAGCATATAGCTTAAAAATACTGCTTATTATTCTCAAATTGGAGTTAGTCACAACACGACATATATACCACTCCTTAAAGAAACACAAAGCATAAAGACATTTCAGATGATATAAACAGATATTACAAAAAATATATTATTTTAAATTATATAATAATGGGATCCGGAGATATAATTGACACGCCTCAAGATTGAGATTTTTCAGAGATTATTATTTTTGTAATGAAAAGATACCCCACCAGAGCTTGAAATTTTGAAGAAAAAATAAAGTTTATCACTGTGTTAAAAGTTTATGACGGCAGATATGCATGATTTAGTGTAAGGGAGGTTTAAAGGAGTTCCGCTAGTAAGGATATGCATGAAAAATAAGGGAGATTATTAAAGGAGGTTTAAAGAATATGCATGAAAAATAAATTTTTCATGGATTTCACCCCAACATTTTGAGTTTGAATTTTGGGTGCGGCAGGATTGTTGGGAGGAGAGAATTATGCAAACCGACAAAGTCGGATACACATAATTTGGTTTCCTGGCATAGATTAGTCACCAATAAAATTGATAGATACTACACATCAATTACACATTAACAAAAAAGAGAGTCCATCAATCATGAAATGATCGAAGTGTCGAAATGTAAAATAAGATCTCCAAAAAAGTTGATGTTGTGTTGGATATCAGCACCAAGTCACCAACACAATTATTTCAATTTTTTCAAATTATTAAAATTGGTGTTTGTGTTTTTGTATTGTTCGTACCTGGCCAGGCTTGAAGATTCGGCCCAGGGTAGTTGGATATGATGGCCCGGCTAGATCGGTGGTGGTCCGAACTTGGGAGGATCCTTCGTGGACGAGGTCACCGCGGTAGTGGTATCTGCAAGCACTATGATGCTTAAGTCAGTGACAGAAGTGGAGAGGTGTGATGAGAATGAGAAGGTACCTGATCTGGGGGGTGTAGCCCAATTTATAGACGACGGATCCAATGCTAAACTAGGCATGACAACAAAACCCATACCTGTGGGGACCGACCCAAACCCACCCCGTTTTGACGGGTTTTCCCCGCTTTGACTGGGTTTGGGTTTTCCCTGAAATCAAAATACGGGGACGAGACAGGTAATGGGGATATAAGTCTCGTCCCCGAACCCGCCCCGAATGAATGAATTTACATTAGTACCCATCTAAAATTAGAAACCCCCATATGTTGACATTTTGAATAATTGATATTTTGGCTATATGTTGTAGTATTGCATTGGTTTTATGTTGTTGTGTTAAATTTCGGGTTTGGGGTGGGTTCGGGTGTCAGATAAATATTGGGTTTGGGGGTGGGCTCGAGTTTGGGACAAGTAAAAACTACTTTTTAATTTTTAAAAATTGATTCCACTGCGGGGACGGGGTTGGGGCGAGGATCCCCAAACTCGTTGAGTATGGGGATGGGGATCAATTTTTCATCCCCGTTGGGTTTGGGTAGGGGAACGGGGATGAATATGGGATTCGGAGATAAGGATGGGAATGTTAAACCTGTCCACGCTCCGCCCCATTGTCATGCCCATGTTGAACCACCGGATAAAGCCGCTCTCATCTGAGTCGTCCAAAATCGCCATATGGGCTAGAGTCAAGGCCGGATTGGACCAGGTCTAATCTCAAATTGGGCTTGGCCCAATCCGAAACAGGTATTAATATCGTGTTTAACTATGTATTTGTGCAAGTGCAGAGAGGCAAATCCCATCATTGAAGAAATAATTGGTGACTCTATATGAAGAAAAGAGGCAAACCCCTTTTGTGGTGAAGTTTTGTTGTTGTGTTTGAATATGGGTGAAGGAAAATGCTTAGGAGAATCTAATCTAAAAGTATTATTACTATTGAGCCGACAGCTTTTTTTGTCAATTATATATGCTCTTTTCAATGAACCCAAATCATGATTAATCAGCCTTCTCTAGCTCTATCGGCCAGGATCTAAATCCTAATCAATCTCAAATCACATCAACTAACTATTACTAATATATATTAAGATCTTGAGAGTTAAGATTTTGTGAATAGGATGTTTTACTTACACCACTTAAATAATCCATCTAATTAATTAGACTAATAATATACTAATCAAACTTTTCAACACGGCCAACTTCAATTGATATTCACCTTTTGTTTCCTATCTCTTTCTGATCCCACCACACGAGTGAGCAATAGCATATTCACTCATTGGTTTCCATAACAAAACAAAATAGTACAATGTCTTTTCAAATTGTGAATGACCACTACTATACCTTTCGGATTAGTGATTTGCGGTATATCTATTCTATTAATGTTATCTTAATTAATCTTATCAATGTGATTGAGAGGTATACACTCTCAATTAGTCAAGAAGGCTCGGATGGATTCATTAACCACTTTTACACGGGGCTTTTACTTTTCCCACACCCCCTTGTACTCATCGCACACTCCCAAACTTTTTTTTTTCCAAAAATGACCTCGCGTGGGACGCTCGTGCAGCTTGGTTTAAGTGGCTGTTCGAACGAACTTGGGCGAACAGGTTCGAACGACCTTGTCCGTGTTAAGGAATTTGTGTTGTTTGAACGACATCGTCGAAACTCGCTCGAAAAAAGCGCCATACGTGTTAAGGAATATTGTCAACTGTTGGTGTGAGGGTGTGTTATTGCTGCCTCGAATGGCTTTATTCGAACATGTTCGAAGGGTGGCGTTCGAACAGGCGTTCGAATGGTATCATTCGAACCAATGTTAAAATGTAAGCGTAAAACTAAAAACCGTAAATGTAAACCGAGTTTTGTTGATTTCAAAAGTTGCCTACCAATAGTTATATACAACATTGTGTACGAAAATTATAAATCTACCTTAACATTTGATCGTACCTTGACCAATGAAGAGTTGAAGTGTTTGTTGCTTCGCCTAATGGGCGGTCGTTGAGAGGTTGAAAGGACCGGGCCCGGCTTCACGCGTTGAGCACCTCGGGTGGTACCGCAAAGACACTCCGACGATCTAGTGAGAGGTCGCTCGAGCGAGATAAGCACAAGGTTAGAGGGCGTACACGATGCCATGTGCGAATGGCGATATATATCTTGGAGGTCCGACCGTTATGCGAAGATTTCGCCGGCGAGTCGCGCCTCAGCGGCGTGTATGGGCCGATCGAGACGGGTCGGGCGCGCAGTCCATTGCTTGTTGGCGATCCTCGATTTGCTAATACACACCGAGAACGATTGCCCCCAAGCCTCAGTCGCAAGAGCGGGCCGAGGCTTCAATCGATGCCCCAGGAGTGAAGTTCCCTCGATGAAACGGGACGCGGCCGTTCGCTTTCTCTGTAGCGGCGTCGACCGCTAGTCAACCATCGGCCGTCTTTGCCGCGACGGTTGGTTTTTCCCGACATTTAAGGCGTGGACGTTTGGTGTTTCCGAGGTTGTGCGAGACAACCATTGGCGCGAAGGTGAAACGTTGCGACGCTTCGTCTCCCGGTCCCGCCGCGCCATGGGTCTTCACTATAAATACCCTTCGAGACGAGTTCATATCTCACATTTTCTCGATTTGCTCGCGCAACCGATTAAATCTGCTCACGACTCGTGATCTGTAGTCGCGCTTCGTTTGCTCGCGACCGATCTTCAACACCGCTAAGGTACGAGTCGACCGCTCCCTTTTACTCTTTTAAACTTGAGTTTTTTTCTTTAAAGTATTTCGTGCTTTTCCACGCCTCGTGATAGGGGTGTCGTCGAGGATGGCCACTCGCTTCTCTCATGAGTGCTTCGCTCGATCGACCGACTCGATCCCTTTATCACAGTGTTTCAGGTATGCCACGGACAAAATTAATCGCCGTATTCGGAAAACCGCCCCGATCCTTCGCCACATATATGTCGAGGTCGGGCGAGCCCAATGCCCCCGAGGCGGACTCTAAGTCGTCTTCGGATGACAAAAATGCGATTCTTCGAGCAAGACTTCTACGAGCAAAGACCAACTCTAGCTCCCACTCTTTCTGTTTCACTCTACACCACCGTTTCGGTCGATGCCCCGTGGCTGGCACGAACAAGATGAGTATGTCGAGGTGATCGACACGGATGATGATGAGGAACCGAGAGCCGTCGTGTCGAGGACGAGGCTATGCCCGGCGCCGAGATGGCCGAGGTGAAGCGGCCGATGAGCAGATCGCCCGGCCATTGCTAGCTTCTCGTGCCGAGAGCCAACAACGAAGGAGTGTCGAATGAAGAAGCGCCGATGTTCACCGGATATAGCCCGAGATCCTCTCGATATGTCTTGGGTCTCCGACACTCTTGGGCGCCGCAGGAGTATCGCCGACGGCCGATCATTACGCCTTGCACGACATTGAGCGTTATTTCGCCGACTCACCAGCCGAGAGTGAGGGTATGAAAGACGGCCAAGATATTGCCACTTACTCCCGGTTTCAAATTCACCATGTACCGGATCGTGGTCGAGAAAATGAAGATCGTTCCTCCTTTCACCGAGTTCCAACGGACGTCTGCGTCATATTGGGGTTGCCCCTCTCGGCTCCATCCGAACGCATGGGCGTTTCTCAAAACCTTTGAAGTCTTGCTAACCAAGCTTGGTCGGCGGTGTCGATCATGCTCTTCTTCACCCTCTTTGAGCTCGGTGGCTCAGGGGAGAAAGCAAACAAAGAGAAGAGGAGCAGGTCTCCTTCAAAATGCGTAAGACTCATCATCGATTCTTCAAGGCTTTCCAAGAGTCGCTCGGTGCGGCCGGAGAGGCCACTACTACGGGTCGTTCCAACCAAGGAGGCGGGATGGCCATTTCGAGATCCACCAGATGGGATGCTCGGTCCCCATTCTTCCCAATCAGTGGAACGAAGCCCACTTCTTCGTGAGGTCGGCGATTACATTTACTCTGTCAAAGATCTGGGAGGCCGACACGAGTCTTTGGAGATGATTAAAGCGTCGCGCGAGCATGATGCGCCCAGATCCTAAAGGCGACATACTTCGCCGAATTCTTCGCCTTGTATGGCTGGCGAAAACTGGAGGCCGAGATTGGTCGCGCTTTGAACTTTTTCTTTTATATTCTTGCCGTAGGCCTCAGCCAATATGTTATTCTAACCCATAGCTCGTTATTTTGCGAAAGGATGTCCCGCAAAAATCGAACCTCGCCGCTCAGCCCCGAAGCTCGAAGGAGGGCTAAGGGACTGGTTCTTCTCGGCCGGGGACAATCCCGAACCTTCCTCCAAAGTCCCTCATACCCCCAAGAGCAAGTGAAGAAGCGGTCGGCGCAGCCTCGGCCGCGCCTCCCGTCTGCCGATCGCTCACCCAAGCGCCAGCGTGGCGTGGCGTTCGGGTCGGCCTCGCGCAACGGAGAGAGGTTCCCATCATTCACCGAAAGCTTGGGTGCGGCCGATCCGGAGGAGTACCGGCGAAGCCCGTGGCGCTCTGCGCTTCTCTCGTATGGGGTCGATAAAAGTCATGGCCGAGAAGTGGTGGCCGAATCGATGGTAACTTTACTTTCTTAGTCTTGTAATTTCCTTCTTATCTTTGTTCGACCGACTAACCAACCTTCGACCTGAATTTCGCAGGGAAGGGCAAGGCTTTGACTGAGGCGCAGCAGAAATATGACAAGCTCCTCCAGTCGAAGAAGGAGGTCCTCAAACGGGGGGAGGAAGACCGGGCCAGTCATCAAAGAGAACAAGGAGCTTGCAGGCCGGTGAACGAGCCCAAAGTCGACCTTGAATCCGGCCGAAAGAGAAGGCTAGGTTGGAGGCCGTAAACGCCGAGCCGCAGCGAAGATCAAGTGGTGGCAAGGTGTGGTCGGAGGTCGCAATCGAGCAATTTTACAACGCCTCGCCGCGCGGGTGTTGAATGCCGATCTGCAGATCAATTTCGATGACAAGATGATCAAGCCCACGCACTACGTCGAAAATAACAAGATCATGTTGCCTGCAGAATATGACGAGCAGGGCAACGTCATTCGCCCGGCCACCATTCTCTTTTGAAGCCCGCTGCATGAGTGTAATTTTGTAATTTTAACTTGCCTTGGCCGAGCAATTTTTTCGCGCGTGCGCGCCTTTAGTCGTGGGCGCTCGGCTTGGCCAAGGCCCCATATTTGTAATGACAAACTTTACCTGCTTTTAATTATGCCCGTTCGAATTTAGACCGCTATGTCTGCGCACTTGCATTTATTCGCCTTATTCATTTTGAACTCGTGGGCCGCTCGGCGGCCGTTTCGTGCTACTTCGATAGCGCTCGTTTTTTTAAGACCGTCCGGTCGTCATTCGCGCTTATTTCGAAAGCATCCATTCTTTGATAAGTTAATATTCCAACGGGGCCTAGGATCGCTCGGCGACCTTCTATCAGGCCCTTTCGATGGCATTTAAGTAGATCGTTTTCGACGGCCTACCGTGATGGGTTATTATTTAACCTTTGGGCCATCTTCGATGGCACTCGATGTAGATCGTTTCGACGACCTAGCGTTGTTGGGCCATTTTCGATGGCGCTCGGTTGGGACCGTTTCGACGGTCGCTCGATTCAGATCGTTTCGACGATCTAAGGTTTCTCGGGGTTTTAACCCCGGGCCATTTCGATGGCACTCGGTTGGGACCGTTTCGACGGTCGCTCGATTTGGATCGTTTCGACGATCTAAGGTTGTCGGGCCATTTCGATGGCAACCGCTGGGATCATTTCGATGATCTCGATTGTAGACCGCTCGGGGCCTACTCGTTTGTGGGTCCTTCGACCGCCGGGCCATTTCGATGGCGCTCGATTGGGACCATTTCGATGGTCGCTTTCGGTTTAGATCGCCGGCGATCCGTTTATGTTTGACCAAGTTGGTAATCTTCGATCGCTCCTTCGCGCATGGCGATCTTGAGCGGCCGGTCATACATTCTTGCGAGAAAGTAAAGAACACCATGTTCCTAAAGGTCAGGCCTCTGTAAAAAACCCAGTGGGAAAAAGAGCGCCTGCCTGCTTTTCATTCATAGGTCGGTCATTCATTACACTCAAATCGTTCATTACATTCAAACGTGGCACCGAGCATCCAGATCAGTGGCACTGACTTGATGGCCATCACCAGTGCTTCGAACATTTGGGCCAAGGTCTACCTCATCACAAATTTGCTGGTACAGGTCGTGGCTTCGTCTTGCAGCCTCAAGGTCGGCCTCCCCCAGATCTTCAGGTGTACTGTTGATACCACGGCCTCTAGCTTGCCCAGGGTCGGCCTACCAATGATGCACTGATAGCATGATTTGAGGGGGAGTACGAGGAACGTCGTGCGGACCGTCCTGTACAAAGTGCTATCTCCAGTGTCGTCACCAAATGTGACCATGAGTTCGATCGTTCCCAATGGGTAGGTGACCGTTCCATTGAAGCCCGTCAAGGGAGTTGGCTCGGCCTGGGGAATTATCTCGCTCCGGTCAACCTTGATCTTGTCAATTAAGCCTTCAAACATGATGTCGGCCGAGCTACCCTGGTCAACCAGGATTCTTTGAACTTCAGTATTGGCCATGACTGCCCTGATTACCAACGGAACATAATTGTTTGGCCTGCCATCGTGCAGGTCGCTGTCTCCAAATGAGATGGGGGTCTGTTTCGAGACCGGTGGGATCGTTGATGTTGAACCGACCATCGTGAGCTCGCCCCACTTCTTTTTGGTGGCTTTCTTTGATTCTCTACGGTCCCGGCGGTTGCCACCGTGGATGACCATAGCAACGTTTGCGACCTGCGGACCGCGGGGCTCCTCGATCTTGAGACCGGTCTTTCTCTTGGACGCTGAGACAACTAGAGCGCCCTTCCTCTGTCGGGATCGCCTTCTTCTCGCTCTCTCTCGAGGTCGGTCGCCTTCCTCCGGCCTCACATACTTTCCCAACTTTCCTTTTCGAATGAGCTCTTCAATATCATCTTTGAGGGCCACACAGTCGTTAGTATCATGACCCTTGCTTTTTGTGGTAGCGGCAGTATCTTTTAGTCGGTCGTGCCCCCTTCTTCGAGCACGAGTGGATCGGGCCGCTTTACTCCCACAAATTCATTGTTTGGGCACTCGCTATAGATCGTGCAAAGAGGCGTTTAGCCGAGTGCGATGATCGAACGTCTTATCTCGAAAGTCAGGCCGATTGTCGCGGCGACCTTCATGCCCTTTGGCCGGCTTACTGCTTTCCTCTTTAGGCCGCGCACGGACGGCCTTTCTCGCAGCCAAGGTCTCTTCATATGCCATATGGACGTTTGCTCTCGCGTCAAGTAAATGAGATCTTGGTAATGGTTCGTGGTGAACTCTTCTACGAACCTGGTGGTCGGCCGAATGCCACGCTTCAGATATTTCAACTTGTCCTTATCTGACAAGTCACGAACAGACTCGGCTTCAGTGTTAAACCGGTCGATATACTGCCTCAACGTCTCATTCTCACCTTGAACGACCGAGTCCAAGTATTCCTCGTATCGGTATTGGCACCGGTTGGCAGTGTAGTGAGACAAGAAGATTCTGACCAGGTCGTCCCATGAGGAGATGGAATTGGGTCGTAGAGACTCCCACCATTCCAATGCTCTACCGCCCGAGATCGGGAAAAAGCCTGCACTTCATGGTCGGCCCCAATTCCCTATAGCAGCAGTAATTGTTGAAGTAACGGAGGTGCTTGTCTGGATCCCCTCGGCCGTCAAACTTGTTGAGATTGGGCGGCTTGCGGAGATCTCTCGGAATCTTATAACGCCTGATCTCCCTGGAGAACGGGCCATGTTCATTCTGAATGCCGTTCGACCCAAAGGGTTGCATTGCGAGGCATGCCTCGTTGCCCGGCATTCCATAGAATCCTCGGATGGGCGGTTGGTGGAAGCGAGGAGGAGCCATACGGGTCGCCGCTTTGGCTCTCCCAGGCGGTGCGTAAACGTCCCTAATTCTTCCATTTCTGTACTCTTCCAGCTCTTCACGAGAATCCCAAGATCTGCTTCTCGACCGGCGTGACCCGGACGACTCATTAGAGGAGTATCTGGTGGGCGAGCGACCGGTGTCAGGACGGTAGCTGGAATCTTCATAGTCATCGGACATTGAACGGCGCCTCACGCGTTCTCGCCGGGGCGACTGTGTGCCCCCGCTTCTTCCGCCGAGAACGATGAGTAGTGCTCTCTCGGCGTGAAATGCTCCTCCTTCGAGGAGGAGCGGTGTCTTCGTGCGCCGGCCGGCGACGAGTGAAGGTTCTCCGTCTTTCGCACGCGCGCCCGAATCGAACCCTTTCATATGCGGGAGATGAGTGCATCTCGATGCGATCACACGATTCTTGTTTTGCAAGATCTCGCAAAACGGCTTGAGTAACATGGTGCCGCAGAGGTTCTCGGATGCCCGCTTCAATCGGCTCGGGCGGCAAGTCTCCGAGAACGGACGGATGAATCTGGCTGGATGGCCGGCCCACGCGTTGTGCCTGTACGTAAGGTTCTTGTCGTGGAAGTCCTCGAGATTCGTGGGATCAGATCCCGCCACGCCCGGGTCTGGCTGGTTCTCGCGGGAGGATTGAGTCGAGAAGTGGCCCGCGTCGGGGCGGTCGCGTGGAGCCATAAGAGAGGTAGGATAGCGCACGCGCCTCCCATCGTGGTCGCCAATTGATCGTACCTTGACCAATGAAGAGTTGAAGTGTTTGTTGCTTCGCCTAATGGGCGGTCGTTGAGAGGTTGAAAGGACCGGTCCCCGGCTTCACGCGTTGAGCACCTCGGGTGGTACCGCAAAGACACTCCGACGATCTAGTGAGAGGTCGCTCAGCAGATAGCACAAGGTTGAGGACGTACACGATGCCGTGTGCGAATGGCGATATATATCTTGTGAGGTCCGACCGTTATGCGAAGATTTCGCCGGCGAGAATGCGCGCCCAAGCGGCGTGTATGGGTCGATCGAGACGGGTCGGGCGCGCAGTCCAATCTTTGCTGGCGATCCTCGTATTTGCTAATACACCCGGGAACAACATTGACTACCATCAGTATCTTTACTTAAATCTACACAAGGAAGGGGATGGGGGGGGGGGGTTGTGATTGTATGAGCAAACACTTCCACTTTTGCACCCGGCTAATAAAAAGCGAGTCCCAACCCTTTGCTAAGGGTGCCCTATTAGTATTCCACATAATATCCAAAGCAGGGCATTGGACTTCGTGCTTCATAAAGATCTTCAAAAAGACAACAAAAAACATAATGTTATGTAATGTTTTCGAATGACTATCCCAAGAGATTTCCCAACCGCACGCACCCAAGTCAGCAGCTCATCACGAGTAGGAAATAACTGAAATTCAATGACTAAGTGTCAGTTACATAATTTGAATAGTTCCCTAAAATTAAAACAACTAATTCATTCTTACCGTATCAGTTTGGAACGAACTAGTAAAGTCTTGGGATTCGACGACGTCAGTCGACATGTCAACTGCGACAGTTGACATCTCAGCGGCTAAAGTTGACAACTCAACTGCTCCAGATGCTTCCTCATTTTCATCCATTTAAACAAAAAAAACCTGCACAGAAGCTGCAACTTATCAGTTGCTGTCATACGCCTGTTCGAACGGCCTCATGCGAACAGAGTTCGAATGAGGCTGTTCGAACAAATCAAATTCACACCCCAGTTAACATCTGTTCGAACATGTTCCTGCGAACATGTTCGAACGACCCTGTTCGAACTGAGCTCGTTTGCAGAAAAAAAAAATGGCGTAAAAAACTCAAAACAGAACCAAAATGGAAAAATGTTTGGTAGGGTTATTACCTTGAGCTAGTTGCAAATGTTGGGTAGTTAAATAGGAGTGAATGATGAAGGTGATGATGGGTGGGTTTTGGAGTGGAGAGAGGGGAGGTTTGGGTGTTGGAGAGAGGGGAGGTTTGTTGTTGGAGAAGAAGAGGGAGAGGGGTAGAGGGGGAAATTGAATTGTAACTGGGGTTAGTTTGGTAAATGTGTAGGGTGAGGGGGTGTGTTTGGAGTAGGAGGGGGTGTGGGAGTATTAGCCTTACATGGAGGCTAATTTGGATTGGGCTGAGGCCCGATACCAGACAATATCTATCATTGTTTCATACTACGTCCTTTCTCATTTTTGGTTAAAAAATACTTCTTTCGTAACAAAATATAAACAAAAGTATTTTTTCTCTCTGTAATAAAATATAAGTAAAAGTGTACATGTATTTGTCTAAAAATACATTTATTTTTTTTGTTTATATTCTGTTTCGGAAGGAATGCAAATTAATTGTATGTGAAAATTATACATTTTTTTGAAATGAACTATAAAAAAGAACATCAAATCCTTTTTGAAAACCCTTAAATTAAAATGTTTATGCAGTCATATATATTATTAATAAAACTTAGTATTTACAAGCAACTTGATTCATGAATCAATATCTGCTAGTTTCCCAAAAGACCATAGACCATGCTAAAAGCTAGGAGATTTGATATATATATATATATATATATATATATATATATATATATATATATATATATATGTTCCTAACTATTTCTTGGAATAGAGATAACTAAGAACACAAGAACAATCTCGCGTGGATAGTCAAAATTGTCCAACCTCTGTATTAACCTCTTTGGGCAGATTATATAGTGATACAATCATTAATGACTAATAATTAATAACCGTTACATAATAAAGAGTCAGTTACATGTGGTAATTTCGGTCGATGATCAGACCGAGCTAAACAAGACTGATCCTAGTAGACTTGGCCGAGCGTTTCCATCGGGTGCTTGGTCCATTCCCCAATGAGTCCGGGGGTTCAGTCCCTCAAACCTTGTCTTGGAACCGCGACATTATGACAAGACTCGGCCTGGTCGTAAACAATATATTATGAAGACTTCAAGAAAGAAATGTACGAAATACACATATTGGTGTTTTAAATCTAATGCCAAAACTAGTAATAATTGGACTAAAATAAATTGCCTGATATTATCAGAAGAACAAAACTAGTAATTTCCTCAACGAAAAATAAGAGAGAATTATTAGACAAGTGCTGTATTTTTTACCAACTATGGACCATACAAAAAGATTGAAACCACATTCATTCTAGTCTCTAGACATCTCAATCAGTAAATACAAATTGAAACAAATCACTGAAATGAAGATCTTCATGGATATCTACAACATTAACATAGGTATATATATATTTAAATTGATCTACAACATTAACATAGGTATATATATATTTAAATTGAAACAGAGGAAATACTAAGAATAGCACAGGTATCCATCATCATATACATTGGGATAGATCACGCAAACTACTATTTAATACATGTTTGCAAGCCATCATAACAAATTGTCGTTGTAGTATAGTGGTAAGTATTCCCGCCTGTCACGCGGGTGACCCGGGTTCGATCCCCGGCAACGGCGTTTATGTTTTTTATGAAAAGTAGACTTCATTTGCATGATGGGCTAAAGCAAAAGTAAACTATAGGCCCATGTTTCTTACACACCCCCTCCTACTCACTATCCACCACCCAGACGCGGAAATGACCAACGTACCCTTAATGAAACGTTGTGTTTTGGAGGTCTGCTTCTCTCATTGTTATAGGGAAGCAAATAATTGTGTAGATGCTATGACATCCATTGGTTGTAATCAGGATGTTATTTTGTGTTTGTATGAGTTTCCTGCAGCTATTGTAAGCTCTTCGTGGCTAGCAGAATTTACAAGGGTCTCCACCCCTAGAGTTATATCCATGTAATAGTTTTCTTGGGTTGTTTAACCCTCATTATTACCGAAAAAAACTATCAAAATTTCAATTTTATCATTTGGTGCCATATTGTTGTCAAACTCGCGAGTTAACTCGCACGAGTCTACGAGTTTACTCCCCCAAAACGAGTCAAATTTCATGTAGAATCACAACTACTGTAAACTCGCATAGAATCGGGTAAACTCGATCAAACTCGCAAAGACTCGCGAGTTAGAGGCCGAGTCCATGAGTCTACTTAAAATTGCCAAAAAATACCAAAGTGCAGTGAAGGATATTGTTTCTCTCATCTTTTTAAACAGTCAGGTAATATATAACTTGATTTTTTTTCTCTTTATTTTGCTTGAGCTTTGACTTCTTGAGATGTGGGCATGCCATTTTCGTTTCTATCAAACTTCAAACTTGAAGAAGATGAACAACAACACTTTCTTCTTTTTCTAGTTTACTAGATTATGGGGAATGTATATGAAGTGAAAAGACATGAGGAAATTAAGCAACTACCGGTGAGAGTTACCCATCAGGCCATCAGTCTCATTTTCATTTTTATTGTCACTAAAAAAAGTTCTTTTTTTATGAAATGCCCTCCACATTTTTTTCTGCACCTTCATATTTTATTAAATTAAGTAATTTATATACAATATTTCCCAGAAAAAGTACAGAATTAATTTTGACTTGCTAATTTTAAATTTTATTCATACACTTTAAATATATATATATATATATATATATATATATATATATATATATATATATATATATATATATATATATATATATATACACACACACCCCCAATACATTAAATGTCTTATTTATAGGTTTTTAATGTTATTTTTATATTTCATAGACTCTTACGAGTCTACAAGTCGAGTTTATGAGTCGAGTCTACGGACTCTCCACGAGTCGATGTAGACTCTCGAGTTTGACAACCTTAATGGGCTGCCAACCTAGTTGGATGAGAGTTATTATAATGATGCTCTTGCATGTCAATTTTATCTTTTTTGGTCTAGATTTCTTTTAATATGACTGATTCTTTTTCCTTTTGGTTATAATGTCGTTTTTATTCATGGGTATTGGTCTAGTCTCTTTATGTCTTTTGTATATTTTCTGTTTTTTAACAATAAAAGTAGGGGGTACTTTTTCCTTCTAGATGTTTTTCCCCTAAGGAGAGTTTTGCATCAGAATGTTTTACGAGACTCTATAACTCTTTCTTTTGCTTAAGAAAAAAACTAAACAATTGGAAAATATTTAGGTAACTTTACTTTCACTTTATCACTCTCTCTCACACACCTTTGCAAACTTTTTCATTTTTTTACTCTCTTCTCCTCTTTCTTCCTTCGTGCCAATATTTCCCGTGTTCTTTCTAACTTAACTTTGAATATTGGTGATGGTTCCCAGATTTATTTTTAGACTAACAAATGGCTTTCAAAGCCGCTCTCCTTAGTTTTTAGATTTCATTTGCAAGTTCAATAGTTGTTGACATCGAAGGTCAATAATTATATCATTGACTTCAACTAGCATCTCTCTGCAGAGCTTCAACTTTGGTGTCCATCCATTTATGAAGAAATTATCAGGCTCCCTATTCCTCACTTTACAATAGGAGATACTTTAACTTGGGACCATTCTTCTTCTAGTTTGTTATCTTTTAAAGCTTTTTACGAGTTTCTTAATCCTAGCCACGTGGTTGTCTCTTGGGCTAAGGAGGTTTGGCAACTGTCTGTTCCTCCTTCAAAATTGTTTCTTTTCTGGAGAGCTCCCCATGATCGCTTGCCTACATATGATAACCTCAAAAGTTGGGGTTGCAATATGGTCTACATTTATTGCCAATGTGGTAAGAATGAAGAAACTACCAGACATTTATTTCTTAGTTGCCCTTTTGCTCAAAAAAATTGGCACTGACTCCAATCTTCTATCAATTGCTTTATTGATACTTCTAGTATTTTATCTCTTCTTTTTGTGTTGAATGGATCTTGGAGTGATCAACTCTCAGATATCTTAGTTGCTGCTGTTATTCATGCTCTATCTAGCAATTGGTTGAGCAGAAACAAATTACGTTTTGGCAATAAAGTTATTCCTCTTCAATCTCTTCTTCACCAGATCAAGACCTTCACTTCTCTCTTGGATTCCTCCTCGCATGGCCACATGTACAACACTATGGTCGAGCTCGCTATTTCTTGGGTTCCTCCTCAAAGGCAACCCTAGGAAAACTCAAGATATTATTCAAGTTGATTGGAAAGCCCCCTTTTGTGGTTGGTTCAAATGTAACACTGATGGTGCTTCTAAAGGCTCTCCTAAGCCTTCCTCTTGTGGTGGCATTTGCGACTATCGGGCTCTATTGTTGGTTGTTTTGAGTCTTTTCTGGGGAATGGCACTGCCCTTGATTCTAAGCTTTTGGCAGCCCTGATAGCTAATGAGACTGCATATGAAAGGGATGGCGTAAAATCTGGCTTGAATGTTATTCCTCTTCTGTTGTTGCTGCTTTTAAGAACCCTAACATTGTTCTCTAGAGATTGAGAAACCGTTGGGGCAACACCTTGAGGCTTTGTTCAGATATGAACTTTATTGTCTCTCATATTTTTAGAGAAGGAAACAGTGGCGCTAATAAATTAGTTGTTTTTGGTCTAGTTAGTAGAACTTACACTTGGTGGAGTTTGCGTCTGAGCTTCATTTTAGACGACTTTTGTCGTAATAGGCAAGGTCTTCCTTTTTTTGATTTAGATGATTCATCCTCGGGGTTTGGTATCATTGGTTTTTCTCTTTTATGCTGCAATGTTGATTCTTTTGCTTGTTTTTTTCTCCTGGCAAGGGTTTCGGCCTAGTCCCCCTTGGTCTTGCTTGTACTTCTTTTTATTATTTTTTAATTTAAGATAGAGTGTTATTTTTCCTTTTGATGATTTATATATCCCTAAGCAAGGTTTGCATCAGAATGTTTTAGCGAGACTCTTTAAACCAAAAAAAGATCATCTAGACGTCTTCTTCATTTTTCCTCTTTACTGTTTTAAATTTTTTCACATTTTTCCAATTTTTTGTAATATCCGTTTTTTTACGCTAGGTAATGTTTGGAATAATTAAATTTGTCAAGTTTAAAAATTTCTTGATTTTCACGGGATAATGTTCAGACTAATTAAATTCTGTCTATGTTCATACTTTTACCATCCATACAAATCACACACTACCAAAATATCAATCTTACCCTTTTTCCAACTAATCAATTAAAGAATATTTAGGTCATTTCATTTTTTAATTTTTCAAATTTTTTCACTCTCTTGCACACTAAATCAAACTTTTCCACTCTCTTCTCCGCTTTCTTCCGCTAACTCTCTCATTTCGCTACTTTTCATGATATATCTACTTTAGTTTCATGTACATGTTTTGTTTCATTTTTCCTTTTTACTGTTTTAAATTTTTTTGAAATTTTGACAAAATTTTAATATTCCATATTTTACACGGGATAATATTTGGACTAATTAAATTTGTCTGAATTCATACATAAAAATAAAACGACAACACCCGTGTGTAGGCACGGGTATACGGCTATATATATAATTGTTTTTGTCTATATATAGCTTACCTTTATGACAATATATTTCTACAATCAGAGTCAACAAAATAATTTCCAACCTTTAGTAACCTCATCAATAAATATAATACATAATAATATTATTATCTAAATTTAGTTAGTCAATAAAATATTTAATATAATATCGTTCACTGTTTATTCATCATTTGAATTTGATAAGTTTTATTCCTAACCATGTTATTTATTTCCTAAAATTATTTATTTTGTAAAACTTATAATATAATTGTCTTTGACTTATATCTTTTGTATTTAATGAATTTGATTCCCTACTAAATGAAATACAAATAAATTGCACAACATATGTTACTTCTAGCATTATATATAGAACATGTTATAGTCCTATATCTAACAAGAAATAAAACATAAGGTGAAATCCTACACAATGGTCTTTCACATGTCCCAATTCCACATTTGCTGCGTTATGTGCATTACTTTGGTTTTGGTTTCAGGTAAAGATAGAAAATTTAATTTTATCTCGAGTTGTATTTCCAATATACAAATTTTGAACTCAATCTATAAATTGACATTATTTGGTCTATATTTGTGTGCTTAGTCAACTGATTTCAAGGAAAAAAAAAACCTTTAATATTACTTGTGTATGAGGACTTCAACTTTTTCACCATTTTAATGTTCATTGTTTTATAAATTTATGTGGTATATTAAACTAATTTTCGTTTTCTTCAACTAGACTATAAGGTTTACTAAATTAAAGTTTTATGGGGTTTCTTGTCAGTCTGATTAACATATGGTTACAGGATTACAAAATGGTATGGGGGATCCAGACGTAGTCTGCCGTATTAAGAAATGCCCAAGTGACGAATGGTGCAAGATAGAATGTGATTTAAATGGCCATTTCTATGGTGGAAAGTGTCAAGTCACCCAAGACTCTGTGTCCTGCTGTTGTAATCTTTAATATTTATTGTACCCTACAATAAAACTAAATAAGAAAACTTCCGACCTTGATTATCAATTCAAGCTATAAAATAGTTTGTCCATCTTTTGTTTCAAATTATTGATAATTATGTCCAACGATATGAATTAAAGTAATAGATAAAAGAGAGAAGAGTAGAAGAAATCTAAATGACAATTTTATACTTTTGAACTAATAGGTGTCAAATGTGTACATTGTCTAAAAAAGTAATTTGGTAGTAGATTACATGTAAAAATAGATAAATAGATTGTAGATTTTATAGTTCCTCCTATCATGCAAGTTCGGCTCCATCGTGGCGGAAAAGATGATTTAGACAAAAAAAAATTTGTTTTTCATATAAAAATGTGAGTGAGGGGATGATGTTTCAATCCAAGACAGAGATTTGAATTCCTATGTAATAATATTAACTTTTCATATACCAAGACAATTTGCAAAAAGGGTAAAAGAGGTTTATATTTTGGGACAAGAAAAAAATGTTAAAGGATCCTATATTTTGGGATAGATGAAGTAGTCATATTAGTGTAATCTACACAAAACTCTATCATCAGGAACATTGGTTTTTAATGATGTGCACCAAATGAAACTCAATGTTGATGGATCATATTGCTCATCTTCCAAAGTTTTTGCCTACATTGTCTTAATTAGGGATGTCGATGGTTATTTCATTAAGACTGTATTGAAACAATATTAACAGTAACCTCCACAAAAATCTCAGCAGAACTTTAGGGATTTCTGCTTGGCTCAAAGCTTTCCCAGAGCATCATAAGTTACTTTACAAATGAACTTATTTGAATGCGCTTCTGTTCATCATCAACATCATTCAATCAGTCAACTAATTCACTTGGAGAATTTTAAACACTTGTGAGAAGTATTCTACTCTAGTTGATTTGAGGGGATGTTAAAGCTTAAAGGGTAAAGGGAAAAAAAACCTAAAATATTTGAATATTTTCAAACATAGGATAACACATTATTAAAAGAAACAAAGCAATTTAATGTGATTAACAAGTGATTTCTTACCTTTTTACCGCTTTTGTCACGAGGCTTATCAGGATCCAATATGGGTGTCATGTGACTCATGCCCTCCAATACAAGTCATAAAGTCGAGATACAAAACTACAAGGAAAATAGAACAACGTAAATAAAGGATTAAGTCTTCATCCGCTTTTTGTGCACGTCACTTACTTGTGCTTCTTTGATTTCATTTTTCCCTGTTTCTCTGTAAAAACAATATATATTGGGTAAGATAAATATCTCAGTGAGTCTCATCGAGACCCCTTACTAAACACTTGCGGTTCATTTATGTCTTTCTTTCTTGTAGTTAAGGGAATAACTACGTGTAACTTGCTCTTAGCACATCACAGACAATGACCACACCATTCCCGGGGAACCCCTCGCTAATAAATGATTAACAAGTAAACTTAAAATGGGCCTAGGTTCTAGGGATCATGACTTCCCCTCTCCTAGTATGCTAATCCTTAGGGTTGTCACCCTATATTCGATATGAGGTTTGGAATCGAAAGGAGCGTCGAAACGAGAATTTATTTTCCAAAAACAGCAACATTTGCATGGCTCGTGTGTAAGAAGCATGGACCTATAGTTTACTTTTGCTTTAGCTCATCATGGGCATGAAGTCTACTTTTCACAAAAAATATAGACACCGTTGCTGGGATCGAACCTTGGTCACCCGCGTGACACGCGGGAATACTTAATTACCACTATACTACAACAACAATTTGTTGTGAATGGCTTGCAAACATGTATTAAATAGTAGTTTGCATGATCTATCCCAATGTATATGATGATGGATACCTGTGCTATTCTTAGTATTTCCTCTGTTTCAATATATATATATATATATATATATATATATATAGACACACCTATGTTAATGTTGAAGATATCCATGAGATCTTCATTTCAGTGATTTGTTTCAATTTGTATTTACTGATTGAGATGTCTAGAGACTAGAATGAATGTGGTTTTAATTTTTTTTAGATTTTTTGGAGACTATGAAAAATTAAAAAATTATTTAAAAATAGTAAACGATGGTTGTGGTTTCATTAAATCGGGGTAGGTTGCCCGAAAACCAATTTTTTTAGCCTTTCTTATTCCTTCGACGTATAACATCGTCACGTGTTAACGAACTACACCCTATACAGAACCTTAAAACGCTCGATATTCATATTATAAATATCTAATTTACTTTTCAAAAAAAAAAAATTTAATATTTTAAATGATTTATTTATTTATTATTTGGGCTACAATATCGTATATACCTAGGTGTGGGGGTATATAAGACTTTGTAATTTTACAAATCGTATATACCCCCCACCTTTTGCATATACGACTTTATTTTTTAAAAAATTTTAGGGGATAATCGTATATACATATATACGATTTTAATTTTTAAAAATTTTTAGGGGAAAATCGTATATACCCCCACTTTAGGTATATACGATTTCCATACGATTTCCCATTTTTTTTTTGAGTTGTGGATATGTTGGGATTTTTTAAATTTTGTGAAGGGTATTTTGGTCTTTTCACAGGGGTCGTGGGTATATGGAAAGGTGGTGGGAGTGAAAAAAAAAGGACCCAATTTGGTTTGAGTATTCTGTTTGGCCCAAGTTTCCTTATTGCAAAGCTTTAGCCCATCACACGCGAGTATGTTTACTTCGGCTTTAGCCCATCATGCATTCATGGGGATGTTTGGACAAAAAAAAAAGCCCATCATGGGGATGCAGTTTAATTTCGCAAAAATAAAAAGCGCCGTTGCCGGGGATCGAACCCGGGTCACCCGCGTGACAGGCGGGAATACTTACCACTATACTACAACGACTTTGTTGTACTTCGTTTGCAAACAGCATTAAACAACACATCAGGCAATTTATTTTAGTCCAATTATTATTTATTACAAGACCTTTTATTTATGCTTTTGCTATGCTTGGCATTAGATTTAAAACACCAACATTAAATTGACATAAAAAATCTACCTTTTCATCTCCAAGTTTTTAAATTGGATTTAATATTTTTTTCACCATGAAATTCACAAATTTTACTTTTAGTACTTATAAAAAAAATTACCCCATTTTCATGTTTAAAAAATTTTCCATTTTAAATTTGGTCTCATGTTAATTATCCTTACACATAACTAACAAGTCGATATGGAAAATGCTATACTTTTTATTTGATTTGATAGTGTTATTTTGACAACAAAATCGTATATACATGAGGGAATATCATAATAAACTCTAAGACTAGCTGAAAATACAGTCACTCTAGCAAGGGTATGAGCAATATTATTAGTGTTTCTCTTCGAGAATTCAACATGAGAATTGTTACTGAAAAAGCGAAAATAAATCCTTCAAGCTCTAACGAAACACTAAAATTCAAATTAGCAACATAATGTGAATTAAACACATACACAAATGAGTTTTGCATCTAATTCAAAAATCACATCTTTGTACCCCAACTCCCTAACTCACTTGTTAGAAGGATATAAGCCCGTGGCTTAACCAAAAGAAACAATTTCCCTAAGTCAAACACTTCTACTTAATGAATTTAACCTCTCAAATTGATAAACATATGAAATGTCAAAGAAAGAAGTATAAGTTTTAGAAAGATTCTTGCCACTAAAAAAGGTCAGAATGATATGCATGCTTTGGAAGCACAAATGCTTCAGACCCATAAATAATAAGAATGATGCAGAATCTAATAATCTAAATATACTACAACCACAACTAAAGGATTATTAGTAATCCACCTTTGGAAGCACACTAGCTTCTCACAAACATCTTTCACCATTTTCTGTACACTTCCTTCTCATCAGCAACAACAACAGAATGATATGCATGCATGCTTGAAGAAATTCTTGATAGAAATTTCTACAACTATTATGGTCTGAGCTGAGTGCAAGAGTGCAAATTTTTGTTTTGCTGCATAATTTATTATATTCCAATAGCTAAGAGACAAAATCGTGTATTCATAATTGAACCTTAGAAAGGGTTTTGGCAGCAAGAAAATCAACTTGACTAGTTCAAACCATGCTAGAACTGGTAGTAAAGTAAATTAATAGTCCATTGGAGTAGCTCGGATAAAATTTGCTGCAGAATTTGTGGATTATGCAGAATTTTTGGTGTAGGAACCAATTTTTTGAGGTATGGGCATGAGTGAATCATGATTTGGAGCTTGGAAAGTTAAAAAATTCCAAGTTGAATTATTTTTCCTGTACTAATTGCAAGGTCTGCAAAAGGCCAACTTGGGAGGAACATTTTTGAGTCCAAACTTAGAGAATAGATAGAGACTTAAGAACTCAGAAGTATATATTTATAAAAGCTTGGCCTAAAAATACATTATAGTGACAATCAATCAAAATAATAATACAATCAATATGTTGACTTGCATATTTATACAAAGAAACTTCAAATTGGAGGTAAAGGGGAAATAAGTGTCCTGAGCAACTAATGACACATACATACAATTACTAGAGAAAGGAAAATTTGGGGGATACAGATGAAAAAATACAGAGAATTTTTCTTGTTGGGGGAAAAGACCATCTATCTCTTTTGGAAGTTGAAGGCCTTGATTGCAACAGCGAAAATAAATGCAAAGAGAATGGCGATCCCAGCAACCACAACAGCACAAACTCCTATGAAGTCGTGTTTGATACCATAAAAGTCATCAAGGAACATTTTAACAGTCTTTCCTCCTTCTGACGTCATGACTTCAGTTATATCTCCAAATTGAGATGCAACCAATCCATAGAGGGTCCAGGCAACTGGACATGCCCAATAGTACCATCTCCACCACACTGGAATGTTCTGTTATAAAAAGGTAAGATGATAAAAAAGAGCGGTTAGCATACATATAGCATATATTATGTATTATACATATATCCACTAAATCATGGTTCTACGTTCCATCTCAACTTACAGGTCTTGGGACGACAAATCCTGAAAAGAGGTTCCAAATAGCATAAAATGCGGCAGCCACAATGGAAGCAACATGGTGATTTGGTGTCACAGCCACAGCCATCATGCCATAGAAGGTGAAGTAGAGCAATGTGAAGTACATGAAAAATAGATACCAAAAGAATTTCTCCGCAGTCCAGTCAAATCCAATCATGGCATAAACTATGAGACCATATGACACAGATTGAATAAAAACGTAAGGTAGCTCCACCAGAATCTGTAACAAGAAGGGAGGGAGTTGTGTTAACATGAGCATTTCTAGTTTGCAAACTAAATTAAGTAGAAATAATGCAAGTAGAACTAACAATGATTATAGTTACCTGTGCAAATGCATAGGGTAAGGCAGAATACATTCCAGCAGCTTTTTCTCTGTAAAATACAGTTCTTTCAACTGCAACCACTGGCTGCACAGAAGAAGAATTTTGCACTCCAAGGAAAAGAACAGCGGTATACATTGAACCAAGGGCATTCAGCAGGTCTTGTCTGCTTGAGCTGTAAGTCGCCAGAAGGAATCAGAAATCCAGTGTAAGCGAGATGAAAAAATATAATCTTCGGTGCACAATATGAATTTGTATCAAATTAAATAAACTTTGACTTACTGTTTGCCTCCGAGGTCCCAGAACATTGTTCCAAACATCAAGGCTATGAAAGTGGTGAAGAAAAACCTCACTGCAGTGTATGGTGGATTACGCCAATATGACCAACGTTGTTTCCATAAGCAGGCTTGACATTGGACCCAAAAAGATTGTGAGTATTGAGTAGGGAAATGAAGATCTTTCGAACCAGGAGCTGGCTGGCCCAGTTCTTGAATAAGTTGTTTGTTTCTCCTGAATAGCCATACAAAACAAGTTAAATAGGTTGAAAATCATGATAAGAAAGACAAAGACAACAACAATAGCTACTAAATTTGATAGACTCATATTAATGGGAATTAGATTACCTATATAGATCAGAATTTCTGTATAAGTCGGTAAAATCAACACCCAAGTTAGCTTCTTGTGCCGTCGTTGTAACTTCCAACATCCACGTTGCTGGGTTATACCCATCTTTGATTTTACTCACACCTTCAATGCTCTGGAAAATGGAATTTATTTGAAAACTTCAGTAACCATTAACTATCAAGAACTATAGTCACTCACTTAAGTTAATATTGAATTTAAGTAGAATCATATACCTCGAAGTATTTGGTTAAATGGGTAGAATGACGACCCAGTGGTCCAACGTATATTTCTTGTCCTCCACGCTTCATTAGGAATAGCTAGAATTGCACATAATATAACATGTCAAACTCAAGTCTAATGAATAGAAAAAACTACACAAGGCAGATTCAATTATCATTAATTTATCATCACCACTTACCTCATCAAATGCTTCAAATATATCAATGCTAGGCTGATGGATGGTACACACAACTGTTCTTCCTGTATCCACTGTGTTCCTGACGGTTCTCATAACAATTGCAGCTGCTCTTGCATCTAAACCAGAAGTCGGCTCATCCATGAAAATTATGGATGGATTGGCCACTAGTTCAACTGCAATAGTCAATCTTTTGCGTTGTTCAGTTGAGAGACCACTAACACCAGGTAAACCAACCAAAGAGTCTCTCAATGGATTCAGCTCCACGAGGTCCATGACTTCGTCAATGAACATCTGCAAACATTTGAAAAGTCCAAAAATTTAGAACAATTTATCAACCTCCTGTAGCTTTATTATTAGGAGAAAGAAAATCCATTGGGGCTAAGTTCTTGTGGTGCAGGTACTAAGTACTAACTAACCTTTCTGGTCTTGGAATCAACTCCTGAAGGTAAACGAAGCCATGCTGAGTAAAGCAATGACTCATAAACTGTAACGTGGGGTGAATGGATATCATTTTGTTCACAGTAGCCGGAGATTCTAGCAAATGTTTCTTGCTTTTTAGGGTACCCGGAAACTTTGATGCTTCCATCAATATATCCACCAGTTTTCCTACCCGCCAGAACATCCATCAAAGTGGTCTTACCAGCTCCACTCACACCCATCAAAGCTGTGAGAACACCAGGTCTAAATGCTCCACTAACACCCTTCAAAAGCACTAATCTATCCTCTTGAACACCCTGCTCCTTCATTTCCTGCCAGTTGAAATCAAAAGATTTAGGATTGTTAAAATTGTTTGAGTGTAACTAAATCAGAGTTAAGTTAGAAATCCAAATGTTGACTATATTAATTCAAGTGTGACTTACAGCTGGCATGTCAACAGAGTATATGATGTCATCAAAAGTGATAGAATGTGGTTCAAAAGGAAGAACCATTCCTTTTTTCTTTCCATGGCTGGACTCCACAATAGAATCATCTCTACCTGAACTTTCTGCAAGGAGGTTGGAAAAATGTTCAGCAACTAAAGCTATATGAGGAATTAGTCGATGCAACAAGTGTGTTAGAAACTCGTGAGTAAAATACATATAAGCAAGATAGCTCACCTATACGTGGTAATTCAACTTCATTCAAGGTTTCGGCTTCTGAATCTTCAGTTATTGTTGCTTGAAGCTTATCAAATGCTGCACATTCGGAGATGTATACTTATTAGTAAAATTTTGCATCACTATAAAAATCCTAAACCACTAATGATGTGGAAGATACTCACGGCCTAGTACAGCGAGAGCCACGCCAAACATCATGTTCAAAAGGAACACAAATCCAACCAATCCTCCAAGGCCTATCCAATACCAATATGCATGTGGAAAGAACCCACGGGTTTCCAAAAATGTTTTTCCCAAATCAAAGGTATCCTATAAATGGAAAGCAAATAAATTAGGATTGTAAGTTTTTAAACACAAGTAGATGAACTCTTAAGTAGGAAAGAAGCTCAAGAAATTACATTGTGCCAACTGTTCCCAAGAAATTCATTGGCCATCAAAGCATTTTGACCATACATTAAAGGTGAGATCCAGTATCCCCAAATCCACCAGCTTTTGATATCCTCTGTTTCATTAGCAATAAAATGAAAGAAGTATTAATTAGCTAAGGTTTCGTTTCATAATGATATAATAAATTTAACATTCTATTCTCTTTCTTGGTTAGAGTAATCTGGTTGTTAATTCAACTTACTTCTTGAGAGAATGAATCCACCCAATGCAAGAAGTGTGAGAACTGCAAATGACCCAAAAGTGTTGGCTACAATCATGTTTCTACCCAGCGCTGCAGTAGCTCGGAATAATCCAGAAGCCATTTGACTGACGAAAAACAAAATAAGGAACTGCTTGAAGAACCTGCACAAAATTCAAGACCTCTCATCATAAGCAACATGCAAATGCAAATAAGTTTGTAGAAGTAGAAATCACAATCACAATCACATGTTCCAAACAGATAAAAGCAGCTTCTTTTACCTGCCAACATTTGGATCAAATCCAATAACATAGTAGGTAAGAAATACCCAAAGAGCAACTTCCACTATTGTTACAGGAATCTTGAGAACCCATGAAGGGATAGCATATGCCCATGAGGGATAAAATAGAAGGTCTCGTTGCTTGTAGAAAACAGGAAGCTTAGCAATGGTCATAGAAATTTCAGCCATTCCATTGAACATAACTGTCACTATTGTGAAAAATAAAGCACCCGCGTAAACTCCCGCATCATCCTGATTATTGTGATGCATCTCAGTCCGAAAAAACAATGTCATTGCTATTAATGCCATGACGAAAAGCTGAAAAACAAGAAATCAATTGCAAAATGTGAAGTCAAAATCATGCATGTATAATAATTACACTTAAGTGAAAGATAGTACTCATTTACTTATTTAGAAATAGAGAAAGCTAGAACGGACCTGACTAAGCTTGAAGATGTAGACAAATGAGTTTCTTTTCATAAGCAAATATTCTCTTGAGAAGTTAGCCTTCAAGAGCTCCTTCTTGTTAATACCATACTCGTTTTTTGTTAAAGCAGCTGGGTGGCTTTTAGATTTGTCAAATGGAACAGCAAGCTCCTCTGCAAGTTTTCTACCAATATGGAAGGACTGAAATGCCTCCGCAAATTGAGTAACAGTTACAAATCTATATGGTTCATCTCTGCGCGCCCAATACTGAGCTTGATCCTTTTTTGAAGTTACTTCTTGAAGAAAGTCAGCAGCACCTTTCCTTGCAGGACATTTGAAACCCATAGATTCAAAAAAGTCCAGAATATATTCACGGGGGCCATGGTACACAACTTGGCCATCAGAGATTAGAATAATATCATCAAAAAGATCATAAGTCTCAGGTGCTGGCTGGAGCAGTGATATAACTGCGGTGCCATTCATAATGTGAACATATTGCCTCAAAGAGCTCACAATCTGGAAAGTTGTGGAGCTGTCCAACCCAGTAGATATTTCATCCATAAATAGTGCATTTGCTGGTCCAACCAACATCTCTCCTGTAGTGACACGCTTCCTTTGTCCTCCAGAGATACCACGCAACATTTCATCCCCCACCATTGTATCGGCACATATATCCAGCCCCAAAATCTGCATAGTTATGTAGTACAAAACTAAGTACCTTGGTCTTCCAAAAAACTTTAATGTATGACATGAAACTGAACCTTATTTTGGGATGCAAGACAAGACAAAGAACTTTATTTAAGTATTACCTTGAGTACATAATCTGTTGATATGCTTGACTCTTGGCCTTCAGTTGCAATTGCCTTCATGTAGACATCAATATCTGGGTCAGGCTTGATATTTGCTGCTTTCTCTCTTCTAGACAATTCAGACAACATGTCTGTGTGGATCCCAAAATTAATAACAAGAAAAGCTTAGGCAACATAAATCCCAAAATTATATTTTGAAAATATTAACCAGGTGGTAAAAGTGGACTAACCATAACGCGATCCAACTCCTTGGCACCTTGCTGAGAAAGCCAAGGTTTCCCTCACAGTCATTTCTCCAATATGTACATCATGTTGGCTAATATAGGCAGCAGTTCTCTGAGGTACAAACTCGTTCAGTCCATGACCATTGTAAGTCACACTCCCAGATATCTGTATGAATCAAGCATTGGTATACAAATTAGTTTTTTTTTTTTTTTTCCTTTTTCAAAAAAACAGTATTAATTACTACCTTTGCTTCTAAATAACTATATATGATGATATTGAAAAGATAAATCTCATTAATCAATTCACCTGAAGACTTTGATCAAGCTTTCCTGATAAGGCCAAAAGGAGTGTGGTCTTTCCTGAACCAGGAGGACCCAACAACAATGTCATCCTACGAGGTTTAATGATCCCGCTAACATCTTTAAGAATAGTCACATGTTTCTTTTTGGTTGGGATAATATGTAGCAAATTCAGTAAACCCTGTAACAAGACCAAATATAGAAAGATTGTTGAGTTATGAGTCTTAACTGCAAAAGCAAAAGAGAACAAAAAAAAGCTTTAAATCACATTCTAAACAATAGAATCTGTCATTTCCCTACCTCAACTACATTAGTAGCAGCATTAATGAAACTAGGCAAAGCCCTACTTCCCACAAAAGCCTCAGCATCAATTTTCAAGTGCTCATATCGAACTTCAATTGTTGGAATATCAAGTCCAACTCTACAGTTAATTTTAAGAAAGAAAATCATAAAGCATGAGTCATGATATTACTTATATAAGTAATTAATTAATAATCTAAGAGAAAATAAAAGAAAAGCATGATCAATTTTGTACCTATCAACTCTTTCCTTGACCTTCAACAAAAACTTCTCATTATCCTCTTCAGCAACCTTAACCAACCTCTCCAAAAGTTTCTGTTTTTCTTGATATCCAAGATCATTGACATCGATTTCACTAGCACCATGTGAAGTTGTCAAAAGCCCTTTTCTGAGACGATTATAAGTAGGAAGTTTTTCAAGAGCAGCCCACTTAAGAGCTTCTTCATCATCTTCTTCACGAGATGATTTTGAGAAAATCTCCACTCCACTGCTTCTCCAAACAGTAGAGCTTCTGGATCGTAAACTATTACTGGCTCTGTATATATCAGTTCCATCCATTGTTGTTAAACAACAACAATAACTAGTTCAATAACTTCAATACTAGGTTAACTTGTTTACTCTTCAAGCTAATTTGATGAACTGAAACCAAACAACAAGAACAACGTAGAGAAAGAATCAAAGAATGATGCAACAAAAAAGAAAGAAAGAGAGAGAGAGAGAGAGAGAGAGAGAAAAAAAAGGGTTTATTGTTTGGGATTTGAGTGGTGTTTGTTTCTTTTGAAGTTTCTCTTCTCTTCTCTTGTCTTGGTGATGAATGAATATGAGATGGGAAAATATGAGTCTCTATTTATATATTATATACCTTTGATGATTCCAAAAATCTGGCGGTGAATTAAGAGTCAACCGTTGAATTATATATAATACGAGTTTTTTTATTTGAACTTTTTGGTCAATTTATTTCTTTTTTTTTTTTGGTCAAGAGTCAAATTATTTCTAGATGGAGAAATTTCCTAACTACTAATCTCAAAAAAAAAACAAACTTCCTAACTACTACCTGCTGATATTTTTAAGGCTTGTTTTTTTCCCACCCCCACCCAATCCCCATAAACTCCCACCCAATTTTAAATTCTCAAAATGCCTTTTAAAAATTAATTTTTTTTAAAAAAAATAAATAAATTGTATATACCCCTTTGAGTACGTATATACGATGGCTATTTTATGTCCAATCGTATATATGTACTCAAAGGGGTATATACGATGGGTTTTTTTTTATTTTTTTTAATAATTTGTTTTAATTTTTATTACTAAAAGGCTACTAAAAATTCGTTAAATAGTCAAAACTACTCCAAAAAATTATAAAAACACCACTAAAAATCTAACAAAACCAAAATAATGCTATACAATTTTTTTTAAATTTTTTGGAGACTATGAAAAATTTAAACAAATCGTAAAAAATAGTAAACGATGGAATTTGGGATTTTGAGGTCGTAGTCCCATTCACGGGAGTCTTGATTCTTGATTTTTTTCGGATTTAATGGTTGTGATTTCATTACGATCGAAGTATGTTGCCCGAAAACCGATTTTTTAGCCTAAATTATTCGTTCGACGTATAACATCGCCACGTTTTAACGAACTACACACAAAACCTATTTTCAGGACTTAAATAATTTTTATTTGACTTAAAATATTAAAAAAATACCATAGGGATCGTATATACACCTGGGGGTATATATACGACCCTTTTTTTTGCCCATCGTATATACACCCCCAAGGCGTATATGCGATTAAGGTGGGGGTGTGTCAATCGTATATACGCCTTGAGGGGTGTATATACTATGGGCAAAAAATAGGGTCGTATATATACCCCCCAGGTGTATATACGATTGGCCAAAAAATAGGGTCAGAATTACCTCAGTTTTTGGTAATTCCAGAAAACCACAAACCCCCTACCAGATTTACCTCTTCTCGAAGGTAATTCCGAAATTTTCACTATTGCTGGGGGCATTTTTGTCCAAAACGGTATTTATGGGGGTGGGAGTGATAATGAGGGGGTGTAAAAAAAAGCCTTATGTCAAGTCCCACTAGTATATCACAAGAAAAACTTTAATTTAGGCCCCTAGTAATTAGGGGTTTAACCGGAGTATTGTTGTTAACACTAGGATACTCGTGCATACGCACGGATGCTGTCATGTTCTTTTTATGAATGAACTTAGATAGTATTTAAGTAGTCTGAACAATATATGTATTGTTACCCCGTGTTTTTATATATCAGTGCAGCTATTCCATGTTTTTATATATATCATTGCAGTTATCCCTGTATTTTTTTATATATCAGTGCAACTATCTTGTGTTTTTTATGTATCGGTGTAGTTATCTCATAGATTAAATTGGTCATTTGAGTTGATTAGTAGATTATAATAGATAGTAAAAGATAGATAGTAGATGATCAATAAGAAATAATTATCCTGTGTTTTTTTATATATCAGTGACAATTATTTGTCTTTTTCAGGTATTAATCAGTTTAAATAGTCATTAAGCTTTCTTGTTTGTTTAGATAGTAGGTTTATAATAAACTTCAAACATTATAGTTATCAATGACAAATATTATTCTCATGCATATCACTGCAGTTATCCCGTGTTTTTTTTTAATATATTAGTGCAGTTATCTCGTAATTTCAATCGATTATTTTAGTTGATTAGTATATTATAGTAGATAGTAAAAGAGAGATAGTAGATTGTCAATAAAAAATATTTATTTTAAATATTAATCAGTAGTTTAAATATTCAGCAAATCTTCTTGTTTTTACATAGTAGATTTATTGTAGTCTTCAAAATTTTAATTATCAATGACAAATATTATCCTTTGTTTTTTTATATATCAGTGCAGCTATCCCGTGTTTTTTATTTATCATTGTAGTTATCTCGTAATTTCACTTAATTATCTTAGTTGATTAGTAGATTATAGTAGATAGAAAAAGAGTGTAAGAAGAAATAAAAAAGTAAGAAAGAGAGTGTAAGATAAAAGTAAAAAAGAGGAAAGAGAGTGTAAAAAGAAAGAGAAAAATGAAGAAAGAGAGTGTAAGAAGAAAAAGAAAGAGAATGTAATGACATTTTTATCCCTAAAATGAATATGTGTCTTGTTAATAAAAGATCTAAAGTTGTAATTTTGTAGGTAGTTTGTTTGTATAAATAAAAAAAAACTAAAGTGAAGTGAAGAGAATGAGAATAATTATTTATGGAAAAATAAAAGTAAAGTAAAAAGAAAAAAAATGAAGAAAGAGAATGTAAGAAGAAAAAGAGTGTAAGAAAAAGAAAAAAAAGTAAGAAAGAGAGTGTAAGATAAAATTAAAAAGGAGGAAAGAGAGAATAAGAAGAAAGATTAGAAATTTAGTTAAAAAAAACTAAAGTGAAGTGAAGAGAATGAGAAGAATTGTTTATGGAAAAATAAAAGTAAAGTAAAAAGAAAAAAATGAAGAAAGAGAGTGTAAGAAGAAATAAAAAAGTAAGAAAGAGAGTGTAAAATAAAAGTAAAGAGGAGGAAAGAAAGTGTAAGAAGAAAGAAAAAAAAAGGAAAAAAGAGAGTGTAAGAAGAAAAAGAAAGAGAATGTAATGACATTTTTATCCCTAAAATGAATATGTGTCTTGTTAATAAGAGCTCTAAAGTGATAATTTTGTAGGGAGTTTGTTTATATAAATAAAAAAAACTACAGTGAAGTAGAGAGAATGAGAAGAATTGTTTATGAAAAAATAAAAGTAAAGTAAAAAGAAAAAAAAATGAAGAAATAGAGTGTAAGAAGAAAAAGAGTGTAAGAAAAAGATAAAAAAGTAAGAAAGAGAGTGTAAAATAAAAGTAAAAAGGAGGAAAGAGAGTGTAAGAAGAAAAAGAAAAAAGAAAGAAAGAGAGTGCAAGAAGAAAAAGAAAGAGAAGGTAATGACATTTTTATCCCTAAAATGAATATGTGTCTTGTTAATAAGAGATCTAAAGTGGTAATTTTGTAGGTAGTTTGTTTGTATAAATAAAAAAACTAAAGTGAAGTGAAGAGAATGAGAAGAATTGTTTATGGAAAAATAAAAGTAAAGTAAAAAGAAAAAAATGAAGAAAGAGAGTGTAGGAGAAAAGTGAAAATGAAGAAAAAAATGTAAGAAAAAAGAGAAAAAAGTAAGAAAGAGAGTGTAAGGTAAAAGTAAAAGGAGGAAGAGAGTGTAAGAAGAAAGAGAAAAAAGGAAGAGAGTGTAAGAAGAAAAAGAAAGAAAAGTTAATAATATTTTTATCCCTAAAATAAATATGTGTCTTGTTAATAAGAGATCTAAAGTGGTAATTTTATAGGTAATTTATATATATATATATATATATATATATATATAGTACTCATTTCCATGCGTCCTCCACCCCTATAACAAAGGCGGCTAAGCCCACTTGGAGATATAAAAATTCAACCAATAATGAAATACTGAGAAACAAAAAACAAGAGAAGACTTTTCCAATAAGAAAATGGTACTAGTCAGCAACCTTGACCATACGGCTGCTGGCGGATTAGATAGCTGATGGTGGCGACACCGGCTATTCGGGTTATTCATATTTATCGGGAGGAAAACAAGGTTGCAGATGAGCTTGCTAACATTGCGTGCAGCCAAAGTGAGGCGATGGTCGTCTTTGATTTCCCCCCTAGTATAGTCAAGTTTTTAGTTGATGCTGATATGTCTGGAGTTTCTACTCCCCGTGTAATTCTCTTTTGGGCATTAGTCTCGTTTAATCTCAAAAAAAAAGAATCAGAAGAATTGTTTATGGAAAAATAAAAGTAAAGTAAAAAGAAAAAAAAAGGAAGAAAAAAAGTGTAAGAAAAAGAAAAAAAAGTAAGAAAGAGAGTGTAAGATAAAAGTAAGGCTAAACTACTCTTTTGGTCCTTTATCTTTGGCTTTGGTTTCACTTTGGTCCTTTATCTTTTTTTTTCTCGTTTTGGTCCCCCATATTTCATTTTACGTGTCATTTTGGTCCTTTTTGGTATTTTCCATCCATTGACTTAACAGACGCCACTGCTGGCGATTAAGCTCGCGGCGTGGCGTCTTAAGTGTCAGAGCTGACATGGAATTCATTAAGTGATGTGGCACATGAGGGACCAAATTGAAACTTAAAAGAAACATAGGGGACCAAATTGACACAAAAACAAAAAACACAAAAACTTCACCTTCTTCCTCCAAACATCATCTCCATCAACTCCGTGAGCCACCACCGGCACCACCTCCGTGAGCCACCACCACCATAGATCAATCACTCATCAACACTTAATCTTTAACCTCTCTCCTCAAGGGACCAAATTGAACAAAACACAAACATAATCAATCACTCTCCATCTTCTTCCTCTATCTTCATCTTCTCCTTCTCCGGCGAACCACCACCACCTCCAGCGAGCCACCACCACCACCACCACAAATCAATCACTCTTCAACTTTTTTTTCATGACATCTCTTCAAAATCAAAAACCCCCAATTTTTCAAATCCCTAAATTTGAGTAAAAAAAACCCATCAACTTCATATTTTCTTCTTCCCAAAATTCCCTCTGTTCTTTTCGAAACAAATGGTGGATAAAGAAAAACTACCTTCAGAAATAGAAGCTCATAAAATTAACATTATTATGAAAAAATAGACATTAATTTATAACAGAAGAAGCTTTACAAATGGCAGATAAAGAAAACTAACATTATCATACAAATCTGCATACACCTTGAGAAATTGGGTATTGGGTGTTTTGATTCAATTGATTGTTCAACAACAACAAGGATTTAACAACAAATCTGCATTGTTTCTAACCTTATTAACGTTCGTTTCGATTGTTCAACAACAAATCTGCATTTTGTATTGTTCAACAACAACAAGGATTCAATTGATTGTTCAACAACAACAAGGATTTAATTCCGAATCGAAAACCCCTAATCCCTAAACCTTCACATTCGTTTTGATTGTTTTGGAATTATGAATCTGGTTTCAGATATGTAATATATATTGTTTTTTGGCTTAACATACTAACAACAACGTGTGGCTCAGTGGTAAATGAGAGTGTTTTCAATGTATGGGTCACGAGTTCAAGTCCCAAGTTTGGCAAAAATTTCTATTAATTTTAGTAACACACTACCCTCCATTATGCAATGTCAGTGCGCCACGTGGCAACCATCCATTGGTTGCTGACGTGGCATGCCAGTGTCACGTGGAAATGGTGACATGAGATGACACGTCACCTCCGTTTGCCACATAACCTTTTTTTTAACAGAAAGTTAACAGAGGGACCAAAATGACACAAAAATTGAAGATGAAGGACCATAACGGGAAAAAAAGAAGATAAAGGACCAAAATGAAATTTAGGTCAAAGATAAAGGACCAAAAGAGTAATTTAGCCTAAAAGTAAAAAGGAGGAAAGAGAGCGTAAGAAAAAAGAGAAAAAAGAAAGAAAGAAAGTGCAAGAAGAAAAAGAAAGAGAATGTAATGACATTTTTATCCCTAAAATGAATATGTGTCTTGTTAATAAGAGATTTAAAGTGGTAATTTGTAGGTAGTTTGTTTGTATAAATAAAAAAACTAAAGTGAAGTGAAGAGAATGAGAAGAATTGTTTATGAAAAAATAAAAGTAAAGTAAAAAGAAAAAAAAAGAAGAAAGAGAGTGTAGCAGAAAAGTGAAAAGGAAGAAAAAAATTGTAAGAAGAAAGAGAAAAAAGTATGAAAGAGAGTGTAAGGTAAAAGTAAAAAGGAGGAAAGAGAGTGTAAGAAGAAAGAGAAAAAATGAAGAAAGAGAGTGTAAGAAGAAAAAGAAAGAAAATGTAATGACATTTTTATCCCTAAAATGAATATGTGTCTTGTTAATAAGAGATTTAAAGTGGTAATTTTGTAGGTAGTTTGTTTGTATAAATAAAAAAACTAAAGTGAAGTGAAGAGAATGAGAAGAATTGTTTATGAAAAAATAAAAGTAAAGTAAAAAGAAAAAAAGGAAGAAAGAGAGTGTAGCAGAAAAGTGAAAAGGAAGAAAAAAAGTGTAAGAAGAAAGAGAAAAAAGTATGAAAGAGAGTATAAGGTAAAAGTAAAAAGGAGGAAAGAGAGTGTAAGAAGAAAGAGAAAAAATGAAGAAAGAGAGTGTAAGAAGAAAAAGAAAGAAAATGTAATGACATTTTTATCCCTAAAATGAATATGTGTCTTGTTAATAAGAGATCTAAAGTGGTAATTTGTAAGTAGTTTGTTTGTATAAATAGATATTAGAATATTAGATACATTAGATTAGATTTATAGGACAAGATGAAGAAAACATTTAATCCAAAAGATGAAAAAAATAAAAATAAAGAAGGGGAGATATACTTCCGTAGTGCATTATTGGGTGGTAATTTTTGTACCCCACCCCATACCTCCATTAAGATAGTAATTGAGCTCATGCCCATAGTCCAAAATAATTTGGAGGCTCTCTTCCAATCTTAAATGTAGGGCTCTAATTATAACTTTATTAAATAAATAATCAAAAATTCAAAATTCATTATTTAAATTGCAAATAACATCTCAATACAAATTTAAACAAACATGAATCTTCTAGCTACTTAAAAAGAGTTATCCTAACTCAAATGTGGTCAATCTTGACTAAAATGTTGAGGGAAACAATATGAGCTAAATACATCAACCTTTGTTGACTACCTTTTGCTTATAAAAGTACCGGAGAGAGTAAAATATTGTCAATATACTCAAAATCATACTGTTTCAACAAAAAAAAATTGGAGCCCTAAAAAAATTTGTTGGGGTGAGACCCTGTGCACTAGCACAGCCAGCACACCCATAAGACCGGCCCCGCCATAGGGCATCCACAAAAACTACCAATAAATAGATTGGTAATTACTCGCACACAATGGGCAAACTTGAGTACGGGCACTATGGTGCCCAACCCGCCTGAGACTACTTTCATATATATATATATATATATATATATATATATATATATATATATATATATATATATATATATATATATATATATATATATATATATATAAATCCAAAATAATATTTTGAATGTTTTTAATTTACTATAAACAACATGTGTAATATTTTAATTAGTAGATACGAAAAAATAATGACTTTTTAAATTGAATTATAATATTTTTTTATCTTATTTATTGTTTGATGTTGTTAAAGTGTGGGTAATAAATGTACTCATGGGTATTTGATGCTCAAAGAGTACGAAGATGGACACTAAAATACTCTATCCATATATGTGCAGCCTCAAGTACGAGCAATATAATACGATGCACATAGGGTACTCATTTCCATGCGTCCTCCACCCCTATAACAAAGGCGGCTAAGCCCACTTGGAGATATAAAAATTCAACCAATAATGAAATACTGAGAAACAAAAAACAAGAGAAGACTTTTCCAATAAGAAAATGGTACTAGTCAGCAACCTTGACCATACGGCTGCTGGCTGGATAAAAGAAAATATCTGTTGACTGTCATTTTCATTTTTGCATTATTCAATTTGAAGATACAAAGACAAGGCCTGACAGTTGTTTAAAAATCATAATCCTTCTAGTAGTTCTAGATAGTAAATTAAAATTTTATGAAAATAAGCGGACATAATAAGAAGTGCTCTTAGACACGGTACACTGGCTGCGAAAATTAGAAGTGTTCAAAATCGAACAAAATCGAACCAAACAATAGAAAACCGTAAATTGAACCAAATTAAATTGAAAATCACAACAAAAAACCGCTTCTTATTAATTTTATTCGGTTTTTATTATTAGTGAACCACACCGTTCCATTCGCGAATGACATTAAAAGTAGTTGCAGACCTTTGGACACAAGTCCTCAGAAACGTGAGCAAAACGGCATCTCCTGTGACATCCACATAGGCACAATGATCTCCAATATGCCAGTCTTGATTGGGCCTTCAAAACTGAGCCATTCCCATCCAAGTTTTGAATCTCTCTCACACTTGATATTATTTTGCAATTATTAATTGATGATGTTCAATGATCGGAAAATAGAAATTCTTAGCAATTACTCACAGGTTTTTGTGTGTGCAGAGGATTCCCTATTTGGCTCAACTATTGTGGGGAAAATTGGATCAAAGGATTAAGGAAAGAAATGAGGTAATGGAATGAGGGAAAAAATCAGAAAGTAGTAACTGATCATCAATTACTATTATGTAATGAATCTCCAACCACAGATAGATAGTTGATGGAAGAACAAATAAAAAGCATATAGAAATATGTACTAGTAGAGACCAAGCTAGAAGTAGTTAAGTAAACTAACAGTTCATTGAAGTAGCCTAGATATAATCTTCTGCATAATTTATGGTTTATGCAAAATTCAAAGTTCAGCCGTTTATACTAAGACCAGTTGCATGCAAGGTCTGCAAAAGGCTATCTTAGAAGGAACATTTTTTAGTCCAAACTTAGAGAAGGAATAGGAAAATCAGAACTCAGAAGTATTCACACAACAGAGGTATTATGTTATTCATATGTTGGCTTGTACATTTATACAGAGAAACTTCTAATTAGAAGTAGAGACAAAATAAGTATCCTAAGCAAGTGCTGCATGGACAACTCATACAATTACTAGAATAAGGAAAATTTGGGGGATAAAAATTAAAAACACAAAAAATATTTATTTTCGGGGAAATAGACCATTTATCTCTTTTGGAAGTTGAAAGATTTGATTGCAACGGCGAAAGTAACTGCAAAGACAATCGCGATCCCAGCAACCACAACAGCACAAACTGCTAAAAAGTCATGTTTGATACCGAAAAAGTCTTCAATGAACGTTTTGACGTCCTTTCCAACTTCGGATGTCATGACATCAGTTATATCTCCAAATTGGGATGCAACCAATCCATAGATGGTCCAAGCCACTGGACATCCCCAATAGTACCATCTCCACCATATTGGCATGCTCTGTTATACAAAGGTAAGAAAATAAAAAAGAATGATCAGCATGCAAATTATATATGTAATCATGGTCCTGTGTTTAATCTCAATGCAATGTGTACTTACAGGTCTTGGGACAACAAATCCTGAAAAGAGACTCCAAATAGCGTAAAATGCAGCAGCCACAATGAAAGCAACATGGTGATTTGGTGTAACAGCCACAGCCATCATGCCATAGAAGGTGAAGTAGAGCAATGTGAAGAACATGAAAAATTGATACCAAAAGAATTTCTCTACAGTCCAGTCAAATCCAATCATGGCATAAACTATGATACCATATGACACAGATTGAACAAAAACGTAAGGTAGCTCCACCAGAATCTGTAACAAGAAGGGAGGGAGTTGTGTTAACATGAGCATTTCTAGTTTGCAAACTAAATTAAGTAGAAATAATGCAAGTAGAACTAACAATGATCATAGTTACCTGTGCAAATGCATAGGGTAAGGCAGAATACATTCCAGCAGCTTTTTCTCTGTAAAATACAGTTCTTTCAACTGCAACCACTGGCTGCACAGAAGCAGAATTTGCCACTCCAAGGAAGACAACAGCGGTATACATTGAACCAAGTGCATTCAGTAGGTCTCCTCTGCTTGAGCTGTAAGTCGCCAGAAGGAATCAGAATTCCAGTGTAAGCGAGATGAAAAAAAATATAATCTTTGGTGGATAATATGAATTTATTTCAAAATAAATAAATTTTGACTTACTGTTTGCCTCCGAGGTCCCAAAACATTGTTCCAAACATCAAGGCTATGAAAGTGGTGAAGAAAAACCTCACAGCAGTGTATGGTGGGTTACGCCAATATGACCAACGTTGTTTCCATAAGCAGGCTTGACATTGGACCCAAAAAGATTGTGAGAATTGAGTAGGGAAATGAAGATCTTTCGAACCAGGAGCTGGCTGGCCCAGTTCTTGTATAAGCTGTTTGTTTCTCCTGAAGAGCCATACAAAACAAGTTAAGTATGTTGCACATACAACAATAGCTACTAAATTTGATAGACTCATATCAGTGGGAATTAGATTACCTATATAGATCAGAATTTTTGTATAAGTCGGTAAAATCAACACCCAAGTTAACTTCTTGTGCCGTTGATGTAACTTCCAACATCCACGTTGCTGGGTTATACCCGTCTTTAATTTTACTCACACCTTCAATGCTCTGGAAAATGGAATTTATTTTGAAAACTTCAGTAACCATTAACTATCAAGAACTCTAGTCACTCACTCAAGTTAAAATTGAATATAAGTAGGATCATACCTCGAAGTACTTGATCAAATGGGTAGAATGACGACCTAGCGGTCCAACATATATTTCTTGTCCTCCACGCTTCATTAGGAATAGCTAGAATTGCATATAATATAATATGTCAGACTCAAGTCTAATGAATAGAAAAACCTATACAAGGATCATTAATTTATCATCACCACTAACCTCATCAAATGCTTCAAATATATCAATGCTTGGCTGATGGATGGTACACACAACTGTTCTTCCTGTATCCACTGTGTTTCTAACTGTTCTCATAACAATTGCAGCCGCTCTTGCATCTAAACCAGAAGTCGGCTCATCCATGAAAATTATGGATGGATTGGCCACTAGTTCAACAGCAATGGTCAACCTCTTCCGTTGTTCAGTTGAGAGACCACTAACACCGGGCAAACCAACCAAGGAGTTCCTCAATGGATTCAGTTCCACGAGGTCCATGACTTCGTCAATGAAACTCTGCAACCATTTGAAAAGTCCAAAATGTTAGAACAGTTTATCAACCTTCAATGAAACTCTGTAACTTTTTTACTCTGAAGGTACTAACTAACCTTTCTGGTCTTGGAATCAACTCCTGAAGGTAAACGAAGCCATGCTGAGTAAAGCAATGACTCATAAACTGTAACATGAGGTGAATGAATATCATTTTGTTCACAGTAGCCGGCGATTCTAGCAAATGTTTCTTGCTTCTTAGGGTACCCGGAAATTTTGATGCTTCCATCAATATGTCCACCAGTTTTCCTACCAGCCAGAACATCCATCAAAGTTGTCTTACCAGCTCCACTCACACCCATCAAAGCTGTGAGAACGCCAGGTCTAAATGCTCCACTAACACCCTTCAAAAGCACTAATCTGTCCTCTAGAACACCCTGCTCCTTCATTTCCTGCCAGTTGAAATCAAAAAGATTTAGAGTTGTTCTAATTGTTTCTTCCTAATCATAGTTAAGTTAGAAATTCGAAACACTAAATGTATCAATCATAGTGAGACTAACCTGTGGCATGTCAACAGAGTATACAATGTCATCAAAAGTGATAGAATGTGGTTCAAAAGGAAGAACCATTCCTTTTTTCTTTCCATGGCTGGACTCCACAACAGAATCACCTCTACCTGAACTTTCTGCAAGACAGTGAAAAAATGTTCATTGACTAAAGCAATATGAGGAATTACTCGGTGTGACTAGTATGATAGCATCTCGTGAGTAAAATACATATTAGTAGGAAAGCTCACCTATACGTGGTAATTCAACTTCATTCAGGGTTTCAGCTTCTGAATCTTCAGTTACTGTTGCTTCAAACTTATCAAATGCTGCACATTCAGAGATGCAAACTTATCAATTACATCCTGTATCACTTTATGAATTCTAAAGCACTAATGATGTGGAAAATACTCACGGCCTAGTACAGCGAGAGCAGCACCAAACAACATGTTGAAAAGAAACATAAATCCAACCAATCCTCCAAGGCCTATCCAGTACCAATATGCATGTGGAAAGAACCCACGGGTTTCCAAAAATTGTTTTCCCAAATCAAAGGTAGCCTATAAATGGAAAGCAAATAAATTAGGATTGTAAGTTTTTAAACACAAGTAGATGAACTCTGAAGTAGGAAAGAAGCTCAAGAAATTACATTGTGCCAACTGTTCCCTAGAAATTCATTAGCCATCAAAGCGTTTTGACCATACATTAAAGGTGATATCCAGTAACCCCAAATCCACCAGCCTTTGATATCCTCTGTTTCATTAGCAATAAAATGCAACAAGCATTAATTAGCTAAGGTTTCATTTCATGATGAGAAACTATATTTAACAGACATTCCTTTATCTCTCTTGGTTAGAGTAAATGTGGTTGTTAATTCAACTTACTCCTTGAGAGAATGAAGCCACCCAATGTAAGAAATGTGAGAACTGCGAATGACCCAAACGTGTTGGATACAATCATGTTTCTACCCAACGCTGCAATAGCTCGAAACAAACCAGAAGCCATCTGACTAATGAAAAACAGAATAAGGAATTGCTTGAAAAACCTGCACAAAATTCAAGACATCACATCATAAGCAACATGGCAATGCAAACTAGGTAGTAGAAGTAGAATTCACAATCACATGATCCAAACAGAAAACAACAGTTTATTTACCTTGCAACACTTGGATCAAATCCAATAACATAGTAGGTAAGAAATACCCAAACAGAAACTTCGGCTATCGAAACAGGAATCTTGAGAATCCAAGAAGGAATAGCATATGCCCACGAGGGATAAAATAGAAGGTCCCGTTGCTTGTAGAAAATGGGAAGCTTAGCAATCGTCATAGACATTTCAGACATTCCATTGAACATCATTGTCACTAATGTGAAGAACAAAGCACCACCATAAACACCCGCATTATCCTGATTATCGCGATGCATCTCAGTCCGAAAAAACAATGTCATTGATATTAATGCCATGATGAAAAGCTGAAAAACAAAACATCAAGAGCAAAATTAAAGTCAAAATCATGCATGCATAATAATTATCCTCAAGTGAAAAATAGAATTCATTTACTTGTATATAACTAGAGAAAGATTAAACCGACCTGACTTAGCTTGAAAATGTAGACAAATGAATTCCTTTTCATAAGCAAATATTCTCTTGAGAAGTTAGCCTTCAAGAGCTCCTTCTTGTTAATCCCATACTCATTTTTGGTTAAAGCAGCTGGGTGGCTCTTAGACTTGTCAAATGGAACAGCAAGCTCACCTCCAAGTTTCCTACCAATATGGAAGGACTGAAATGCCTCCGCAAATTGAGCAACAGTTACATATCTATACGGTTCATCTCTGCGAACCCAATATTGTGCTTGATCCTTTTTAGAAGTCACTTCTTGAAGAAAGTCAGCAGCACCTTTCCTCGCGGGACATCTGAAACCCATAGATTCAAAAAAGTCCAGAACATATTCACGGGGGCCATGGTACACAACTAGGCCATCAGAGATTAAGATAATATCATCAAAAAGATCATAAGTCTCAGGTGCTGGCTGGAGCAGTGATATAACTGCAGTGCCATTCAGAATGTGAACATATTGCCTCAAAGAGCTCACAATCTGAAATGTTGTGGAGCTGTCCAACCCAGTAGATATTTCATCCATAAATAGTGCATTTGCTGGTCCAACCAAGATCTCTCCTGTAGTTACACGCTTCCTTTGTCCACCGGAGATACCACGCAACAATTCATCCCCAACCATGGTATCAGCACATACATCCAACCCCAAAATCTGCATAGTTAAACAGTATAAAACTAAATACCTTGGACTTCCAAGAAACTTTAATTTTGGGATACAAGACAAGACAAGACAGTGAATTTTGTTTAGTATTACCTTAAGTACATAATCTGTTGATATGCTTGACTCTTGGCCTTCAGTTGCAATTGCCTTCATGTAGACATCAATATCTGGGTCAGGCTTGATATTTGCTGCCTTCTCTCTTCTAGACAATTCAGACAGCATGTCTATGGATCCCAAAATAATAACAATACAAAGCTTAGGCTACATACATCCCAAAACTAGATTTTGAAAATGTTAATCAGGTCGTAAAAGTGTACTAACCATAACGTGATCCAACTCCTTGGCACCTTGCTGAGAAAGCCAAGGTTTCCCTCACAGTCATCTCTCCTATATGGACATCATGTTGGCTAATATAGGCAGCAGTTCTCTGAGGTACAAACTCATTCAGTCCATGACCATTGTAAGTCACACTCCCAGATACCTGTATGAATCAAGCATTGGTATACAAATTAGTCTTTTTTCCTTTTTCAAAAAAAAACAATATTACTTACTACCTTTGCTTCTAAATAACTATATATGATGATATTGAAAAGATACATGTCATTAATCAATTCACCTCAAGACTTTGATCAAGCTTTCCTGATAAGGCCAAAAGGAGTGTGGTCTTTCCTGCACCAGGAGGACCCAAAAGCAGTGTCATCCTACGAGGTTTAATGATCCCGCTAACATCTTTAAGAATAGTCACATGTTTCTTTTTGGTTGGGATAATATGTAGCAGATTCAGTAAACCCTGAAACAATAACAAATATAGAAAGATTGTTGAGTTGTGAGACTTAGCTGCAAAAGCAAAAGAGAACAAAAAAAGAAACAATAGAATCTGCCATTTCCCTACCTCAACAACATTAGTAACAGCATTAATGAAACTAGGCAAAGCCCTGCTTCCCTCAAAAGCCTCAGCATCAATTTTCAAGTTCTGATATCGAACTTCAATTGTTGGAATATCAAGTCCAACTCTACAGTTAATTAAAAACACAAAGCATAAGGAACTAATTAATAGAACTGAGAGAAAATAAAATAAAATAAAATAAAAATCGTTTTTGTGTTTGTTTACCTATCAACTCTTTCCTTGATCTTCGACAAAAACCTCTCATTATCCTCTTCAGCAACTTTAACCAATCTCTCTAGAAGCTTCTGTTTTTGTTGAAATCCAAGATCATTGACATCGATTTCATTAGTAACGCCATGAGAAGCAGTCAAAAGCCCTTTTCTGAGACGATTGTAAGTAGGGAGTTTTTCAAGAGCAGCCCATTTAAGAGCTTCTTCATCATCTTCTTCACGAGATGATTTTGAGAAAATCTCAACTCCAGTGTTTCTCCACACTGTTGAACTTCTAGATCTTAAACTATTACTTGCTCTGTATATATCAGTACCTTCCATTGTGTTGTTAAACAACAACAATAACTACTTTAACAACTTCAATACCAGCTTAGCTAGCTTGTTTCTTCTTCAAGCTAATTTGATGAAACTAAAGAATAACACAGATAAAGAATCAAAGAATGTGAGATCGTGTTCTGTTACAATAACTAGTGAGGTTTCTCTTTCATGCAAAGGGTGATGAATGAGAGATGTGAAGAGTTGTCTTTATTTATACCCAATGATTCCAAGAAAAGAAAAGAAAAGAAAAGAAAAGAACACGAGGGGAATTTATTACAGAAATTATGGTCAAAGAAAGACAGAAAATTTCCTCTCTATCGTGTTATTATTAGTGCACCGGTTCTGGAACTATGTGAGTAATAATATATCTTATTTTATAGTATTCTTTTTGCAAAATAAATATCTTGTTAGTTACATTCAAATTAATTTAATAAATACCACGTTTAACAGAATATATATAAAAATATGAATAAAACTATCAAAAACTCATAGTTTATGTCGGCTGGCAGACACATTTATATTTGGCTAAGAGGGTTATTCAACGGATATGGACTCTCTCCGTTCAAAATTATGGTTGGATGAAATCTTGGCCATAAATTGTTTTTAGCCATTAAAAATAAGTTTTATCAAATCTCCACCCTTAATTAAAGTGACAGGATGAATGAATGAAGAAAAAATTACAAGAGAAAAACCTAATCCGTTATCCAACCATCAGTATCAAATCTAGGTTTTTCCAAAAAAAAATACTAATTCTTTGATACTACAGTTTTATTTGAAAATATGATCATGATGAAGAAGAAGAGAACAAGGAATTGGATATTGTGCAGTTACCAATTTGGTTTGATTTTACAATCAACATTTTAAATTTTTAAAATAGATAAAAGACATACAATTAAAATTGGACCGTCTGATCAATATTGGATGATTTGGATTTATTGACTGCACAAATATATTGGTCACGCACATAATTTAGATCGAGAAAATGAATAGTAGTATTAATTAAAAATAAAAAGGGAAAAAGGAAGGGGTATGATTGTTCCGTGGTTAATTATTACTAATATTTAAATTAAAATTAAAACAAGAAGCCCACATGTTCGTGTTATTATTGAGCTCAATAATAGAGGAAAAAACTAGTATTATAATAAAGAAAGCCCACCACTTAGAATATTTGGCTACTAAGAAACGGCGTCGTTTTTAAAGAGGAGGAAGTTAGCGTAGACTCAGTTGTTAATCGGATAAGAGTCTTTATTGGAGTTAATATATTTATAAATTGAAGAGCAACTATTCCATGTCTATTTCTTTATGGGGTTCTAACCTCATTTCGTCTTACAGGGGAAATTGTGGGTTGATATTCAGCATTATGAAGAATGCACATCGATTTTGAGTCTTTTTTTTCACTCACAGTCTTTTTTCCCGATAGATTTTTTCCGAGGAGGTTTTAAAAAGTCATTTAGCTCATCAGTAAAATCACACTTTAACATCATCTTACTTACAATTATTATTGGAGTAAAAAAATTTAATACAATTATTGTTTATCTAACGAATAAAGAAAGCCACCGGTTGTTGTTATTATTTTGCGAATATAATATAACAATACTACAAAATAAAATAAGGGAAAAGAACGAAAGCCACCGGTTGTTGTTATTATTTTGCGAATATAATATAACAATACTACAAAATAAAATAAGGGAAAAGAACGAAAGCAAGAGAATTCCAATAAAAAAAAGTGGTTGAGGTTGAGGAGTTAATTAGGACCTTGACCAGTACGACTGAAACACGAGACAAGAGGGCAATTAAACAAACATCTGTATTTTATTTTACACATTCACTTTTTGAAGATGCTAGCGGGACATGGTGGTGTGAAAATCAATTCCAAAGGATGCCAACACGAACCTCACAACTCACATGAATCATTTCATAGATTTGATGTAAAGAAGTAGAAATATTAAAATTAGTCTTGTATGTTATTTAATTATAATAAGTTAATCATTTAAGTTTTTAACTTAGATCTTAAGTTACAAAACGTTTATACCATTAGTTTTTTTTTAATTTTCCATCCTATTATGTTAAAAAAAAAACTATGTGGCAGTTAAGTGTTTATGTGGTAGGTTCAACATGTATATTTAATTTAACTCATAATCTAACTCATTATTGTTTAATTTTTTAATTTTTTTGACAAAAAATATCATCTTCTACACCCAATGCAGAAATGGGTCAAAATCAACCCGGTTCATACTCGATTCAATCTCAAAATCATAGCAATGAAAAAGCATGATTTCCAAGTATGTTATTTGTTGATAAGAGATTTCCCAAGAAAATTTCGTGAATAACACAACCATTTTTGGAGACTTTCAAGTCTGAAAAAACGTCGGATATACTACTTTTTGTGAATGGTTCTACCAAAAGAAAGGTGGGGTTTGTTTAATTACTTTTTTTAAAAAAATTACAAGGTCCTTGAGTTAAGAGATGGAGATCCGACTATCTTGGAAATGTATTTTAACTAGAGAATTGCTTATCAAAAAAAAAAACTAGAGAATTAACATTTGTGACAAAGTTATGCACTTGTGTGCAAAATTCTTGGAATTGTTTCTACATATTCGTTCTTTCGCAACTTTAAAAACTGCAGATTCATAATTAGTTTCTTTATACACTTTACTTTATTTCTTTGAAATAAGATAAGAAGGAATAGGAAAGACAGGAGGTGTTTATGGGTTATTTGGATTTTTTTCATTTCTAATAAAATATTATAATTTTTTTTTTTGAGAGCATACAAATCACCTATTAAAGAGGTCTTTACGCTGCCACTGGGAGTTGAACTCACACCTTTGCGGAATGTGAGTCTAATTCATATTAATCCAAGTCAACCAAAATTGATAGTTAAAATTCAACTTCTAGATGTATACCATTAGAAAATTATTATTTCATGTTTTATTTATTTAAATTATTTTTTAATGAAAAAGGAAGTCAAAAGACCAATGACAAAGAAAATCTAAGGATATTTCACACTATTTTTTTAAAGAGTCTCACTAAAACCTCCTGATACAAACTCACACTAGGAAAGTGAACTTGCTTAGGGTCTGACTTATTGAACAAAAAAAAGGTTTGACTTCCCCTCAAGAGAAGGGCATGTCTCACATTTATGACCATATATATTGCCCACAAGAAAAGCATTTAAGATGAACCCGTTGTGAAATAAAAATCAGTACCCTTAGTATTAGGTATCTTTGGTACCTCTAATCTTTTTTTAAAAGGAAAATGATAAGAGAGAAAATATATGAAAAGAGAGATAGACAAAATAGATTAAAAGCGAAAAGACCACACTAGTGAAAAGACAATAAAATAACCCTAAGGATCGAAACCCTAACGGAGCAAACCGTCAGAAATTTCTAACTTGTGGGAGGTCTGTTCATATTAATAGCCACCACGTGCCACTCAAATTTTCCTCATCTTGGTGCAAAAGCGTCTTCGGGCAAATAGTAATATTTTTGTTTTGAGGTATTATAATCAATTTTGAGAAGATTGCCTATGGAACTAAATCTCCTACTTAACGCAAAACGATGATGATAAAACTCCAAAAGAAAGCCGGAATACATGGCATTATTGGATAATAAAAATTGAATGGTTTATATTTTAAAGTTGTATACTATTTTAACAAATTATTGAGGATGGAATTAGCATCTTATGGGATTAGCTTAATATTTGGATTATTATATATTAATCATTGTCCTATAAATTATCATGGCACTAAATAGGGTGGGTATTTTTTATTAGATAAGCCAGGGTGGGTATTTATTAATTCGTGTGTCGAATCAAATTTCAAAACCCACGTGTAATAAAGTACGCTTCTAGATGGGGCAAAAAGCCACCATGGTAAAGAAAAGCATGCTACTTTCATACCCAAAAAAAGTCAAGTTTACGGTTCTAGGAAGGTAGTATGTCGATGACTCACCTCTACAAAACTAAATATAATTTCAATTTTTTGAATTTATTAAATTAATAAAACAAAACTATCACGTTTGATTCCCATATCCATGACACCCACCATACTTGAATTTCCCTTTCCTTCAAGTTTTTTTTATTTGTTTTAAATTTTTATGTTAATCAATTGCATCATATTATATTTGAAGTTTTATAATTTACTATCCGGTCCAACTGAACCGAAGAACTGACTTGCATGAAAACTACGAATTGAACTGAATAACCAATCAAAAATCGAGAACAAAGTAGAAAATCAGATTTAATCTATTTTTCTTAAAAAATTGTATATTTTTGAGGAAAAAAATGATAAATGATGTTGATTTTTGGTATATGAGATATTTTTATCCTTTTTTAATTAAATTGATTAAATAAATATGTACATTAATATTATTATAGTATCTTCAATATAATGTAACAAATATATTAAATACTCTATTTAATTAATTTTGATTCGACCCTTATTGTTGAATCCTAAGAACCTTAAGCTGCCTCTTCCAATTTAATATCCGATTTGATCTTGAATTATCCGAGTAATTTCCTCCACCCAGTTGAATAAAGGGAAAAATGACATCCACAACTCAAAAGTCCAAACCAATGTGGTAGTAATTAACTAGGAAGCAAAGCACATTAAAGTTTAATCTAATGCATTTTTTTGTTCTATTTTTTCCATTACACATTTACAGATAGACTAATGATCTATATATACACGTGCATTTGAACGCATCTATCTACTCTATCTCCTTTGAAAATTGAAGAAGACAAGATGAGAGCAAATAGCACTTTGAACCCAACAACTCCAACAAAATCATCACTATAACCAAAGTATATTCTGTCTGGTAAACTCTTCCACTGTCTCCAAACTGTGATGATGCAAAAGGCCTATTAAGGAATAAGATGGCATTGTAGATGGAACCTATTGCATTAAGCAGATCTTGCTTCCTTCTTCTGAGTTGTTCAAAAGGGTCAAAGGGGATCAAATTCCTACTGAGTTATTAAGAATTAACCAACAGTAACTGATCACTTTTTGCAATTCATGGTCCTAGAATATTGTTCCAAATATCAAAGCTAGGAATGTAGGGAACAAAATCTTACTGCATCATATGTAGGATTACCAGTATGACCATTGTTGTTTACTTGTTTTAGCTTATGATTTTGATGGTTATGCTTTGTAGCATTATGTGGCAATTAAACATATTTGCTTTTGTTCTAGGAGCAAGGTAGCTCCGGTCGTTGCCTCGATTGTTATGATCTTTATGTCAAATGATATTTTTATAACTCAATAAAAAAAGATACATTTGTAACAAGCTTAAAGTTTAGTATATATGCATGAGTGTTGATAAGATGGACATGACTCTTACTTTAACTGTCATGTGGTGTGTTCAAGGAGCTAGTGTTACCTTACCTTTGTACATGAGGGACTAGATATAGAATATATGCACAAGGTATAAGAGTTAGAAGCTAACATAAAAAAAAAGAGTATTTTTTTTTGGGTCTTCATAAAAAATAGAGTATAGAACTTGTGTTTCAAAACTTAAATAGTAAAAGTATACATAATAAGATTACTTTTTTTTTTAGTAAAATAAAAAGGGGTACAAATATCAAACCCTAGAAAAACATTAGCCCTAGAGATAAGGATTTTTTTCCGCACACCCCTCCATATACCCCACACCCTCTTAACCCCAAAATACCCCTGGTTTTTATTAAAAATATGTTTTTTTAGAGATTCCCGGAAATGTATTGAGGTATTTCCGGTTTGCTATTTTTTTTTTTAAAAAAATAGTGTTTTAGGATTTCCGGAAATTCCTCAAAAATAGGTATTTTCGGTTTGAAAATTACAAACGAGAATCCTAAAAGAATTGCCTCCGAATTTATCTTCTAATGGTGTATTTTCGGAAAATGTAACGATATCAGGGGTATTATTGTCTGTTTGGGGATTTCTGGGGGTGTGGGGTAGGTGGAGGGGGTGCGAAAAAAAGCCTAGAGATAAAAAGACACGTTTTACAACAAAAGAAGAAGATAAAAGAGACTTTTTGTGTGATACAAAACATCCAGTCAAGATCAGAATATGTAACGGGTCACCTCCTACTCACCACACACCAGCGAAAGTACCGGAATATCGGTAATGAAGAGAAATGTTCCTAGTGTGTCAGTTTTTTTTTTTTTTTTTCAGATTTTAATGGGTTGGGAATAGGCAACCGAGCCCGTTCGGATCAACACTATCGAGGCTGATTTATTTTGACACACACCTCATTGTTTGACCTTTCTTTGGTACGTCTACCAGCAACCAAGCCGATCCAAACAACAACCTCCGAACCAGTTTAGTGTCAAACCCCATGGGTTGAATTTTTGTAAGATACAGATCTCTCTAACTCATTTTGGTATGCTTCAAGTATAAATCTATTGTATGTTTTATTGTAAATATTCATAAATTTGGTGAAATTTAGTTAAATTTTGATAAATTTATAAGTTTTAATTTTGTTTTTCCTTGTGTGAAATTTTGATAAATTTATAAGACCTCTAACATATTACTAAGCGAGGTCCAAATACTTAATTTTTAAAATATTATTACGAGTTTGATCAAAAATGAATCATCTGTATGGTCCTATATTTATATACATTCTCCGTTCTCTTTATTTTCAGCTCTGCTCTGCTGTGCCTAGTCCAATTATCGGAGCTTTCTACTATGGTTTTATTTTCTTTGATGGCAAGGGTTTCGGCCTAGTCCCCCCTTCGCCTTCTCTGTCTTTCTTTTTTCTTTTTTTTAATAAATTCGGGCAATTTGCCGGTTTGTCTAAAAAAATACAAGGAGCAAGTCACGAATATGATGATATATATACAACCTTCATAACAAGTGATAATGATTTTCTCCAAAAAAAAATCTGTGTGGTACGAGGTGTTCTCTAAATCCCAATACAAGGGAGTCTGCTACAAGAACGCCCGACTAAACACATTTTAGTAGACCCCTAGGTTTCTCATTAAAAATGATTCAAGAATCACTAGAATAACATAGACGCGGCAAGACACAAAGACATTCTCTATCATAGGTGTGGGCATTAAGAGTCACTCCCATCCGAGCCATAGTGTTGAGTACATCTTTCGCCGCCCATTTCCATATCTCATTTTTTATAAGACTTCACTTATGTCAATGGCGTATTTTTGGTGTAATATTACTTTTTAAAAGAAAAGTTTTATCTAAATGTAGTTGAAAGCATTGATGAATGGACAGAAAACAATTACTATTGTTATTTTTTTAAATTACTTAGCTCCTAATTGTATTCGCCTCTATCTGGAGGCTTAGACTTCAAAAAGAAATTGACACAGATGAAACGTGTCGATTACTTAAATACGAAAGCATTGATGAATGGCGTATTTGTATAGCTTAGTGAAAAAATTGAATGTTACTGTTTACAAGTAAGGGAAATGGATTGGAGATCAAGTATATTTTGCATATACATGATGAAGGAATCGAACTCAGAGTTTGAGATCCCCTGCTTCAACTTCCTTTGCAAACTCCTCTATTCTTTGAACTCTGAATGACATTGACATGGAATTGGCTCTTACCTAAAAATGTTCCATGAGACTTGTCAATGGTAGTAGTTACAATAGAGAGAGACTGAGAAATAACTACATGTTGGTCCAAATTTTAGAACAAAACAAACATACTGTACCGCGAACATGGTTGGAGTGTTTTCTGTTCAAAAAACGCTCTTGGTACACCTCAATACCTACTCAAATTGCTCTCTGTTTTTTTTATATCATTTTTTTTCCTATTTTCCTATTCTCTTGCTTCTTTTTTATTCCATTTTAAAGATTTGAAATATGTTTGTTGTTATATTTGTCCTATTATGCTACTCCTTATATTAATGAAAAGAAAGGAAAAAACGTTTTTAAGGTAAAATGACGACCCTTGTATGCTAGGAAAATAAATAAATTTTCTCACATGAAAAAAAAAGTTTATTAGAAAAACCTCTCATTGCACTTTTTTCGTTTTTCACCTAACTCAATAAGGTAGTTTCATTATGTTTCGTTCCAATAATGTATTCTTTTATTGTTTAGAGACTTAGACTGGTATAAAATTGCATAAATAATGTATTGCTTTCTTATCATTTTTCACCCTTTCATATAAATTGTTTGATTTTCTTCATTTTATGTACTTTTTATGTACTGATGAAAAAGTCAATTGTTAATCTCATATTAGCATTTTCTATCAAAATACTTTAGGGTTTATGATGAATTTGGTGAAATTTAATGAAATCAAATTTAAAACTTTTGTTTTTGTTTTCATAATACAAATCTCTATTTTGATAAATTTATAAGCTCTCTAATAGATTCTTGAGTGGGATCCAACACTTGATTTTTGGAATATTATTATTAGTAATTTGATCAAAAAGGAATGATTATGTTGTCTTATATTTATATACCTTCTTGTATGTTCAACGACACAGATATTTGACGACGACTGTGATTACTCTGGTTAATCTGGAATCTCTTCCTATTAATCCTTGTTCCAATTTCTCTCAATTGGTATTTCTTATAATTTAATAATTTGAACTAAATTATTTAAAAAGTTATTTTGAAAATTTTGATAGTGGTTAATTTATTTTACAATTGTTAGCGGTTAAATTGATTAGACCTAGTAGTTTTAGTAAATTATAGTAAATAGTAATTCTAGATCATTTAATATTAATTTAATCATTTGAATTGAAGTTTTCATTTATTTAAAAAAAGTTAAAACATAAACTTTTAATAGTGATTAAATTGATTGATTTTAGTAATTTAGTAGATTATAGTAAATAATAAATTTTATATAATTTAATATTAATCTAATCATTTTAATTAAATTATTAAAAATAATTTATTTTAAAATTTTTGAGTGTTTGTTGTGTGTTGCTGAAAGTGTTTGTGGGCTTTAGGTATGTTTGTGGGGTATTACTTTCCCCGCTCCCCCTCCTACTCTTTCACACCCCTTAACAAATTTTATTCCAAAAATAACCCCGCGTGAAATGTTGTGGAGGACTTGTTTGTTTAATATTCGCTCAACGATTTGTTCGAACAACAAAGATGCGAACGCACTAAAATTGGTGAATGTGGTGTGAGGTCCATTATTGTTGCTTCTGCGGTTAAAGATCTGAACGAAATAAAATAGGGTGTTCGAACAAAGTTATGCGAACTTGTTCAAGTGACCCCATTCGAACAGGTGAAATTACGCACAAGAGGGTGTGAAGTCAATTTTTAACTCATGCGAACGATGTCGTTCGAACGGGTTCGAAGACCCGTGTTCGAACACGTGAAATTTCTTAAAAAAAAGATGCTTTGGCTGGTCTTTTGGTCATTTCACACCCTTATGGAGTGTGTTTTGAGTAGGAGGGGGAGTGGGAAAAGCAAAACCCTATTTAAGAGGCATTAATGCATCAGATAAGGGGAATTTTAAAACACAGTGGAAAGACAATTCGGCCCCTGTTTCTAATTCTCTACCCAAGACTCAATCTAATCACACAATCAAGCAATAATGGCTAAAATTGCACATCATTTAACAATCAAATTAGCTATCACATATACCTCTAATACACCCAATTAACTATGACCTCTTGCTAATTATTGGCTATTTTTTTTCGTACCCCCCTAATTATCGACCACACCCCATAAGTATCAAAATGCCTAAAATGCCCCTGGCATTTAAAAAAGAAACGAACTGGCCCTACATAAAAAAAAAAATTCCGGAATTACCAAAAAAAAGAGGTATTTCCGAAATATTGTAGGTGATTTTTAGGAATTAGCGCAGAAAATTGGTATTTCAGGTTTCACAATTTTTGAACAGGAATTATCTCTAAAAGGTAATTAGAATTTTTGTGTTTTTAAATTAGATTTTTTTGAAATACCTTTTTAATAGGTATTTAGGTTCACAATTATGAACAGGAAATACCTATTAAAAAGGTATTTTTTTTTTTTTTTTTTAACATTTTAATTTTTTTAAATAGATGGTTATTACGGATTTAGCAGAGTGCCTTTACTACATCATCGAGATATTTCCCACTCGTGATGCAATGACACGTTGGGTTAGAGATCTTGGGAAAGCGAACGGAGTCATTGTGGTTATTGTTCGATCGAGAGACGACGGAGAATGGGAAAGGGAAAAAGAACAAGGTTCTTTATGGGTTGTGAGAGGCAGGGCACATACTGATCGAGTAGATGTTGGGTGTTCTGCGGGTAGACACAAGAGTTCGAAAAGATGTGGTTGTAGGTTTCGATTGAAAGCTAAACCAATGTTGCCTCCTAGTTCTAATTGGATGGTGAGAGTGGTGGATGGGATTCACAATCATGAGCCTCATAAGACTTTGTTTGGAGCGACTATATTTGGTAAGTTTAGCAAGGACGAGCGATCAATTGTTGGGAGCATCCGTCTCTCGGGAGTGAAAGCATCCAAAAGTCTTGAAGCATTAAAGAACAAATTTAAGAACAACTTGAGCAACATTACTCAATATCGTAGTATTATACTTTTTCTACAAGTTTGTAATTTTTTAAAAAAATTTAAAAAAAATTACGCATGGTAAAAATTGACCAGAACATAGGTAAAAAGTCATTTTTTTCAAGTAATAAAACATTTTTTTATTTCATTACTAATTAACGGCCTAGATCTTGCCGACAACTTTTAACGATCTAGATTTTCCCAACACTTTAAAGGGTCCAGATTTTTGCGAACCACTTTTCATCAACGGTGGAAATTCATTCAAGGGTTTCATTTTTTCCCTATAAATACACCCTTCCATTTCACTTATTTCACACACACACAACACTCTCATGGATACTCGAATACACAATACTCGTGATTCTCGCACTCTCCGCGCCGCCTTCACCCATCAGGGCACAATAACAAACAGAGAAAATGGTGTCTATTTCGAGAGTCCAAACCCCATTTTATGCGAGCTTAAGGACGACATCACCTTTGAAGCTACGAAGAAAAAATAACAACGAAGGTGCGGTTTGGAGGGTGATTTGTGGCGAGAAGTCACCCGGATCATTTATCATTACCCGACTATGGGCGATAATAATCGTGTTCGATGGTCCACCATGGATGTGAAGAACAACGATGACGTTCGAGTGATGATGGACACTTTTGACATATTTCGGATCGCGAGTCCTATTCATTTGTATGTCGAAACCGAAGGACCGTTCTTTGAGATCCTTCGACGTCTCCAACCACCATCTCACTAGTTTGTACAGTGTTTTTATTTCGTTTGTTGTTGCGTTATGTTATTTTTTTCATCAATTTCATGTATTGTATCGTTTCGTGATCGAAAAACGCGTCTTTAATTAATTTTAATTTGTTTTTAATTAAATAATTTTTTTTAAATACCTTCAAAACTAGGTAATTAGGAAGGATATAAAAGATTTCGGAATTACAAAATTGAGGTAATTAGGTCATTATTTGAACCGGAATTACCTCAATTTTTTGTAATTCCAAAATCTTTTATCTTCTTAGGAATTACCAATTCACTCAGTAATTCAGAAATTTTATATATTCGTAGGGGCATTTTTGTCCAAAACGTATAATATGGGGTGTCGTGAGGGATTAGGGGGTACAAAAATAATAAAACCCTAATTATTCTACGTAATAAAAATAGGCTTTTAATTTACGTACTTCTCATTCCTCCCACACCCCCATAATCCAAAAATTCCAAGAATACCCCTGCCTTTTTAAAAAAAAAAAAAAAAATTCAAATTTTTCGGAATTACCTCAAAATAAGGTAATTAGGTTCAAAAATAATTGATAATTTGAATTACCTTTAAAAGCAGTATTTTAGGTTCATAAAACATAAAATTTTTGAATTACCTCTAAAAAGGTAATTCGAAATTTGTAATTTTTTTAAAAAAGTTTGTATTTTGGTCTTAAGATTTAAACGCGTTTTATTGGAAATATGATACGAACGATTTACGATTTAATAACAATACGTCAAAATATATAAAATGACCAACATAAAATAGAGTACAAATACAACTATGGGTCCAAAATGTCTAAAAATGATGAAAATAAGCACGTGAAGTAGGTGAATGGGCGACATCTAGGGCATCCGGGCCAATCCGGAGCCTTGTGAATGCGTATATATACGATTTGTTTTAATTTTTATTACTAAAAGGCTACTAAAAATAGTCAAAACTACTCTAAAAAATATAAAAACACCACTAAAAATCTAACAAAACCAAAATAAGGCTATACAAATTTTTAAGATTTTTGGAGACTATGAAAAATTAAAAAAATCGTAAAAATAGTAAACGATGGAATTTGGGATTTTGAGGTTGTTGTCCCGTAAGAAGTCCCTTCTACGAGTCTTGATTCTTGATTTATTTCGCTTCTAATGGGTGTGGTTTCATTACGATCCGAGTATGTTGTCAAAACCGATTTTTTAATTTAAATTATTCGTTGAAAAAAAAAAAAAAAAAATTTGAGATTACCTCGAAATAGGTAATTAGGTTCACAATTTATGAACGGAATTACCTCATTTCGAGTAATTCAAAATCTTTTCTAATTACAGTAAAACCAAATTCCATTATTTTTTGAGGTAATTCCAAATTTTAGAGAGGTAATTCAAATTTGTAATTAGAAATTTTTTTTTTTTTTTTTTTAACAAAACCATGTAATTTTTGTAAATTTTCAGGGGTATTTTTGTCCATTTGGGACATTATGGGGGTGTGGGAGGGAATGAGGGGGGTACCGAAATTAATAGCCATAAAAATATGCTGGCGCCGAATCCCAACACGATCTTAGCAATCATGGTCTGAACATTGGCACACCTTAGACAACACACCCAAAAACCCTTTAATCCATTGGCTTTGGCTCAAAGGCTACGGTTTTAGTACACGAAAAAGTCTCGCAGATTACTTTGCCCAATTATTAATGAAACCATATAAAGTTGATAAAAAATGGATTTTTTTGTACCCCCACATACATCCTCCCTCCCACCCCCATAATTCATTTTATTCCAAAATTACCCCCTAATTTTGTTTTTTTAAAAAACTCTTTAATTTTTTTTTTTCGGAAATACCTTACAAAATGGTATTTTCAGTTCGTATTTAAAAAAAAAAATTAAGTTGGGGATTCCTGAATTTATCTAATAGGTAGGTAAATCTGATTAGTATTTTGCGAACCGAATTAACCTACCTATAAGGTAAATGTGGGAATCCAATTTCTTATTTGGTAATTTGGTAATTTGGTAATTTCCGGATTTATCTAATATGTGGCTATTAGGTAAACGCGAGAATTAACCTACCCGGTAAATTGCCGACGACGACCACCACCTGCGCCGTCTTCTTGTATCTGTAAGCCACCCTCTGTCCCTCCCTCTTCTTCAATCTTTATCTCTTGCTTTCGTTTTTTTAAATCTTTATACTCTGTAACTCCGAGATTAGATGGATAAAAATTGAAAGTATTATCACACTTGTTGGAGAAAACAAAGAGAATCAGACTCAAATCCTAGGCTATTGTGATGTAGATGTGTTCCATTGATTGAAAAATGTGATATAGATGTGTTTCATTGATTTGATTGAAAAACCTAATCCTAAATCCTAATAATGTGCGTATTAGTGCATGGAATAGGAATATTAGGCTGTTAATTTCACAAGTGTGATAATATTTTCATCGATGGAAACTAAGGTGGAGTTAAAATTGGTGATCTTGGTCTTGCTGCAATTCTTCGCAAGTCCAATGTTGTTCACTGCGTTGGTGTGTAAAACAGCATCAAAGTCTTTTGTTCTATCAAATCTTTTGCATATTTTGCTTCTTTGTTTTTTTACTTAATGATTTGTAGTCAATTGTTTCTGTTTCCCATTTGCTAAATTTATTCAGTTTGCTAACATTGTTTTTGTTTTTAATGTTGTGAAATTTAGTTGCTCATCCTCGTCCATAACCTACCTAAAATGAAATTATTAGGTTTTTTCTTTTTACAATGCCTCCTAATAGTATAATTAGGGGACCAATTTCCGTTTTCCTTGTTTGTTTGTACCTTCAGAAATCAATGATTAATCTGTAGGGCCACCTACGTTTTGCGTGTTTCTTTCTTGCGTTTTCCAATTTTCTTCATACCGGGAATAGAAGATAAAAAACAAACAGTTAAAGAAAAGCTAATTATTTGATGTGTGTGGATTGCAGCTAGGGAGCAACAAGCTACCACTGAATTTGGAAAGTTGTAAGGATGTTTGGTTCACCAAACCGTAAGTTTTGTCTCCTTTCAATGGCTTTTTATTAGGCCATTTGCTCAATTTTTTGAAGTAAATTGGTCTTTTTTGAAGTAAAAAACACTTAAGAACAAGAACATTATAGAAGAGATCGGATTTTTTTCCCCAGCTGTATATGCTTTCTATTCAATGCTACTTATCTCTTTAAAGACTTGAAGATTACATAACTTACGGACTAGTTTATGACATCCTTGCATTATTTGTATCTAATGATGGTAACCATTAGCATGTTTTTGCGTACTTTTCTTCCTTTTTTTTTACCATAATTTTATATTGCGGTTTTCTAATTCAATGTGAGAATCAACTCTATTCCTTCCTAGGACTAGGATCATCAGGTTTTGTTCAGATGCCTGCTTTTGGAGGTTTAGACTCTACTCCTACTCAAACAAATCCATTTGGAAGTGCCACCCAACCATCACAACCAGCATTTGGAAGCAGTATATTTGGTTCAGATACTCCTTTTTATGAAAGGCTTGGAGTTTATGAAGGGCTTAGATATGATCCGTGGAAGTTTTCAGTAGTTAGTTACCCAGCAAAAACTGAAGAAGATGGTGGTACCTCTGGACAGACTGCAAAATTAGAGTCCATATCAGCCATGCCAAGATTTGAGTAAGAAATCTTAATCATAAATGAAAATATTGAGTACATATAACATTAACCATTCATTTTCTAATTATCAATACTATTATTTGTAGCTCTTGTGTTGCAATTGCCGGAGCAGATTGCTGTGTCATCGCAGCGGATTACACCTGCTATCATCACACCAAAATCTCACAAGTGTACGCTAATTCATACTATACCCTACACAATCAATTTATTTTTTCGTTTTTAACTTTTGCTGTAGCTCAATTGATTTTTTATTTTTGGGGTTTGTAATAGAACTGAAAAAAGTGTGATGGCTTCTTCTGGTTTGCAAGCTGACGTGAATGCTTTGCAAGAGGCTTTGTCGAATTTGGTGAGTGAATCGAAGACTCTCAGCATAAGTGCTATTTAGATTTCAAACTTTTTCAGGATGGCTATGCAACTGATAAACTATATTCTTTATTTAATTTTCTGTCTGCTGTCTTAAAATTTCTCTAGGTTGATTACTATAGGTCTTTGGAAAAAACTTCTGGTTAAGTTAGGAAGAGAACTTTGCTTGTTACAGTTTGTTTTCAACCTTTGTGTTTGTAACATAATTGATGTTGAATGACAGAACAAAAAACCCATAGTACTTCTCTGGGGTAGATTATTAGTTTGACCTGGGTTACAGATACCCTAAGAAGAAACCAAAATCTCAATATTCTTGCAAACAAGGGCTGAATATTTGCATTGATGGTCTACTATGATGCACAGATACGATACGAATCCGATACGGCGATACGGACTTCCTTGAAAAACATAGGATACGATACTTCTAGGATTCGTTAATAAAGAAACAAAATATTCACAAAATAATAGAAAATACATAGATACATAAACCCAAAGAAACTTAGGCTAGCACAATAAAATAGAGAGACACATAGAAAGTAGCGAGTTTCACTTGTAAAACAAAGACTAAGGATAGTTGTTTTCTCTCTTGTGCTTATATGACTCAGGTTATCTTTGTCCTTGTGCTTATAAGGCGTACTAAAAGTGTCCTTATGACATATAGGGACTTTTATTTTCTAAAAAAATAAGAAAAACATTTTAATACTACTCCGACATATACTCGACATATACTCATGACGTATCGGGGAAGTATCGGGAAGTATCCGATACGATACGTATCGGATACGGATACAGCAACAAAATTGAAGTATCCGTGCATCATAGATGGTCTAGTATTGATATTGTAACCAAAAGCTCTAATATGGTAACCTTCAAGGTTAACAACAACAAATAATAACTAACGGTGTGTTTACTTTTTTAAAACATTTTCAATTTTTATTTCCTAAAATCTGCATTCATTTTACATAGCTGTCTAGAAGGTGAAAAGCTCTTGGAATGAACAATTGGGGGTTAGTTGTCGGACTTTCCTCCTCAGTCAGTTTTTTGTCATTTAAGAAATTACCTTGCAATGTAATGTCTTTCTCGAATTAGTTCAATGTGTATCTTAAGATGCATGATAAAATGTTTTTGTTTGAATGACATGCTGGATTGATTTGATGATACCATTTGCATCAATTAAGGTAATCCTTGTTGGTTAGTTAATTGGGTTAGCTAGTTAGTATTTTAGGAGTTAGTTAGGCCCAATAAGGCCCTTGAAGCTCTGCAACATTATCTGGGGAATTACCTTGCTTAAAAATAGTGATTAGAAAGAAATCATTGCAGACCCTTGAAGCTCTGCAACATTATTCTGTACTAAGGGGATTTTCCTGATGTTCTAGCACTAATACCAATGGGTTCTATCAGCATATAAGCTGATCAATCATGCTTTTAGATTTTAGTTATAAATCTGGGGAAACTGTGGCATCGTTATGTACCTTGTGTGGCTCTCTTATTTGAAGTTGACCATGAAAAAAAAAATTGAAGCCTCTGGTAGAACTGACATCATATCGTCTTATGATTCTGAATGCAGATAGATAAACATCAACACAACAAGCCAATGAGCTGTCCTGAAGTAGATCGCTTGCTTTCGAACGTATTTTATACCAAATATCTTTATCCTCCTTTCACTGTTTTGGCCGGCTTCGACCGCGAAGGTGCACAACTTTTAGCTTTCAATTCTTATTCATATCCCATTAAATATTTTGCTGACTGCTACTTCAACCTGAAATAGGAAAGGGATGTGTCTATACACATGTTGGTGTTTTTCCTAAGAATGAGATGCCGGGATATATCTCTCGGGAGGAAATCATTATTCCCCCCATTCTTAAATACAAATTACCTGACGAGGTGAAGTTCTTATATTTGTGCTATGCTTGAAATATTCAGTTCTTCAAATTTCTTTTTACTAACACCTACATTAAAATACTATCTATTTCTAGGATGTTATTGCTCGACTGTCTGAAACAGAAGCAGTTAATCTGGTCAAAACTATTTTTACATCCACAACTTGCACTGTAAGTTTGTTTACATACTTAATTATCATTTGACATTAGGATAAAAATTTAACGTGCTGTGGATGTATGTTTTAACAGGGGGATAAGCTTGAAATTGTTGTCCTAAATGCCAGTGGACTTCACCGTGAATATATGGACCTAAGGAAAAAAGACTGATGTTTTTACTTGTTTCCAGTGAAACCAATTTGAACTAGTGATAGCCTCTTCACATTGTAACTAGACTGTGTTTGCATTGGAACATGTAATCCTATATGTTTAGTCTATAAAATTTGGTTGTCATATCAAAAGCTGGGAAAATATTGAAAGGTAACCCCGAAATGATGGGACTAGTTGCTGGTGTTACAATTCATAATGTGGTACAAAAGGGAGTTAAGCTATTTGTTCATACAAAAGGCATAATCAAATCATAATGTGGTTGCCCAACAACAATCCAGTAAGGCAATACGCATCGTTTAACATATGAATTTGTTACACTCGCATAAAGTGTGGGAAAACTGTTTTTTCTCGTAGGGAGCCCAAGGAGCTGAAATCATGCTCTTGAAATTTACAAAAGAAATAGAAAATGAAAACAAATCACAATTCTCTTGAACTCGTGAAGGAATTGTGGAAGTGAAACTGAAAATGTAAAAATTATAACTAAGCAAATCTGAAAAGGTGAGATCTAGGGCAAAAAACGAACGAGAAATTGAGATTACGGTTCATCCATGGTTGGGACAAGAGCAATGAGAGTGAGAAAGGGAGAGCAGCATAGGAGATATAGAGAGAAGCGCCATGGCTGAGAAGAGCGAGAGATGCCACGATCGTGAGAGTCGCAAACTTTTGTGAGGGTGTTAGAATGGGTAGTTATTATTAAGACAACTAGTATTTTACCCGTGCATATGCACAGGTAATACTGTATGGTCGGTGTATTGTTATGAAGTCATAATAGTAAATTGAAAGATATTCATAAGTTGTGAACAATGTCCAAAATGTATGATTTGAAATTCAAAGTGGAAAGAGTTGGTATTATGTCATATAACATACAAATGCAAATCATGAGTCGAAGTAATTAAAGGAGATTGACAATCAGAATTATATTGATCCATAATATTTGGACATTAGAGGTAAAATATATTTTCAAATTTATTAAAATATTTGTGTTTGAAAAAGTTTAAAAAAAGTCGGTATTTCTTATAATGTTATAATGGAGTAAAAATGAAGAAAAATGAAAATGAGATTTTAGGTAGAATATGCATCCCCGTTGGCCCTCCTTCCGTTGACACTCCTATTGGCGCTCTCGTTACCTCTATCGTTGTCACTCCCGTTGGCACTCTCGTTGCCGATCTTATTTCCAGTCTCTCGTTGCCACATGTTAACTCGTATTTTTCTATATGATTAAATATACGTTGAAAGTTGCAAAATATAATTAAAAAAGAAAAACTTGATAAAAGACTATATTTTCATATTTATTAAAATAGTTGTGTTTGAAAATGTTTAAAAAAATCAGTATTTCTTATAATGTTAATAATGGAGTAAAAATGAAGAATGAAAATGAGACTTTAGGTAAAATATGCATCCCCGTTGGCCCTCCCATTGGTATTTCTTATAATTTAATAATTTGAACTAAATTATTTAAAAAGTTATTTTGAAATTTTTAATAGTGGTTAATTTATTTTACAATTGTTAGCGGTTAAATTGATTAGACCTAGTAGTTTTTGTAAATTATAGTAAATAGTAATTCTAGATCATTTAATATTAATTTAATCATTTGAATTGAAGTTTTCATTTATTTAAAAAAAGTTAAAACATAAACTTTTGATAGTGATTAAATGGATTGATTTTAGTAGTTTAGTAGATTATAGTAAATAATAAATTTTAGATAATTTAATATTAATCTAATCATTTTAATTAAATTATTAAAAATAATTTATTTAAATTTTTTGAGTGTTTGTTGTGTGTGTTGCTGAAAGTGTTTGTGGGCTTTAGGTATGTTTGTGGGGTATTACTTTCCCCGCTCCCCTTCCTACTCTTTTACACCCCTTAACAAATTTTATTCCAAAAATAACCCCGCATGAAACGCTTGGAGGACTTGTTTAATGATTGTTCGAACGACCTTGTTCGAACACGTTCGAACAACAGCATGCGAACACACTAAAATTGGTGAATGTGGTGTGAGGGTCCATTATTGTTGCCTCGGTTTACAGCATACGAACGAAATAAAATAGGGTGTTCGAACAAAGTTATGCGAACCTGTTCGAGTGACCCCATTCGAACAGGTGAAATTACGCACAAGAGGGTGTGAAGTCAATTTTTAACTCATGCGAACGATGTCGTTCGAACGAGTTCGAAGACCCGTGTTCGAACACGTGAAATTTCTTTAAAAAAAGACGTTTTGGCTGACCTTTTAGTCATTTCACACCCTTATGGGGTGTGTTTTGAGTAGGAAGGGGAGTGGGAAAAGCAAAACCCTATTTGAGAGGCATTAATGCATAAGAGGAATTTAAAAACACAGTGGAAAGACAATTCGGCCCCTATTTCTAATTCTCTACCCAAAGACTCAATCTAATCACACAATCAAGCAATAATGGCTAAAATTGCACATCATTTAACAATCAAATTAGCTATCACATATACCTCTGATACACCCAATTAACTATGACCTCTTTTTCATGCTTCGCTTCCAAATTGTCTCCTCGTTCGATCATCATAAAGTCATAATCTTCATCCTGAAAAGTTGCAAGACATGCATTTTGGGCATTTTGAAGCTTCATTCTCTCTCCATCTCGCATTCTACGCACCATGTACTCTCTCCCTCATTCTCCTCTCTTTCCATTTCAGTGTTTTAATGGTCTGTTACTACATTTTATTTTTTCTGCAATCTGCGACGCGTTCGGCTACTACCTCCCGAAAATTTCGAGTATAAGGGCAATCGAACTAGTTAAAATTTCTCCAACAAAAATTCAAAAGAAGGGTGTGTGTCAACATATTACATGTTCGGATGGGCCTGGCCGAACCTGTTCGGTTGGCCATAACCGAACCAACTCAAATTTCAAAAAAAAATATTAATGCGGAAGCGCTGGCCTCATTAATGATATTTTGATCATTTCGGGGTGTGCCCTGAGTAAGGAAGGGTGTGGGAAAAGCAATAGCCTTCATTGAAATGGTCAAGGCCCAAATCATTACAATCCAAAGATGGGTTTTTTCTTTTGAACCCCCACCCATTCCTCTAACACCCCCACCCAAAACGCAATCCCCAAAATGCCCTTTGTCATCTATTTTTTTTTTTAAAAAAGGCGCATCGTATATATGTCAATTGGGACATATATACGATGTGCATTTTTAAGACATCGTATATATGCTCTGAAGAAGTATATACGATTGGCACAGACTGCGATCAATCGTATATACTTCTTCGTAGGCATATATACGATGTCTTTTAAATGCACATCGTATATATGTCCCAATCGATATATATACGATGCGCTTTAAATTTTGTTTTTTTAAATTTGTAAAAAAATTAACGCTCATGATTTAACGTTCAAAGTTGATCAGCGGTGTAGATTGCACGCCAAAATCAACGGTTGATAATCTTTTACCTCATCTATAAATACTCACTACCACCATCACTATTTTCACACCAAAAATTCAAATACTCACTCCTCCTTCTCTCACACATCACAAGTGAAGATGATGCGAGCTTCGCTAATGTCATACTACGAGCCTTCTTCCTCCTCTCTTGTTCATTCTAATATGGGGTTTGTTGATCATCGTGGTATCATCTTGAAAGATGATGGTATAAGTTTCGATGGGAGAGATGTTGTTTCGTGTAGGTTAAAACACGATATATCATTTTCTGCTCTTAGCGAAAACCATGCATGGATGGTTCAACCAGAGAACAGCGAACATGAGATAATTCGTATCATTTATCTGAAACCGAAACCACTAGTGGAGGTATTTCTTGGTCTACCATGGATGTCAATGAGGAGGACGCGTCCGAGACATGATGTCCATTCATATTACAATTAAATGGAGGAGTTACATTCATCTCATGCGTCGAAACCGGAAGGACCGCCGTCATTGAGATCCTTCGTCGATTAACTCCACCAACTCGATTAGTTTATATTGTATTTTCATTTTATCTGTTTATTTTTATTCAAGTTGTTTATGTTTTATCGACTTGTGTAACTTTGTTTTATCGAATCAATGAAATCAAAAATTTATGGAAACTCGTAAAATAAATAAAACATCCGAAAAAGTTAATAATATAATAAAGTGCCAAAATAATATCAAATACATCAAAAAACAAATAAAAATCCCTAACGGCGTCCCCCTCGCCCTCGTCCTCGCGCCCGTCGTCTAAGCTCCTGACCCACGTCATCGGTCTTTGCCATCCCCACCCGACCTATGGATTGTCCGTCACGCCGGACCGCCATGCGCGATGTCGCAAATCACAAATCCCTCTCTACAAGCCTCACAAGCTCCCTAATCCGGTCATGATCGTCGTAGCGTATCTCTCGGGGAGAGGTGTCGGTCGAGCTCAGGTGATGGTGGAGCCGGTAATAGTGCGGGGATAGAAGCCGGGACGTACTCATCGTAAGTAGCTACTACGATCGACCGATCCGCCACGAGCAACCCGAGTAGTCGCGCATGATGTCCTCCGAGATGCCATGAAGTGGGCGATCCCAAACACGCGATCGGTATGACTCGGACGGCCACCGAGAGGTCGCGCGGGATGATCTGCGTGTACCCAAACCGTCGCGAGCACCTATCGGGCATGTAAGGAACTCGAAGTCGGCCCGGTGATGAAGCCTCTGCAGAGGAGATGCGCTCGAAAGCGGTCTACCCGACCTGTCCTCCTCAAATGGTCGCCAGCAGACATCCTCCGCCTCGGCTCATCAAGCATCCTCCCTGTAGTGGTGAGCTTGGTGGTCGACTTCTTCTTCCCGAGAGCGCGCCAAGCCAGTGGCTCGCACCGGATATGACCGGCAACCTATCCACCATCGGGAAATACCACATAATCCAAGCACGAAATGCAAAAATAAAGAACATATTTAATTCACAAAAATTTATCAAAAGTCGGATGCGATTTAACAAAAATACAAGAAGTTAAAATGTATACCGAAATAGGTGGCATACCTCCACACTATCTGCGTAGTCCTCAAAGACGCAGTGTTCAAGGACTCATACATGGCGGCTAGTGCACTGCACCCGTCGCATAGCCTCCAAGAACCTCCGGACTCGGATCATCCAGTAGATCAACCACTTAGCCTCACTGCTCTCCGGTCTTCGTAGTGAAGATACTGTGAGTCGGAAGGCGAAGCGAGATAAGCCCGGCGACAAAGAATCGTGATGTCACCCCCTCCTCCAAGTTACACTCATAAACCCGCTCCACCATTTGAAGTCGTAATATGGACCCCACGGGTGTTGTTAGCGACCTCAACCCGTGACACACCCAAATATGTCTCGTAAAGTGTGTGGCAAACTCAGAGCTAACGGTGAGGGGCGGGAGGTGTGGCATAGTTCCCCTGGATGGGAAGGAAGGTGCGCAGACAAGAGACGTCATCGAGTGATCGTCATCTCACCAAATGGCAAGTGAAATGGACGAAGTGTCCGAGTGCCATCTCTCAATAAAAGCCGATGCAAAGAACTCATGGTCTCTTCGTGGCGTGGCGGCCCGGAGAAGTGGGGCCAATCTGGAGTCCACGACACACGCGGTCTTGCCCAAGTAGGTCGGGGTAATGAAGATGGAGTCTAGTATGGACTTTGTTGCCATGAGCCCATACTTTGACAACACGATACTCACGAAATAAAAATAAATAAATAATGTAAGCAAAAAGTGCAGACTATGTGACTTAAATAAATTATTTAAGCAAAAATGCAAAACTTACAAGGTCGTGAGTATAGAGCTATGAGACATGATCCGCCAAGTCGGTGAAAAGAGAGAGGTCGAGGCTCCTCCCGAGGCTCCTCCCGAGGATCCTCCCGAGGCTCCTCCCGACATCGCTGAGGCACCTCATGATACTCGGACATGGGTAGTGCGAGTAATAAGCATCGACACAGAGTGCTGCTGCTTGCCGATACTCGGGAGGTGGGGATGGTAATGAAGAGGTTGGGGATCGTCTTTGGGGATACTGTGGATGATATCGAGGAGTAAGTGGGAATGATCTCGAGAAACCGGCCTCCCCTATGCCAATCCTCCTGCTGCGTCTGCTGCGGGTAATCCCCGAGATAGAAAGCTCGGTAGTGCGTCCGACATCGAGGTGGCTCGGTGACACTCACCGCCTCGTGCTCATACTCGGTGGCTCAGTGTGCGTGCTGTCTCTCTCCGCTGTTGAAGCATGGGGTGATTATGCCTCCGAGTCCTCGTGACTCGAGCGATGGAGATGACTCCCTATCTCTCTCGATCGGAGAGACCTCACGCGTCTCCTCTATGCCTACCCAGGACACCGCAAGCGAAGAAAAAAAAATTAGTTAAAAAAAAAAAAAATTGCTCATCGTATTTACATCAAAACAGGTGTATATACGATGCTTACTTTTTCTTCGTCGTATATAGGGTCTGCTGGCGTATTTACGATTGGATGAATTTACGCTAATCGTATATACGCTGAATAGGGTATATACGGTGAGTAAATTTTTGCTCGTCGTATATAGAAATTTTGTGGTGGTGGGGTATATACGATTGGTTGATTTACTCGATCGTATATATATCGAAAGTTGGCGTATATATGCAGTGAAGGTGGTCAAACGTAGGTATGACCAATTGTGTGAAGAAATTGTGATTTTGTAAAGAGTCAGGGGTATTTTGGTATTTTCACACGGTGGGTGGGGGTGTTAGGGGAATGGGTGGGGGTCCAAAAGAAAAAACCCTCCAAAGATTGGCTAGAAGCCCAATTCTACAGGGCAGACACTACACATAGCTGACTACCTATATACGCTTTCAACGAAAGACTAATTTTCACTCGTGCTTAGGATCAAATTTCGCATTGACCAACACCGAGTTTGTCTACCTCAAGAATCGAATCCGAGAGCACCATATGACCTCCTGTTTTCCAAGATAAATTAAGCCCTCGGACCAATTAATGCATCCAAGATTGCAAATAACAATTCTCTCTGAGCGCTAGAAAATAAAATATGTATAAATTTTCTGCAATGAGCAGAGCTACGGTTGTGTGGAGAAGTAATCACTCACTCTATGAGTAGAGTCCCTCAAAAAATTCGAAATCAGTACAGATTGATATTATGCAGCAGCAATGCAGCATTGTCTCTCTCAAGTAGTTAATTCTGTTTGTAGATAGTTTAGTTTAAGCTAACCATAGTTAATTGACTTGAGGGAATAGTTAGTTGAAGTTGAGAGTATATATTGTAAACTTCCACTCATTTGTAACTTAATAACAGTTTGAAGTTCTTTTTCCCTCCATTTCTGTTATTCCTTTCTTCTTCATTTCACTGTTCCATTTCCAAACCTTCCCATTCAATGGCGGTTTACAAGTTTAACATGGTATCATTCGCAAACCTTCTTCCGCTACTCTGATTGACATCTTCGTCGATCTTTTCTCCGTCTTCGATTATCCTTTCTGGTTCGAATTCGTTTCTTTCCCAATTCATTCACGAATTGTGTATTGTAGCTTTCATGGCTGCTCCTTCCGTCACCGACGTTGGTGCCGATCCTTATTACCTGCATCCTTCGGATAATCCTGGATCGGTGCTCGTTTCTCAAACTCTCACCGATTCCGGAAGCAATTACAGCTCTTGGACACGGGCAATGCGCATTGCGCTTGGGGCGAAGAACAAGCTCGGCTTCGTAAATGGAACGATTGCCAAGCCTGATGAATCTTCCCCAGATTATGCGAAGTGGCTTCGTGGCAACGACATGACCACTTCTTGGATCTTAAACTCCTCCATTGCAAAGGAACTTCACACCAGTGTGCTCTATGCAGAATCTGCTTCTGAGATTTGGAATGATCTGCAGCATCGATTTCAGCAGAGCAATGGACCTAGGCTCTATGAATTGAAGAAAGAAGTGCTTAATTGCACACAAGGTTCGTTGTCTGTAAGTGCTTATTTTAGCAAGTTCAAGGGGCTTTGGGATGCTCTTTCGTGCCATGATTCCACTGATTGTTCTTGTGGTGGTAAATACCTCAAGAAAGAACAAGTTATGATCTTCTTAATGGGACTAAATGAGACTCTTGCAAATGTTCGAGGCAACATTTTGCTGCAAGATCCCCTTCCTGATATCAACCGGGTATACTCCATTGTGTTGCAAGAAGAGAAGCAACGTTCCCTTAGTAGCCCTGTACCCGAAGCACAGTTAATCACATTCATTCAAACACAAATGGCTAAGTCCACCGAGTCTAAAGACTCCTCAGGTGATGTTTCAATACACTTCTCATGTTCGTTGAGTTCCTTGCTGCTTGTGTTTGCTGTCATGAATGCAATAGATTGGTGTTCTGGTTTGTCTATCTCTATGTGTGTTGTGATGATTGATTTGAGTAGAGTGTGATGATGAGTTACTTGATTGGTGTTAAGATTTAATGCTTCTTTATGATTCAATAAACCCTCTTAATGCTTCTTATAGTGCCCCATGGAACAACAACAATAGCATTGAAGTGTCTTGGAGGGATGATGATAGTGACAGATACTCGGATCAACAACGATGGCTTTCCAGTATCGAATTCAACTGAAAAATGCTTCATAGTTGCTCGAAGATTTCTGGTTGCATTTGCTGGCAGTCTCTTTTCAGCGGAACGTTGCATAACAGAGTTTGATTTAATGGTAATAATATCATATGCCTTTTAAAGTTTAATTCAATGGTAATTATATCATATGCCTTTTAGTTATTTGTGTATGTATAGTTGTGTATTCATCATCTGTATACCGTATTAGGTGTTGAATCGAGAGTCCGAAACGAATAGGTATATGACATTTCGAGAGGCATGTGCAATGCTCAGTGACCATGTTGTAAATGCTTACCGTCATAGAAGTACACAATGTGGTTTTGAGCTATTAATTGCAACAGTAGATCATATTTGCAGGCAGATATGCCACTTAGACAGCCAAGGAAATATATCTCTCTCTGTCAACAACCATTATATGGCAATTGGGTCAGGATCTCCCTATGCCCTTGGGTTTCTCGAAAATGTAAATTTCAATCAAAATTGTACGATAGAAGTTGCCAAAAATACTGCCGTTAAAGCAATTAGGCATGCTGCTCAAAACGACACGAATACCGGAGGATCTGCGGATGTGTGGTTTGCTGGATTACAAAACTGTGCTGGAAAGATGTCGAGACATAAGGTAACTGAAGAGGTGGAAGATGATCAACAAATTGAAAATAACCAAAACATGGAAAATAATTAGTCATCAGATTTGGTCAGGGCTTCTCTTAGCAGATTTGTTCCACAACTTGCACTGTAAGTTTGTTTACATACTTAATTATCATTTGACATTAGGATAAAAATTTAACGTGCTGTGGATGTATGTTTTAACAGGGGGATAAGCTTGAAATTGTTGTCCTAAATGCCAGTGGACTTCACCGTGAATATATGGACCTAAGGAAAAAAGACTGATGTTTTTACTTTTTTTTTTTTGAAACAAGACTGATGTTTTTACTTGTTTCCAGTGAAACCAATTTGAACTAGTGATAGCCTCTTCACATTGTAACTAGACTGTGTTTGCATTGGATGTTATCTTGCATTGTAACATGTAATCCTATATGTTTAGTCTATAAATTTTGGTTGTCATCTCAAAAGCTGGGAAAATATTGAAAGGTAACCCCGAAATGATGGGACTAGTTGTTGGTGTTACAATTCATAATGTGGTACGAAAGGGAGTTAAGCTATTTGTTCATACAAAAGGCATAATCAAATCATAATGTGGTTGCCCAACAACAATCCAGTAAGGCAATACGCATCGTTTAACATATGAATTTGTTACACTCGCATAAAGTGTGGGAAAACTGTTTTTCTCATAGGGAGCCCAAGGAGCTGAAATCATGCTCTTGAAATTTACAAAAGAAATAGAAAATGAAAACAAAACACAATTCTCTTGAACTCGTGAAGGAATTGTGGAAGTGAAACTGAAAATGTGAAAATTATAACTAAGCAAACCTGAAAAGGTGATATAGAGAGAAGCGCCATGGCTGAGAAGAGCGAGAGATGCCACGATCGTGAGAGTCGCAAACTTTTGTGAGAGGCTGTTAGAATGGGTAGTTATTATTAAGACAACTAGTATTTTACCCGTGCATACGCATGGGTGATACTGTATGGTCGGTGTATTGTTAGGGAGCCCAAGGAGCTGAAATCATGCTCTTGAAATTTACAAAAGAAATAGAAAATGAAAACAAAACACAATTCTCTTGAACTCGTGAAGGAATTGTGGAAGTGAAACTGAAAATGTGAAAATTATAACTAAGCAAACCTGAAAAGGTGATATAGAGAGAAGCGCCATGGCTGAGAAGAGCGAGAGATGCCACGATCGTGAGAGTCACAAACTTTTGTGAGAGGCTGTTAGAATGGGTAGTTATTATTAAGACAACTAGTATTTTACCCGTGCATACGCACGGGTGATACTGTATGGTCGGTGTATTGTTATGAAGTCATAATAGTAAATTGGAAGATATTCATAAGTTGTGAACAATGTCCAAAATGTATGATTTGAAATTCAAAGTGGAAACAGTTGGTATTATGTCATATAACATACAAATGCAAATCACGAGTCGAAGTAATTAAAGGAGATTGACAATCAGAATTATATTGATCCATAATAATGTATCACATAGAAATAACCACTATTTATATTTCTGCATATTCACGTAGGGTTTAATCAAAAGTAACATAAGTTCCCACATGTTACTTTTGTTTGTATTTGGTTTCACAGTAGAAAGCATCACAATGTGGCTTTAGTGGCTTTTAGGGTGAGAGATTATCTAAGTCTTTCAATGGTGTACTAGTCAAACTGACCGTAGGATATAATATAAAATATAAAATATTGTGAATGACTGAGATTTCATGCTGGTTGATACAATCTCAACCACTCATTTTGTTATAGGCACATCCAAGTCTGTCAAAGGAAGAAAGGAAGGGTCTATGTAGGCTAATTGATAGCAGAAAACTCACACCAGAGGCTTCACTTCATGCAGCTCAAAATGAAAGGTTACCTGTGAGAGCTGTCATTCAAGTTCTCTTCTCAGAACAAACAAAACTCAATCGCCACATGGATTGGAGTGGCTCCTTCAGTAGCTTAAGGAGTCCAATTCCCAATGGAAATGACAGATTTGACCCTCCAATACGGTGTCTTTCAAAGCGCGAAATGAATGCTCAGCAAACGGAGATAAAGAAGCTGAAAGAAGATCTTTATAGGCTGCAGAGCCAGTGTAATGCCATGCAAGCACAGATGGAAAAAATGGCTGAGAGGAAGAAGGGATTCTTCATATGGAAGAAGCTTGGGACGGCTGCTTTTAGTAAAGAAGTGGAGAATGTTGAACAACAAGAAGTTGAAAAGGAGTTTGGATTTGGAAAACAAACACCTATGGATATGAAAACTAATTTGGTCAAAGGCAAGACTTCTCACAAGTGGAGGAAATCTTTGTCCTAAAAGAGAACCAATCACTGCATGTGAATAACAAAATATAATTTAAGTTTTTATATAAGTTCGTTTATTCGAGTTAAGATTCGAGAAATAATGTAAGATAGATTCCATCGTATTTCGAATGATTTTCAATAAAAAATGCACCAATTAACTTATGAATTGATTTGCAGCTGATTTTCTAAGAGTATAGTATTTAGTTAATAAGAGAATGCTTTTTCTAATCTCTAGCTGAACAGTACTTAACAAGAAATTAGAAGAAACAGAAACCAAATGCTTGCAGCATAAACAACAAGCTGTTATCATTTATTTGACAAAAAATTAACAAATCTTATAAACAAATCAAACAAATAGAATGCAATGCCTATATGGCTATATTGTGCACACTTGATTTTTTCCTCTCTTTTCTTTTTCATCATGAAAAATATTCACTCCCTTATTCAGCTAGCATCACTCAAATTGTAAATATAAATAATACAAGTCCAATATGTATTCAGTAGAGCCTCCAATATCTATTCATAGTTTCACTGCTTTCTTGATAGTCTTGAATAACAAAGATGGAGATGACGGGATTCGTCTCAAGACCCTTGCACTCTCTGATCTAAAAAGACTCTTTTCCTTTTTATGTTGTTCTTTTCTTTCCTCTATCCCTTCAAAACTAGTAGTACCATTAGCTTCACCTATACAAGCTTCTGCAGAGTAATTTTCTATGCTATCTTGGACTTGCAACTGCTTCTTCTGTGTATAATCAGAATCTGAAACTTTTGAGTCCTTCAACTCCTTTAGTGGAAACTTCAGATTCAATTGTTGGATTATATCTTCATTATCATTCCCACCAGAAGCATTTTCTTTTGTTTCTTGTGCATCTGGTCCTTCTCCTTGATCATTATCTAAAAGCATTTGAAGCCACTTGTCAACATTCCCTTTGCCGCGTTGCTTCCTGGCTTCTTCATCTTCCTCAGTTTTTGTCTCATGAATACCTGTGAATAAATATCCACAATTTCTCTTTTCTTCACTGATTTCTAGCTTCTGAAATCTGTGCTCAATTGAGTATTCTCCTTTTTCCTCAGTTTCTGCTTCATCCAATACAACAAGTGATCTTGAATGGTCCTCTAGCCTCTCTTCTGTGACACAATTAGCTGATATTTTCAGCTCCTCCTCCTCTTCTTCTTCTTTTTCTTCCTGCTTTTCCTCTTCATTTGCAGATAAGCCGGCTTCAGAAACCGCTTTTTGTTCCTCTTCCATTAAAACTCTTAGCTCCTTGTGGAAATGTGTTCTTCTTGGCTTGGTTCCAGGCAAATAAAGAACAGGTTTAGTGCCTCTCTCTTCTTCAGAAATGGAATCATCTATTCTGAACCTTTTCCTTCCTTGCTCCCATTCAGGCCTAATCTGTTTCTCAATGTCATTTCTATGTTTATACTTCTTGTGAAGCTCTTTCTCAGCAGCATCACAAATTGCCCTTTGTGCTTCAAGTCTAGCCATTAGTGCATTACTTGCAGCCTGGTTTAATCTTGATTGTTCCTTATAAATCACACTCCTACAAGAAAATAAAATCCAATTAAACAAAACAAGTTGTTAATTAAAGTCCAAAAAGTAATCATTTCAATTTTGGTTATTGGGGCTTACTGGTGCATGGTGTCTCTAATCATCTTCTCTAGCATGATCCTATAAGAAGATTGAGCCTCAGCTAATCGTCTGCATTTTTCCGCCTTCCTCCTACGTTTTACGAGCGCCGATTCAAGATCTTGAATAAGTAGCTTTTCTTCTTCATTCTTGAGCTTCAATTCATCCATTTCACTATCCAACTTGTGCATTTCTGCCTGCATTTTTGTAGTTTCTTCCCTTTGCTTCATAGAATCCCTGGCCATGACAATTGCTTGGTAGGGGTTTTTAACAAAATCTGGATCTTCATTTTCTTTCAGCATATTGCCTCTTGTTTTTCTTGCAGCCACTGAAAAAGACATTCAATCAAAGGCTGGTCAGATATAATATATCATCAATCTTCAAATCAAGCTCAGTACTCCCCTGCTCGATATATATAACAGAAAAATACAGTTTTAGGTTCATTGAATAACTGATATATCTAGTTTCAGTTATTTAATGAATCTAAAACTGCATTTTTCTCTTATATATCAGACGAAAGAGGTAGTATAATTATTGATTAATCATGCAATGTCGCAAACCTATTGCTGGAGACATAGGCCTTGTCTTCTTATTGTGATCAAGTTGTCTTAAAGCTAATGCATCATAAGGTTCCTTTCGAGACTCGACGATTCCAGCCGGAGCAAGGCCTACTTCTTCTTTTAAACCAAAGAAGTGTTGTGGAAAAGAATGAGAATCAACTATTTGTGATTCATGCAGTTCATGGTTCTCTCCTTCCAAGAACAAAAATGAAAAGGCTCTGTGCCTGTGATTTGCAAGCACAAATAATAATATCATGATCCTCCTCATCACTTGGAATTTGATTTCTATTAACTAAATTTGAAGATGCAAAAACATACCTAAAGTCTGAGTTTGAAGATGCAAAAATGGACAAGAACTGATTCACAGATATACCCAATTGTAAATCCCACCATGGCACTAAGAATTCAAGTTTATTTTTCTTCCTCTTGCAGACTTGCCTCTGTAGTATCCTTAAATTGCTCAGAACAGTCAAGCCTCCCCCTGCATTAAAATGAATTTATTATACTAGCTAGACAATTTGAGATGCAAACCTCAATTAAACACTCAATTAAGTCACTAAAACATAAATCTCTCGTATTTAGTCCATAACCTATGAGAGATTGATACTTTAGAGATAAAACTTAGGGTTTCTACACACTGTTATTGTTGGAAGAGAAAAAAGAAAGTGAGAGAAAGGAAATGATTACTTGAAAGAGGAAAGCAGTGATGGATATCCCAAGCAAGAGGAGAAGCTGAATCAGCATGATAATACAACACATTACCATATCCATCTACTCGTATCAACGCAGGATCAAAACCAGCATTCCTAACATTTCAATTCAACCATATTTAAATTAACAATTAACAATTAAAAATTTCAAAACTTGTAATTTTATTATAAGCTGAAGTTCATTGCATTGCATACCCTAAATGGCTGAGCTGCTTCCACAAAATACTTGCAAAGATTTTAGCTTTAGTGGTTGGCTTAGCTTTCGGATCGATAATCGGAAACATCTCATCCAAAACACTTGCTCTCTCAACCTGTGTGAATTTTCATTCTTTGTTTACTATGAAATCGATGAGAGAATGAGTGAAAGAGAGAGAGAGAGAAGGATTGAAAATGGTTACCTCGTGTTCTTGCAAAGCATAAGGGACGAAAGTGAATGGAGGGCCATGGCTGTAAGGACTGAAATTTCTGTCTCGGCAGAGTTTAGCATAGGCTTTTGGGTAACCTAGGTTGTCGTTGACGGACATTTCTTCTCGAGTGAAACTATAGTTTTCTGCCATTGTTGTTGAGGTTTGAGTTTGAAGTGGTTATTGTTTTTTGCAGTAGACAGTAAATGGAGATGCAGGGGAGAGCGTATTCTGTTCTGTTCTGTTCTGTTTTGTTGATGGAGCCAGAGGATGCCCAACGGTCGAATTGTTTAAAACTGAACAAATAATATTTAATTTGAAATTGGGTGTTACACTTACGTTGGAGTGTCTCTTTTCTCTTGCTGGGTGGGGTAAGTGTAACTAACGGTTCTATGGGAGGGAGGGACCCAGGGAGGAGGGAAATAGATCATCTACCATTGAGGTTTCTAACTTTAAGTAAAAATTAGGTAAAATAAGGGATAAAATAGTAATTTAAGATGGAGAGAAAAAGATGAGAGAGAAAGCAAAATAAGAGAGATAGAGAGAAAGGTAGAGAAAGTTAGAGACTTCAATGGTAGAGGATCCTTACCAGGGAGGAGGAGGACACGTCATACTTTTGTCGGTTGATATACAATTTTGCTTGGGACCAAATTGCGGCGGTAGCTGAATAAGCGAGTGAATATTGTTCATGATGAAAAAGAAAAGAGAGGAAAAAATCAAGTGTGCACAATCTCTATCTCTATATATTAACTTTGGCCATTTTGGTGGGAAAATTTTATTCCAACAATTTATCAATATACCTCTCATTTTGTACCTCACTGTTTACCAATATACCCCTACTCTATATTTTTGGACCGACATACCCCACTCTATATTTTGTGCCCCACCATTTACTAATATACCCCTCATTTTGTACCCCAATGTTTACCAATATACCCCTACTATATATTTTTTGGTAAACATCCCTCGACAAATTTTTTTTTTCTCCAACACTCTTTTTTTTATTATTATCAAAATGTACCCCTCATTTTGTACCCCACTGTTTACCAATATACCCCCACTCTATATTTTTGGACCGACACACCTGACAAATTTTTTTTTGTCCAACACGTTTGTTTGATTTGTGTATAAGATTTGTTAATTTTTTGTCAAATAAGTGATAACAGCTTGTTGTTTATGCTGCAAGCATTTGGTTTCTGTTTCTTCTAATTTCTTGTTAAGTACTGTTCAGCTAGAGATTAGAAAAAGCATTCTCTTATTAACTAAATACTATACTCTTAGAAAATCAGCTGCAAATCAATTCATAAGTTAATTGGTGCATTTTTTATTGAAAATCATTCGAAATACGATGGAATCTATCTTACATTATTTCTCGAATCTTAACTCGAATAAACGAACTTATATAAAAACTTAAATTATATTTTGTTATTCACATGCAGTGATTGGTTCTCTTTTAGGACAAAGATTTCCTCCACTTGTGAGAAGTCTTGCCTTTGACCAAATTAGTTTTCATATCCATAGGTGTTTGTTTTCCAAATCCAAACTCCTTTTCAACTTCTTGTTGTTCAACATTCTCCACTTCTTTACTAAAAGCAGCCTTCCCAAGCTTCTTCCATATGAAGAATCCCTTCTTCCTCTCAGCCATTTTTTCCATCTGTGCTTGCATGGCATTACACTGGCTCTGCAGCCTATAAAGATCTTCTTTCAGCTTCTTTATCTCCGTTTGCTGAGCATTCATTTCGCGCTTTGAAAGACACCGTATTGGAGGGTCAAATCTGTCATTTCCATTGGGAATTGGACTCCTTAAGCTACTGAAGGAGCCACTCCAATCCATGTGGCGATTGAGTTTTGTTTGTTCTGAGAATAGAACTTGAATGACAGCTCTCACAGGTAACCTTTCATTTTGAGCTGCATGAAGTGAAGCCTCTGGTGTGAGTTTTCTGCTATCAATTAGCCTACATAGACCCTTCCTTTCTTCCTTTGACAGACTTGGATGTGCCTATAACAAAATGAGTGGTTGAGATTGTATCAACCAGCATGAAATCTCAGTCATTCATAATATTTTATATTATATCCTACGGTCAGTTTGACTAGTACACCATTGAGAGACTTAGATAATCCCTCACCCTAAAAGCCACTAAAGCCACATTGTGATGCTTTCTACTGTGAAACCAAATACAAACAAAAGTAACATGTGGGAAGACTAACTCCTAACATGGCCTACTTATAAATGGTGGGTTACTTGAATTTAGAAGGAAACTACTCTCTACTTTGGCAGCAAATGATAAATATACTTAGATATAAGAAGGAAATGTCAAGTTTTAACATCTATGTTAGATAGAGTTTTTCCTATAAACTCAAGTAATCATTAATTATGTTCCATTTTCAGCAAAACAGTCACATCACATTTTGCATGCATCAGTATGTGGACAAGAATGCAGAGAAATGTTGATAACAGCTAGCTTATATTTGATCCTATTAATCCCACTTCCTTACAAAAGACATTTATGTCATTTCACCTTATCCTCTCTAGTCTCTACTCCCACTTCAATTTCATACTCCTATTCATTTCAGAGAATCTCTTGCTGGTTCCCTCTGGTCTCATTTAGAAGCAAAAAATGCATTTTTTAGGTTATAGACCAGATCTATCAGTTATTCAATAAACTTAAAAATGTATTTATTTTTTCTTATAAATGAGACCAGAGGGAGTAGTATTTAATAAAAACGTTAGAATATAAACAGAAGAGCCACAGATAATTAACAAGGGAAAAATTAACTATACTAATGAAGCAAAATTGATGAGAAGAAACATACTTTAAGATAAGTGTCAACGGCTCTATACAAGCCATCATCTGTAGCTCTTGCATGACTAGGAAGAGCAGAAGCAAGTGAAACAAACTGAGACAAGTTCAAATTAGCATCCAAAGCAGCCTCAGCTAGGTAACAATCAACCAACTTAGCCACCTTAACCAAAGCAACACTATTTTTAACTCCTTCATGATCAAGACTCACAAATCTCTTAACCAACCGAATAACAAGCTCAACATCATAAAGAGTTCCACAAGTGTGACTAAAAGAAGGCATCATTAGCTCTTTCAAAGAAGCTTGGTCTAACTGCCATGAAATGCGGTTTTCGAGCTCTAATCTATAAGTAGCCTCAACATTAACCATGTTAGCTGTTCTTAGAAGGCGAAGAAGGAAGTTACATGGAATTGAATCTTTGTCTGGTGGAAGAACACCAACTAAGGTTTCAATAAAGAACCTTTTCTTCATCCATGATGTTGTCACACTTTCAGGTGATGACATTGACATTGACCCCTCCAAGTGTGTACTGCTAGTACTGAGAGTAAGAGCATTTTCAGTTTCAGGAAGCCATTTGGATGCATAGTGAGTGATGAGAGAACCAACTAAATCAGCACGAACACCTTTCTGTTTGATTCCTGAAAGTGTCTTAACAAAGTAATCCATGTCAAGGATACATGCATCGTCCAATAACCAGCAGCATTCTGATGATACTTGCCTTGGAACCGGTTCTTCTTCGCGACTCATTTCGATGAAATGAAGTGAAGAGGGAATTCTCTCCTCTTTATCAATCTGTGTATCTATCTACTCTGCTTGCTGCTTCTTATATATGATTTGTGTTACCTTGTTATTTCTATCAGTATAATATTTTTAACTATAGGGGAAAATGGTGTGAAAGAAATGAAGCTGTGTTGAAAAGGTTAAAGAGTCATTTTAAGGTGGGGACTATTTGATGACAACCTTGGCCTGACAAAAACAAATATTAAAGATTGTCTCTCGCCCCTTCTAGTTGTACACACTGTTTGGTTCGTTATATATATATGATATATGTTTCATTGAAAATTGCTATGTGATTTTTTGTTATGTTTAGTTATTTAAATATAAGTTTAACTGATATAGTTCAAAAAAAATTTATAGTACAAGTCAGCGTACACAAAACAATACTAGGATATATAAATCTTAGTTTATCAGTACTTAGAAAAATCATTGTATTATAAAGTATGTTAAATTATTATCAATTTTATATATTAGCCTTGTTGGTGAGACTAGTGAGAATTGAGGAGAAAGCTGTTGGAGGAGAATTAGGACCACATTACCCCAGTTTTATTCCAAATTTTTCATATCCTTAGGTGCAGAAAGGGACCAGAAAGGGACACATTTGTTTTCTCTATGGATTTGGGTTTGTTCTATTTCATGGGCCAAATACCATATATCAAGGAATCCAAGCTAACAAGAATAGGAGCTTTGTTGTTTTTCTTTATAGTGTTGCATGTTTATGATGCTATATCAAGAAGAAGAAGATAAAAAAATGATGCAATATCATGGGGATGATGCGTTTATGGCCGTTGATTTTAAGAATGAGAGGAATTGCAGTGCGCTTAGCAATTGACACGTGGCACTTAATGATGCAAGCTGGATGAGTTGGAATGGAAATCTGAGAGGGTGGGTCCCCTACATGCAAATGCCAGAGTTTATTGTGTTTTTTTTTATTTTTTCATTCCAACAAACAAAAAGCTCGTGAACCCCCAGTATTTTGTTGCTTTCAGAGCAAACATCTCTACCTGACTATGATAGGCCAACTTCATTTTTATGGTTTTTTATCGGATTCAGCATAGTACTATATTCTACTCCCTCCGGTTTCTATTATAAGAAAATTTTACAGTTTTATCGTTTATCTTGACACCACAACATAGTTGTAGAATATATAAGTATTGTGTGAACACCAAGAACATGAGTTTGAACCCTAACGCTCTATTTTCCCATTCCCCATTCCCCACCCTTACTGTTTGTACCAAGGAGGAAAAAGTATTGTTTTGCCACCTATTACAGTAAAAAAATGATTTGCATCACCAAAATGATTAAATGCTTTAGTAATTGGAATGGAATGTCCAAAAACATTTCCTTGGCTTAAACCAGCTCATTCATTTTGTCATGGTATATATATATATATATATATATATATATATATATATATATATATATAAAAGCATGTTTGACATTCCATTCCAATTATATTAGCATGTTTGTTTTGGCGGTGAAAAAGGTGGTAGACGCACGTCTCGGTTGAAGCCACAGATAGTAGCTTTTCACGTGAACAACTGGTTCAACAAGGAAACAAACACTACTGTAGTCTGCCTCCAGCCTGGGCCTCAATTTGGTTCAAGGGAATATAATGTAGCCTTATAGCCCAAAAAACAAAAGAAACTATAAAATGCTACCATCAATTCAACTATATCCTACATTGTAAACTTTATTCCAAATCAACACAAGGTCCATTCTCTCAAACAAAAATTAAAAATAAGCTCATTCTTTCATTTTCTTTAATGAGAATAAACTCATTTATCTATGGGAACTAAAAAAATAACAACAGGCCTTGAAAAAAGGTGAGAAGCAAACTTATTCTATAAGCAGATAATTACCTAGCCACAAGAAAAATAGTTTCCCCTAACACTTCTTTCATGAGTTAGACTTATTCTTTCTGCTTGGAAATTCTAAAGGAAAAAAAAAATGCATGCTTGAATTAAGTATTGCGAGGAGTTGACTCAGTTGAGGATTCAGATGGACTAGAGGAGGGGTCACCTGCTGCTGGATTTAAAGGTGCAACAACAGAACCATTTCCATCCTCATTCTCAGCCACAACTGGTATCTTAACAGAAGCTGTTCTTTCCATTTCTTTCTCGAGTTCCTCTTCTCGGCGCAATGCGGTGAACTGAGTGTCCAGCGACTTGGCTGCTGATAACCAAGCAAGAACAATCACAAGAAGCACCCCTCCGAGGTATGGAGTTGAATTAGCTAGTGAGCCAAAGGTTAAGATCATAAACTGCTGAATTAGAGCACCACCAGATTTTCCCAATGGATTGCACACAACATCTATTGCTGCCTTCCCCTTGACCTACACCAATAAATTGAACACATTCATTGTAATGATTTTGGGATACGAGAAAGAATATGTGCGTGTGTAGTTTATGTAACAAGTAAATGAACTATTTTACCGGGGAGAGGAGCAAATATTAAGAACTATTACCTCTAGTCCCATTTATAAGAAAAGTGCAGTTTTAGGCTCATTGAATAACTGATGTATCTGGACTATATAGGCCAAATACCTCAGTTATTCAATGAACCTAAAACTGCATTTTTCTCTTATAAATAGGACGGACTAGAGGGAGTAGATCTCTAAAAAAATGATCAAAATCAACATGTAACATATGACATTTTTAAGATGAGACCTTTAAATAACTTTTAATCTTTATTTATATATGACATAGCTTTCTAAAGTTTCATGTCTTTGCAGTTTATAAAATCTAACTCATTGAAGTTTCATGTAATATAATATGAAAGAGTAGCAGATTAGAGTCCAAACCTTGGTGTCCTCGTCCAAGGGTATGTATGCCATTTCTTTGCATGGATCGAATAAGCTGTATTTAGCACTCTTGCTGAATATGTTCTGCAGGGCACCAACGTAGACAGCAGCTAGCAGAGGAGTCAATCCAAGCTGCCCAATAAGGGGTGCGAGTGGGGCACCAAATAATATCAGAGAAAAGAAGCCAACTCCTGTCAAAAGCAGGACGGTAGGTGTGATCGTCGCAGCAACTCCCCATCCATATTTGTCAAATATAAATTGGCTTATAAGCATCATCGTGAAGGTAGCAATTCCGGTTGCGGTTGAGAAGTCGCCCATAAAAGATGAGTACTCATTTGGGCTGGGAAACTGCACAATTTGCGGAGGAGTGTTTGATAAAGGAAAGGATCACACAGCAAAAATGGCCAGTAAGAAAACCAAAAGTGAAAAAAGTTTTATATTACCTGAGCTTTGAGCTTTGACTTCCATGTAACCTCAACAAGATTAATGCTTATTCCATATGCAACCACTAAAGTGGCGAGATCCCTTATATATCTCGAAGACATCAAGAACTTCAAGCTTTCCATTGTTCCCATCTTGGGCTTCTCCTGGAAGAATGCATAACAAGGTAAAATGTCAGTTATTTCAAATAATAATAACATTACTATCATAGGGTTTCAGAATTTCTAATTTCTGACATTAAAAAAAAATAGGGATAACACCGAATAGCTGGCTGGGACAATGTCTCAAACACAAAGATATTAGCCAATCATGCTACAAAAAGACACCTTATCTAAATATTAGATGAAAAACCAGTTTTTGAAATACAAAACTTCCATGTACCATTTAACACAAAAAGGCGAAATTAGAAAAAACTGAGGAACGCTGTATATTACTTTGTTTTCAGTTACTAAGCAACTCAATAAGTGGAGTCAAGATTCAAGAATGAAACAAAAAATGTAAGCAATGGAAAACATGTCACTCAGCCTAAGGTACAACTAATATATGCACAATAGTATATCTGTCTTCGAAAGGATTACCTTCTTCTTCTTGCTACGTGTGGGTAGAGGAACACTATTGTTCACCCACCAATACAAGAAACAGATAACAAGTCCCATACCCACAACAATGCTCATCATTGCTTTCAGAGAGATAGCCCAACCATCAACTCCAGGACCTAAACTTTTCCTCATATTAGAAAAATATTTTACTGTCCGGCCGGAGAATATGAGGGCTACATTAGCCCCAAGTCCAAACAGTGGATAGAATCGCTTTGCTTCGTCAACAGTAGTTATCTGCAGGAAGAAAAATAAAGTGGAAAAAAAAGATATCAGCATTCTCCTTCAACAAGAAAAACTTGATTGTAAGCTAGGTTGGATAAACTTCTCAACAAGTGCTTATGGAAAAAGCTTATTTCAAATAATGGCTTCCCGTTTAGTTTAAATTATTATGTGCTCTACTCTCGCGTGTAACATCCTCACAAACACCGTCAAATTTATAAGAACTTTCTACAAGCTTATTTTAATTTATAAGTTCTCATAAGCTAATCCAAATTGGGCCAATATCATAATCTTTTTATGCTTTGCATTTATAATAGTTTGCATATAAAACACTAAAACAGAACAAAATTGGAAAACATATTCAAAAAACAGATGCAAAATCTTATTCACTTGAGATTTAATGAGTATTACTAAAATTATACAAGCGTCTAAAGTTGACGAATTCAATTTAGAAGCAATGACAGATAAGCAACCCATCAAAAGTTGATTGGCTAAGCTAAAGAAAGTAGCAGACAACTAATGAATAATCATCATAAACATCATCAATTCAGCCATAGGCAATCCAATAGGCAATCCAATAGACAACTAATGAATAATCATCATACAGGAATAGATGACAAAGTAAAACAATCCAATAGGCAATCATGAATTCATGTACTATACGATACCAGAACCGAAAACGATAATATGATATACTATAAAAGAAGCAACATATACTAATACTATAACAAAGTAGTAAAGTTAAAATGATGAAGTTACCTGGTTGGCAAACCCCCAAAACAGAACAGAAACCACAACACTCCCCCACAATTCAGCCATAACATAGAACAAACAGAAGCTCCATATTCTCATAATGGCAAGAGGACCAAGAAAGCGTGGTCCAAGAATGCTAAGAAGCTTATCAGCAAATGCCTCAGGGTGTATATAGCCACTAAGAGGGTAAAGAACAAATCCAAACGCCCCAAAGAAAGCAATAAAGGGTAAAATAACAGAGTAAAAGAGAGCCTGTTTGGACAAAACATTAGACAATTTTGTATACAATAACATAAACCCAATAGCCATAGGAAGATTCACCCAAGTTTTCAAAAACGGTATAATCTCAGCACTGCTTCCTCTTGCAGTCACAACAAGCACATCTTTTGTATCTCTTAAAATCGTATAATTGAAAAGAATGCAAAAGAACATTAACCCAAGAGGTATAATTTTCTTCAGTGTTGTAATCCCAATACCCAAAAACTTTGCTTCCTCAATTTCAGGTTCCCCCAAAATGGGTTTCCCATCAGCAGCACCAGCAGCAGCAGCTTCAGCCCTGCAAATGAATAAATTTCTATCCTTTGGAACAAAGATGTTAGATTTTGATAGTTTGGGAAACCCATTGGTAGATAAAGAAAACCCATCAAAGGTTTTAGGTTTTGGAGTGAAAAATCTATTCTTTAAGCCATGTGATGGGGTTAAAAGCTTGTGGGTATTTCTGGGGTTTGTTGGAAGAGAGAGAAACCCTCTGGTTTGAAGAACAGCGTCCATATTATTATGAATAAAGAAGCTTCAACAAGACATGAGATAAGAGGGTGGGTGGAGATTGGAGAAGTTTGTTTATATTATTCTCGATAGAAAAGAAAGGGGAAGATACGAATATCTTTGCTTTTTATATGCCACGGGAATGAGGAATCCACCAAACAAACGCTCGAAAGGTTGATTGAGGAAGAGAACAAAATTAAAATTGATGAGTGATTTTTGGGGTTAAAATTTCAACCTGTTGTGAATGAAGAGAGATTGTGTATGGGATGGGATGGATGAATGAATTTGAGGTTTCAACGCAACAAATGGAAAGTGGTAGTGAAAGGGACTGATGAGAAAAGTGCACACGGGTCGGGGAAGTGAACGGCCAGGCAAAAGGAAGAAAAGAGCATTCTTAGGATCTTTTCGCTAAGGATAGTAAGTTCTCTTTATCTAATCTAACTTGTTTTTTACCCGGGCATACGCACGGGTTATACTTTAATTTTTATAATTTTTAATAAAATTATAAATATGTTTAAAGTTTCAAAATGTAAAAAAAAGAAAAACTTGATAAAAGGTGATATTTAAATTTTTTTAAAATAGTCGTGTTGCAAATAATTTTAAAAAAAGTTGATATCTTCTTATAATATTAATAATAGGGTAAAAATGAAGAAAAATGAACATGAGATTTAAGGTAAAATATGCACTCTTGTTGGCGCTCTCATTTGAACTTCTGTTGTCACTCCCGTTGTCGATCCCATAGTCACTCTCTCGTTTCCGATCCCATAGTCAGTCTCTCGTTCCACTCCTGTTGCAACTTGTTTACTTTTTTACATAATTTAATCATATTCATTTAATTATAAAAAATTTATTTAGTAATTTTAGTAGTTATTTTGTAATATTAGTTTAATTTACACATTTTGGGATTTTGCCATTTGGCAATGTAAGGGGTAAAATTGTAAAACTGTAACTAAAAGACAAAAAAGTACAACTTTTTTTAAAAAAACTACCAAAAGTTGTGTTTTTTTGTCTTTTAGTTACAACTAGTAGGATCTACGTCTGCATACGCATGCGGGTGTCGTCGTCGTGTTTTTATGAATGAACTTAGATAATATATATAAATAGTGCGACGTTATTAAGTGAAAATAAAAAGAAAATTAAAGTAGATAAAAAGTAAGTTTCAAATAAAAAATAGATAAATATAAAAATATAAAAATGTAAAAGTATCATTTTAAAACAATCTATGCATTTATCTCGTGTTTTTTATATATCAGTGCAATTATCCTGATATATATATATATATATATATATATATATATATATATATAATCATGATTATATATCCCGTAATTTTTTTATATATCAAGTAAAGTTATAAAGTGTTTTTTTATATATTAGTGCAATTATCCCATAGTCTCAATTGATTATTTGAGTTTATTAGTAGATATTAGATTATCAATAAGAAATATTTATCCCGTGTTTTTTTTATATATCAGTGGCAATTATTTGTCATTTTTTAGGTATTAGTTACAAATATTTGCCACATGAGTTTTAAATTATCAGTTCAGTTATCCCGTGTTTAAATTATCAGTGCAATCATTTCTTAGGTATTAGTGACAATTATTTGTCATTTTTAATTATCAATAACAAATATTAATCTCGTATTTTTATATATCATTACAATTATCCTGTAGTTTCAATTGTTATATATATCACGCAGCCTATCCCCAGTAGTAAAAGAGAGATAATAGATTATCAATAAGAAATATTTGTTTTAAATATTAATCGATAGTTTGAATAGTCATTAAATCTTCTTGTTTTTTAGATAGTAGCTAGGTTTATAGTGGTCTTCACAAATTTTAATTATTAATGACAAGTATTAATCCTGCATTTTTATATATTAGTGCAGATTATCCGTGTTTTTTTATATATCATTGTAGTTATCTCGTAGTTTCAATTGATTATTTTAGTGGATTGGTAGATTATAGTAGATAGTAAGCGATGAATAGTAGATTATCAATAAGAAATATTTATCCCGTGTTTTTATATATATCGATGACAATTGTCATTTTTAAGTATTAGTGAAAAATATTTGTCCGTGTGTTTTTTAATATTAATCAGTTTAAATAGTCAATAAGTCTTCTTGTTTTTTTAGATAGTGTGTTTATAGTAGTCTTAAAAATTATAATTATCAATGGCAAATATGAATCTCGTATTTTTATATATTAAGTAGATTATCAAAGTGTTTTTATATATATCAAATCATGATTATCTCGTAGTTTCATTTGATTATTTTCGTTGATTAGAAGATTATAGTAGATAGTAAAAGTTAGATAGTAGATTATTAATAAGAAATATTTATTTAAAATATTAATAAGTAGTTTAAATAGTCATTAAGTCTTATTGTTTTTAGATAGTAGGTTTGTAGTAGTAGTAATCTACTATCACCTCTTATTAATAATCTACTATATATATTTTACTATCACCAAACACGGGATAAATATTTCTTATTGATCATCTACTATCTATCTTTTACTATCTACTATAACTACAATGATAAATAAAAAACACGGGATAACTGCACTGATATATAAAAAAACAAAGGATAATATTTGTCATTGATAATTAAAATTTTGAAGACTACAATAAACCTACTATGTAAAAAACAAGAAGATTTACTGATTATTTAAACTACTGATTAATATTTAAAATAAATATTTTTTATTGACAATCTACTATCTCTCTTTTACTATCTACTATAATATACTAATCAACTAAAATAATCAATTGAAACTATGAGATAATCGCACTAATATATAAAAAACACAGGATAAGCTCAGTAGATGATATATAAAAGCATGAGATTAATATTTGTCATTGATAACTATAATTATTGAAGTTTATTATAAACCTACTATCTAAACAAACAAGAAAGCTTAATGACTATTTAAACTGATTAATACCTAAAAAAGATAAATAATTGTCACTGATATATAAAAAACACGGGATAATTCTTTCTTATTGAGCATCTACTATCTATCTTTACTATCTACTATAATCTAAATCAACTCAAATAACCAATTTAATCTATGAGATAACTACACTGATACATAACACGAGATAGTTTGCCTTCGATATATAAAAAAATACGGGGATAATCATGAATGATATATATATATATATATATATATATATATATATATATATATATATATATATATATATATATATATATATATAAATATGGGATAATAAGATTGATATATAAAAACACGGGATAACAATACGGATACATAAAAATATCATGATCGATATAAAAAAAAATCGGATAAATGCACAATTGTTTTTAAATAATACTTTTACATTTTTAGATTTTAATATTTATCAAATTTTTATTTGAAACTCATTTTTTATCTACTTTAAATTAGTTTTTATTTTCACGGGATATTATTCAGACTACTTAAATACTATCTAAGTTCATTCATAAAAAGAACATGACAGCACCCGTGCGTATGCACGGGTTTCCTACTAGTTAATTAATTAAATGATTTAATTTAATTTAATTTAATTTAATTTAATTCAAGGGGTGCTTGATGAGAAATTAATTAAGTTCGTTCTAAAATTGACCTTAAGTTATATTGTAAAATATTATCAATAGTTCAGATTTAATAATCTGAACTACTCACAGAACTTTATACTAAATCGCACAGTCAATTTTAGTGGTTTATCGAGGAGAAACATCGTTGATTTCTCACCCTAGAAGTCACCTTAATCTAATTTGTATGTGTGTGTGTTGCGGGTGTTACGTGAATATACAAGGGTGCTTATAGGGTGATAGATCAATTAAGTATCTCATCGATGTACAACTTAAATTAACCGTTAGATGTACAATAAAATGTTATGAGTGGTTGAGATTGTATTAACCAACTTGAAATCTCAACCACTCATAGTATATCTAATGTTATATCTAACAGCCAATTATTCATGCCTTGACTAAATCCCTGAGATAATGGTATCTCATGTCGATATGTTTGTTGCGCCCATGTTGAATGGGATTCTTAGATAGTTTAATGGTTGAAGTGTTGTCACACGTTATGGTACTGCATTTCTCTTGAATTTGGCCCATCCCCTAAAGAATCTCTAGCATCCACACAGCTTGACACGCTGCAGCTCCAACAGCTACAAACTCGGCTTCAGTTCATGATAATGTGACAATAGGTTGCTTCTTGGAGGACCAAACCACTGCACCATTGCTCAATATGAAGGCATATATCCTGATGAACTTTTCCTATCATCCAAATCTCCTGCATAATCACTATCAGTGTACCCAATCAACTCTGCATTTCATCCTCCATTATCTATTTTATTTTGAAAAATATATTTATCTATTTAATAGATAAATTCGGTTTTTTGTGTCAAAAAAACATAAATTTGGTTTTTTTTTAGAAAACATAAATTTGGTTTTAAAAAATGTAAAATTGATTTATCTATTTTTATGATAAATCTGTTTTGAATTTTTTAAAACTGGATTTATCAATTTTTGCAAAAACAATTGAAAACAGATTTATAGATAAACCGGTTTTGAAAATTGCAAAGTGGATTTATCTATATAGATAAATTTGTTTTGCAATTTTCAAAACCAATTTTATCTACAAATCCATTTTTCAATTTCTTTTTGCAAAACAGATTTATCATAAAAGTAGATATATCTATTTTACATTTTTTAAGGGGTAAAATGATGATAAATAATTTTTGTGGGAATATAGTGTCTAATGGTGGGGGTAAAAAAATATTATCCTAATTTGTATTTCAATTTGGAAGGATGCTATTTTGGATTTTGGGCCTCAATAGATGAATCACAAATTCAACATCAAGCCCGCGTCAAGCTTGGGGCTTTTCCACACGCACCTCTTACGGCGATTTTGTCTTGAAAGTTGAAGCACATGCATGAAGATTTGACCAAAACAAAAGACTCATGTTTCGTACAACCCATTCTCTATTCACTACACACTCCTTTTTGGGGTGAAAAGATTAAAAACCTTTACTGAAAATTGAATTTTATATTTTTTTTAAACATTAAATCGATTCAGACATGATCAAGTAGTTCGGATTTATTATGCAAAGTGTTATTTTCAAAGACAACCCCTAAACTCGCTTTTTTTTTGCAGCACAAGACGATTGTAGAAACTCACTGTTTTATGTTTTCTCTTATTTTCTATTGTTTCCTGATGAACTGTCACATTCAAACATATTTTCAGTATCCAAAAAATGATATATTCTCTCTCTCTATATATATATATATATATATATATATATATATATATATATATATAAATAAGCCACTTAATTCACTTTTTGCATTGTTCAAAAGTTAGAAGCATTATGCATTTGACATTTACTTGAGCAACTTAATTCCCTTTTAATTCAAGATGAAGGTACCAGATTATACAAACACATTTTAAAAATTAATATCAAATGTTTAATAAAAATCATCCTAAAAGTTAGGCAAAATTAAGGTAGGCAAAATTAATAAAAATCATTCTAAAAATCATCTTGTACATGTGAGTACAACTTTTAAGGCTAAAATAAAATATTTAGTATCAAATGCTCGATTTTAAATTTCACGGCGTGAGGGGGTTTTGAGGGGTTAGGTTGTCAACGATCGGAACTGGTTGGAGCATCGTGCTCGAGCCGATTAAAATTAGGATGGCAAAGCGGGTTTTGGCGCCGACGCCGCCCGCTAACCCGCCAAAAAGCGGGGCGAGGGGGTATTGGGACCGTGACCGCTATAACCGCCCCGCCAAAAAGGAAAAAGCCGCGAGCTAAAGCAAGGACGGGGCGGGTCAGCCCGTCGGCCCGTTTTTATTTTATTTTAAAAATAATTAAAAAAAACTATAATGATTTATAGTGTTAATGTTTCTTCACTTGAAATTCGATTTTTCTTTCTTTGAATGATAGTGTTTTTGTTTTGAGTTCTATATATCTTAATGTTTGTAATGTTTTGTTAGACAATATTATGTTTTGTTAGCCAATGTTATGTAATTTGAATCTCTAGACTTTGACGTTGTACATATTATGGTTTTTTGGTTCTTAAGAATATTTATTTTGGTTGCTTGATGGTTAATCCCTAGTTATCAAGCAATCAAAATACTAAGTTCGGTTGCTTTAAGATCAATACTTGAATTATGGTTTTTGACATTTTGGTTGGTGGTTCTAGATGACATTTCTTGATGGTTTTAGTTTCTATATAATTAATCCAAGTAATTCCAATGCTACTATTGTTTTAAACTTTTATTTTGAATATATCAAGAGTTTTTAAAGTAAAAATCTGTTAAAAAAGCTTTATAAAAAAACTGTTTTGAAAAACAGGTGAAAAATCTTATTGAAATGTTAAAAACATGTGAGTTTTTTGTTTAAAAATATTGAAAAAAAAATTAGGCGGACCGGCCCGCTGGCCCACCAACCCATCACTTGGTGGGCCGGGCCAAACTTTTGAACTCGCTATGTTTGGCGGGCCAACTCGTCCCGTTTTTAGCGGGCCGAAGGCAAAGTGGGCCGGGCCGAGGCGGGCCGGCCCGTTTTGCCATCCCTAGTTAAAATATAGCATTAGGTGGTTTTTGATGTGAGGGTATTTTGGAAATATTTAAGGGTTAGGGGTGTCTAGTGAGTAACTAGGGGGTTGGAAGAAGCATGAGCCAAACAAAACGGATGCATGCAACATTGTTGTAGCCCAAAAAACAAAAACATAAAAACCAAACAATAAAGGTCATTACTTTCTCCACACCCCTCCCTACTCACCACACACCCCATAATCCTAAAAATCCCAAGAATACCCTTTACTCAAACAGTCGAGCGGTTTTAAAAAAGGTGAAAATGGTCTGGTACGGCTGGGAGGGGCCGAACCGGTTCGGTTGGCTTCAGCCGAACCCCTCCATTCTCTCACACACTCCCTCTCTTCAATACTGAGTTCTTTTTTATAAGGTACGCCTGGGGTCTGCCGAACCAGTTAGGTCCCCTCTAGAGCAGTCCTGCCGTGTCAACAAATTAACAAATGCACTCCCCTTACACATTTAACGATACGGTTGCTGTTAGACCCAACCGAACCAAACACAAATTAAAAAAATTGGTAAAATCATAGGGTCAAGAGGTGTGCGCTGAGTAGTTTGGGGTTGGGAAAAGTCATGGCCAACAATAAAATGCCACCATAAGTCTATCCAATTACACATAACTGTAAAATAGTTGTATCTCATTGTCTCTCACTCAGAATCAGAAAATCCCCACCGTTTAAGTCGTTCGGGTCTGTTATAAACTAATCTCTAATTGAATTGATTGCAGATATTCATTTTTAATCCTCCAATTCCTTACTTCCACCCCCTTTTCGGAAACCAAGCAACGAAAGTGTTAGTATTTGATTTCCATTGCTTCATTTTCTTGCTAAACAAAGAATAACATTTCTTTAACATATATTTGAATGAGAGGACTGAGGAGCATTTGATTACATCATTTAACTCTGATTTGTTGGTTTCCCCTTGAAAACGTGTGATCTTGTGCTACCTTTTTCGGAACGTAAAGGAATGGATCACAAAGCCGTGATTCCTTAAAACTATTCTAAGAGAGAGGAGGGTTCATATTTAGAATTGATTTGGAGGTATCTGAACATCTATATTGATATTTCTTCTCTTCACGACATTTTAAATTTGACTTCTCATGGTTTGGAGTCCTAAGTTGAGTTATATTGTTTCTGATGCGATTGTTAATATTTTTTGGGCAATTTGATACTGCAGGAATTCTGTTAGATTTGATAATCACGTGATCCCATTACACTCGATTATCAATTTAATTATTTCTAATGTGGTCTTAGTAGGAAATGTCTCTAAATCTACAATGTCTTCATATGTTGCTGAGTTTATGATTATCAAGGTCTTCAATGTCATCGGTAATTATAGAAATTCTTCAAACATCAAAGAGGCTTTTTGGATCCCTCTTGCTCTTACATGATAAAGTGTAATACAGATGGTGTTGCTAAAGGTTGTCTTGGTCCAGCCGCTTTTGATGGTAATTAGTTGTTTCTGGTTTCAAGAATTGTTCCTTGAAAGTTTAGAAATAGATAGAATAATTGTTTATATTTGACTAGACAGATGAACTTCGTTTGCACTCATAATTATAGTGAGGGTAATTTATGTGCTGATAAGTTTGCATGTCATGACACTAATTTTAGTGATTTTGCTTGGTGAGATCTTATTCCAAGCTTCATTGTTGAAGATTTTTTCATGAATATATTAGGTCTGCATAACTATAGGTTTTGCTAGTTTTCTTCTTGGGATTATTGTTCTTCCTTTTCATGGATTGGGTTTTCGTTCTGCTTCTTAATTTTTGTGTGCTGCAAATGATTGTTAATGGCTTTGGTGCCAATCTGGTTGGAGCGAAAGTCATTATAATGATGTTTTTGCATACCTCTATAAGATTTTTATTTACTTTCAGTCATCATGTTGATTATGCTCATGCGTAGAGGTGTGCACAAGAACTAGGTACCTGAACCACACCAAAAACTATACTGGACCACTATGAAAAAACCACATTTTTAAAGCTCGTGTTAGACTTGCAGTGCTAGTGACGCTCATATTTCCAAATTATCTTACTCTAGGGTTTCTATGTTTTTAAAGTACGAGTGAAAGTAGACTACTTGGGAGAATCACTTAATATGAGTGTGGTTTTTTATTATATATGTATACGTGAGTCAATCTATTAAGTTTGGTAAGTTTTTTGTCTGTCTAAGTCTCTTTTTTTGGTTATCATGTTATTAATGTGCAGTTTGTATTAGCTTTGTTGATGACTAATCTACACTAATAAATCTAATCTAAGTCTTAATTTAAAAATGCATATGTTGTTGACTCTAAATTATTAATATATATATATATATATATATATATATATATTAAAAAAATTGATAACCCTTAAATTTTGGGACTCAATCCTGTCGCACCTCCCACATATGAGATATCTCATACCCAATTATTATATGGTTTAGAGACCAATTGCCATAGACGACCAAACTATGAACATGGCCCCATTATGATCAATAAACAACAAATTCCTGTCGACAATACTTCAATAATTTCCTAATTGGGATTGCATCGAATCAAATCAATGTCCCCCTTACATGTAACTAAGAGACAACAAGATGAAGGTGAGGCAGTTCCCCACACACTTGGTAAAGTGACTACATTTGATCGAATAGTTTTTTTTTTTTTGAGGTCTTAAGACCGACTCTGGTGTCAGGGAAGTTGGGCGCTAACTAATTTAGGGGGCGTTTGTTTCAAGTTATGTAAAATTACTCTCAGAAATAACATTCTCAGGAACATGATGATAGAAATAATAATCATTGATATCTTCTCAAAAAAGTGTTTGGTAAATTTTTAAACATTCGTGGGAATAAGGTAGTTATAGAAATTAAATAAATTTTTATTTTTAATTTTTCACATAATCATCATGGAAATCCTTATTACCAACATTTTTCATGGGAATGTTTGCATGGGAATGTTAGAGGTTATTGGAAGTTATCTCACTCCTAGGAATCCTCATGACAAGAAATAATTTTTTTCAAACTTGTAACAAACATGGGAATGTTCATTCCTAACTCATGAATTCTCATGAATCTTAGTTTTAGACTTGAAACAAACGTCTCAAATTGTTTCATTGCTAAGAATCAAATTCGAGTATTATAAGCTGAGTCCCTCCCTTTAAGTGCAGTCATTAACTATAGCAACATCTAATATTGAAGTTTTTTAATACTATTTTTATTACTATTGTTTTGGTTTAATTTGAAATATTTAATTAATTTTTTAAAGGGTTTGTTTAAATAAATCAACTAAATAGTTCCTCCATCTTATTGTTATATTTTATTGTGTAACACGAATGAAGAAAAACTTTAAATAAAATAAATTATGTAACAATTTTATAAAATTATCCTTATTAACTATTAACTATTGAGTATTTGTCTCTCACTTTAGTTGGTTGTGATTTAGCAAATTTGATAGCATGGAGATGTCGACTCTCTAGATTCAAATATGAGTATGAGCAGTGATGTGTGCGTGTGTGCGTATTGTATATTTGTCATTACATCTAAGTAGATAAAAAACTATTAGTCTCTCGGGTTTAAACCTGGGACATGATCCTGCTTGCACTCCTTCGACAGTGGTAGACCTATGTAAGTTTCAGAGGGTTCGGTTGAATCCCTTGAAAATAAATATACGCACTAATTAATATGCCTATATAATTTTTTTAAACCCCCCAAAATTTTATATTTGCACCCAATTTGCATCCAATTTTTAATAAATTTGTCTTATTAATTCCGTAAGAGTCTATTTATAAAACTTTAGGAAACAATTCTTACCGATATCACATATTTTTATGGACTACTACTTATTTTTACATACTTATTATGACTTAAATAGGAAATGACGTATAAACTTAGAGACTAATTTGACGACTTATTCTTAAATAAATTTAGAGTTAGATCAATTGGTTCCTTAATTTTAGTAAATTAAGAGAGGATATTTGTAAAAAAAAAATTAAACAATCCTATAAACCAATATTTTTAATAATGAATATTTTTAACCCCCTAACCTAGAGTCTTATATCCGCCACTGCCTTTTAGTATCTTTTAGCTCGCCACTAATGTGCTCAATTGCTCATTATTGATTTGATGATAAAACTGTAAAAAGTAATTAATACTATTCTAAAAACATTTTGTTAAAAGAAAACTATGCTAAAAACTAACGCCTCACTTAATTTGAGGCTATTTTTTTTATCATTATTGGTTACCCATTAAGTGTCGCCATACTTTTAACAAAAAACTAATTTTCGCTCGTGTTTGCAAACTCTGCGTTGACCAATACCCGAGTTTGTTCATTATGATAATCGAACTCGGAAGACTGAGTCGACCCCCTGTGTCTCAAGGTAGTTTATGCTATTGGGGCAACAGTGTTAATTTGAAGGTATTTTTTGTGTGTAAATGTGATAATTGTTTATTTTTTTGACACAATTATTAAATATATACTCCCTCCATCTGTTAAATATAAGAACCTTCTGATAAATTTATCTATTTCATTTCATAAGTAGTGTACCATGCTATGTCCTATAGACTATAGTTACCTCCCTCCAGAGACTCAACTCACATGGTCCCTCCATGGCTCCATCTATTACTAAGATTCCAAACCATGATATATCTTTTTTCTGTAAGCAATTGGTAATGGTTCCAACGTCCATTCATCAACCAAATTACCTACTTGGGAGTTGGGGCCCTTAATATCTCTCTCTTGTGGGAGCTGAGAAGATGAACAGAGTGAGATGATGAGTACCCATAATTTTTAGAATGTGGTTTAGGCCTAACTCAACCTTTCAAAATCGGTTTGTAGGTCAGAAATGTCTCACACTTATAAACTCTTTTGAGACCATATTTCTAGTCAACGTGGGACTTAGGTTTTTCACAATAATAATCAAAAGGGAAATTTTAGAAAATAGTTGAGTTGTACAAAAATATGAAAAACTAACTAAAATAACCAATTTTCTTAAAAGTTGTTAATTAGTTACGGGAGTTATTTATAAGTATTTAATATCTGGACCATGCTTCCCGGCTTTGATAGGCGTCCACACACCATTGACTAAGAGTTCATTTTTCTTAATTATCTAGAAAGCATGAGAAAAGTATTGTATGTCTATTAGAATTGATATTGAACATCTTATAGCACATGTTCAATCAAAAAAGGGAATTGAAGAATTATTCATTACACTTCTAAAGTTGATTATATGACCAATACTTATTAGATCAAACTTCCCATTTCTCCCTGGGAACATGCAAATCTTGCATGTTGAGGCATTGATTTGCATAAGCCAAAAAATTATCATATGAAATTCCTCCCCTTACAATTGATTTTGGCTGGAGATCTAATATTTCCCATCCAATTTTATGATTGATTAACATGTATACTAATACTAACTATGCTTAAATGATATTACTATTATGGTGATTAAACCTACGGTACGGTTCTATTATTAGCTCTACATAAGCTTAATTATTTTGTAGAGATAAAGTTATTATGGTGATTAAACCTACGGTACGGTTCTATTATTAGCTCCATTGCCTTTATAGAGTGTTAAGAAATAAAAAAGGAGATTCCCAACTTGCCAGTTTTATGCTACGATAGAAAATTAATAAAGGAGAAAATATATTCTTGACTTTTTCCAGCAGAAAATAGTCTTGCATGATTAGATCAGATACCCTTGAAAGTTCAGGGGATTAGTCTATTGGAGCATGATAGAAATTATATCTGAAAGGTATTGAATTCTCCTCATTCATTTTGTTTGAGTGAGGTAAATGTAACTACTTTCGTAAGTGTTTAAAGACTCCGAAGGTCTTTCCTCATTTGGATCGGAGGTCATTCCCTCACAATAAATCTTTTGTAAGAAAAAAATCAGTTGTATAAAGCAAACGAAGATATCAGTAGCAGCATGGTTGAATTGACTAAAAGGTACATAATCATTCATCACAATATTTTGAGTGTCCCATTTTCATATTTATTTTAGCATCCCTTTTGTCTCAAGCTGTCTAAAGGGAGAAAGGTCCATTTTTCTTTTGACAACCTCAAACAAGAAAAGCAAATTGAGAGAAGAATCGACCATGAATTTATCTTGGGCAGCCCAAAGGTGAAAAGCAATTCACATTGCTTTCTTCCATTTCCATGTATGAGACCAAAAATAATATTGGCAAAAGCGAAAAAGAGTCGGTTAAATTGTCCAGCTCGCACCATACAAGATTGTACTAGATTCGATTTTTGGCGATAGAACAAATTCGAGTTAGATTTTACTTACCTCCTGATCGAACTCTAAATTATTTAGGACCCATTTCTCCTAAACATCGGAGCAAGGTCAAAAACCTCTAAACCAAAAAAAAGTACACCGGTACTTGATCGCTGTGTATAGTGGTTATGCGGTAGGAAAAAAAAAGGGGTCCAAGACTCCAAATCCCCAATCTTCCATTTACTATAAGCTTGTAAAATGCAGCACATCAATTCTTTTTCGTGGTTTTCTGTATTTCAGCTTGCTTCCTTATGTCACATTCTTTGCTTATTGGTAATAATTAATCGTTAACAATCCTTATGTCACATTCTTTTTCGTGGAAGACATTTCTTACTCTATAAGTTGGTTGTGTATGGTTGGGTTAGTCTCATTCCAAATTTCAAGATCGTATTAGAGTCAATCTAAGATCAGTTGAGTCATACGCTATCGGGCCACTTCACACTCCAGTTATCTAATCCTGGGAGTGAGGGGTTGTTAAGACTCTCACACAATATGTGATATGATCTGAAAATGAGTTCATAAGTGGGAGACATTCATCACTCCACAAGTCAGTTTTGTAGAAATATATTAAGAGTAAACCAATCAATACCTACAATGTTATAAAGTTTCCCTCTAAATATACATCAATTACTAGGATGGGAAGTGTATTATGTGATTCACAGTGGATTAATCCTTAAAAAAATTTCATTTATCTTCTATTAAATAAATTTATCTCTCACATTTAATCATTAATTACAAATGTCTATTTACGTAAAAAAAAATTAATGAAGCACCTTGTACTTTTTTAGGTTTTGGAAATGCTTAAACTGAAATCAGTATTTTATTTGTTTAGCGTTTACATAGTTAGTTCAACCGCTAATTTTACCAAACGCTTTAAATTCAATCCACTATCTTATTCTCTATCAGCTACCTCACTGTTATAATCTAGTTTATTCGCTATCCACTAACTCATCTGTTATACGCTACTTTTTGCGAAAAAAAGTCGACTATTTGCTAATTTATCCACTATTAGTTTTGTTATGCTAAACATGACCTAAACTGTCTATTGTTATATTTTCTTTAGACCAAATTGTCCCTCTGAAAATGAAATGAAACAACTTTAATAAAAGAAAAGTGAGTTCAAATTGTCCCAATCATGATCGTGATGAAAACCAATCTATATAGGTAAGACTAGTAATAGCCCATGAGCTATGCTAGTAGGGTTGCATGTGATCGCTGATCAATCCCTGAAAACAACATCTTTAATTAAAAAATGAAAAAGAAAAAGAAAAGAAAAGTTGAGTTGAGAGAATGCATGCGCATGCTTCTTCTTCTCCTCTGTTATGGAGCGCGCAGTGCAGATATGTAAAAAAGTAAAACCTGCGGCATGGAAACATGCAACATGCAAGTGCACCCAAACAAAAGCATGCTCTTCTCTCTAGTAAAATAAATTAATATATAAAAAAAATACTTTTTAATCAACCCTTAGATCATCTATCACTTCTTCTTTTTATTTCAAGCTAAATGAATGATAAATGATAAATATTTCATTAAAGATTTTTTTTTTCTGTAAGCAATATTAGTAGAGAAGAGAGAAACGTTAGTTCCTCGACTTTGAACTTGAAATCTCCTGTTTGCACCTTTTTAGTGCATTTCTTTAATGTTTTTTAACTCGACAACTGAGTTACTTGTTTGGAATTAAGACACTTTTCACATTAGAGATTCTTCTTCCATAACTCTACCCAAGTCCATAACTCTATGTATTCATTTTTAAAAAAATTATCTTCATTAATTTTATGTGGCAAAAATACGTTCAAACAAAAATACTTTAGAGGAATAATTGCTCCATGCCACACAAGATAGATCCTTCAGTTTCTAATTCTATTGGTCAAGTTTATTGGAATTGGCATGCCTTCTTTGGTGTCAACATTCTACACAAATGCTAATTTCACCACTAGAGAGACCGTTATGTTACCGTTAAAATATTTTAAAAAATGATAAATATAATGATTTTGAATTAAATTTAGAAACATAACATGAAAATGAAACGACTACTACTATTTGTATAAGTTGACAGACAGAAAGACAGGAAAAGATGGCAAATGATTCTTACAGGTGGCAGCCACCAAACATTGAGTGGGACACCGTGGTGGTGGTGGTGGTGATGGTGATTCCACTGGGGCCCGCCGTGGGGTCCGGCTAGTCTGTTTCTCTTTGATTTATCGGTCCCCTTTCAGACCAGTCTGGTCCACTTGCCTCCTAACGATCGGAGGATTTGTTCTTTTTTGCTTGTTTTTACACCTCTATTTATGTCCAATCCAAAGTCATATATAGTAATAGTATTTACTTTTGGTCACATTACTTTTATGTCCAGTAAAAAACACATTTACTTTTTTTTGTTGACAATCTCATGTATTTTCTTTTATCAACCGTGATAATGAATTGTTGATGTTTATCATATGGTTTGTTTGGTTAAAATATAACTAGTTCAGAATTCGCGCGATGACGACGAGTTGCATTAAATTTCATCGTATAATCGAAGAATTAATTTTTTCAAAAGAATAATATCGCATCGCATCTTGAAAGAAAATATTGCCTAAGTTAACATCGAGTTTGTCAACCGTGATAATCAATGGCTAAGGAGCACATGATTGTCCCCCCGTGCCCCAAGGTAGCTTATGCCATTAGGCAAATGATGTTACTTTGCAAAATATAAAATCTAATAGCCGTGAATAAAAATTAAATTATAAATATTAATTAAATAACAAATATTATAAATTTAAAAGGAACTAATAAAGACATTTAAATTGAACATCCTCCGCAGATAAAATAAGAAGAAAAAGTCTAAAGAACTTTAATAATTATCAACATTCATTAAATACAAATACAAAAAATTAACCTATAATAAGAAAGAAAAAAGGACAATACAATGAAAAAGTGAAACACTCGAATATCATGCATGGTTGAAGAGATGCCAAGCCAATTTTTTTGTTCCATTTTTTTATTTTTTTTATACTGCATCTTTTTTTTTGGTTTTAGTTTTCTTTTTTGTTTTTTTTTTCTCTTCTTTTTGGTTTTTCTTCAGGTTTTTTTTCTTCTCTTATATTTTAAAGAGTGGTTTACAGTCTCGAAAAATTTTAAATGCTTAAATATGTAAATTTTGTTCTTCAATAATCGATTCGGTAAAAAAATATTCATTTCATGAAAAACTACGTAAAGTCAAATCCTAAAAAGTGTGGTATGGTGTACTTATTGATTGTGAAAAAATTATTTTGTAACAAAATGTCTAAAGTGAAATGTTAAGTAGTGCGTTTTGAGGTACTTCTGGGATTTGAAAAACATTTAACTCTTCAAATATCAGAAGTTTGGTAAAATATAATAATAAGTTTGTGAAAAAATAAATAAAGTGGGATGCTGACAGTGTATTTTGGGGTACTCTAGGACTCCAAAAATTTGTAGATGTTCAAATACACGAAGTTCGTTCCTTAATAACCATTTCTTTTTTACTTTATAACCTTCTTATTTAATTTTATAGTTTTAATTTAATTTTATCTACGGGAACTTCAGCCACATTTACAATAGATCATCAATCGTACTCTTTCAACTTTCTATATGTGCTTCTATTTTATTGGTAATTTTCATCAAACCCAGCACGATACCACGTGTTTTGAGGTACTGCATGGGGCAAAAACGTATTTAAGTCTTATATTTTTCTCACTCTAAGGAGACTAGTGGATATTTGAATCTGGGACTTCAAGAATTGTCTGAGCGGTAATTACACTCTAGTTAGAATCTTAAGTGTAACAAAAATTCTGTTGGGAAATGAGATCCACACGAATAGCAAAACTAGGTACACGTGGCTATCAAATATAATTAATTAGTGGAAATATGTTCATAGCATTAATTTTTTTTTTATTTTGACAAAAGCTAATGAATTAATTTTTTAAATTTGACTAAAGAATCCTATATAGCCTGAAGATGGTGCAATTGAGTCACAAGTCATAACTAATTTCACATTTTTTATCTACTTATTTATCGTATCGACTAGTATAATATTTTTTTATGGGCCCGTTTGTTACGGATTAAAAAATAAGTGATTTTGTTGTAAAATAATTTAAAGATTAATTTTTAGAGATTTTTTTAAAAAAAATGATAAGTTGTTTTGTGCCACAGAATATGTCTTTGAAAATGTACTTATTTTAAAAATATCATTCTTATAGAATTTTTTTTATCTACAATTTGAATGACCATTTTTCAAATAATGAACTTATTATACACCTTCAAACAAAACATGCAATGCAATCTAGGTTTAAACAAATAAACTTTGAAAATTCATAAAAAAAATAATAAACTTTGAAAACGCAGCTTTGGGAACCCTCGTATTTTTTTATGTATAAAATACAACTTTCAAAAGTTAAATTATTTTTTGTGTCAAAAAAAAAGTTAAATTATTTTTGGTCAAAAGAAAGTTAAATTATTTGTCAAAAAAAGTTAATTATTATTATTATTTCAGTAAAAAAAAAGTTAAATATTATTAAGCTCCTCCGATACGATGACAATGATGGGTCCGTGACTGGTTTTTAAATTTTTATAAACCTTCACTAACTAACAACTTAACATGCATGATGCATGCGTGGCTAAAGTGCAGGTTAACCTCTAATTTCCAGTCATAAAAAAAGGTTAGCCTCTAATTTTAAAATCAATTGACACCGTTTGTGGGCTCAAGAAGATCGGGCTGTTTTCAGTTTATGGTTAGTACTACTACTTTGCATTATAAAAAACATTACTAAACTAATTTATTCTAAGTAGGTAGTTCGGTTGCATGAAATGCAAGAGATATCAAAAGAAATGCACCAAATGAGTGCAAGAAGGAAGTCTCGGGTGCAAGTCTCGAAAACTAACATTTCCCCACGCCTACTAACAATTGGCCTATCTAAAAAAAACACACTTTGGTAATTTACATTTTTATGTGCTCATCTATTTTTATTTTTCTACTATACCGATTTCATTTATATGCAACAAAAACACTTTTTAGATTTAGTGAATAACAAATATATCTAGTTTATAAAATAAACCAAATACAAATGAACTTAAAAAATGTTTTTTTTGCTTATAAACAAGAGAAGAGTATATTTTAACATTATATTACAAAGTTATTAAATTGAGTCAAAGCTCCTAAGAGCACACCAACTAATGTTTTTTTTTTGACACTCATATCTTCGGAATATTGAAGCTTTCTTCTATTACCCTAGTGAGTCTCAAAACCTAATTTATTGTGAAACAATCAATGCATTTTCTTTTATCAAAAGTTAAATTAAATAGGATGATTTTTTAGTTCACTAATATAATTATTCAGATATATGACCTAATGTTAAATGGATAATATATAATTTATGGGGAAAGTAATGTATTTTATTTTTTTATTACAGAATGGTCTAAATTCTTTTTGATTAAAAGTAAAAGTGGTATATTTTTCGGCCAATATAGTACAATTTTTATAAATAATCTAATCTATCTAATTATAAATAAGTAAATCATTTAGAAAACATTATTCCTTCAAAAAAAAAACATTATTTGTTATTTTTTGTTTGCAGATAAAGTGACAATCATCACTCATAAACTCATATACACAAATTAGAGATCTTGAGATCAAACTCGTGTAACCACAAAAAATATTGAGCCTAACTACTCTGGATTTGCTAGTTACGTTAATCCTGGGTCTTACAGACAAAAACTTATTTTCTATAATAACTATTAATATTTTTATTCTTTAAAAATTTAAATGCAATTATGTTAATTGTAAGTATTTATTAGAACTGAGATTCAAGGAAAAATACTATCAAAAGTATACAAAAAATCTAAATGATCGTACCTTGACCAATGAAGTGTTGAAGTAGTTGTTGTTTCGTCAAATGGGCTAGGTCGTTGAATGAGTGAAAGGACCAGGTCCCCGCTTCACGCGTTGAGCACCTCGGGTGGTATGCGCAAAGAGACTCCGACGATCGTAGTGAGAGGTCGCTCAGGCAGATAAAGATAAGGTTAGAGAACGACACGATGCCATATGCGAATGGCGATATATATCCGCGAGGTCCGACCGCTTATGAGATTTCACGGCGAGAATTGCGCTCCAAGCAGCGTGTTGGGCCGATCGAGTGGGCCAGCAGCGAGCGCTTGCCGCTTTGATAGCGATTTCACGATACACCTGCGAACACTAAATAATTAGTAATTTAATATTGTTTTAAAAATGAAAAAAAAATACACCAAATAAGAATGAAGTTGCCCCACCAATATTATATTTTAAAATGTATCAACTATTAATACTACTGTATCAACAATTTTAGAAATAAAGTTCAATTAAACTCATACAATGAAATTAAGAAAATTTAAAATTGTAAAATTCAATTGTTAAAAATAAAGAGTATTCGTTAATTTGCTAAACTTGCTTATTTTTTTATAGAAAGCGGGTTATAAGGATGTATGCAATGTGTTTTAAAATAACCAAAATAGGTTCAATTTTTAAATAGAAAAAAAAGGTGTTATCGAGTATTTTGTCTAGAAGGTATCTTACCCACCAACTCTAAATGAGTTAAGCAACCAAAAAGAGTATTATAAGTAAAAAAAAAACTGTCAAAAAAAAAAAGTAACCAGAAAAAACAAATATAAACTTGGGGAGGAGGAGAAGCATGAGGTTGTTGTAGAAGGCGAAAGGCAAAGGGAATTTCAAAAACTCTTGAAAAAATCACAAAGAGAGGGATTTCCATCTTTCAACCCTCTCTTTCTCTGCGTTCGTTCCCACTGGAACCCTAGCGTCGCCGTTCACGGCGTTCTTCTTGCCTCACACGCAACCATTCCGGCAAGCCTGAACTTCCGTCATCGGTAACAGCTAATGAGTCACCGTCGGAGAACATCTTCTTCGATCAATTTAGCTAAGCTAGGGTTTCAGTTAGATATCGGATTCAGAGATCTCTCTATCTCTTAACTCTAAACTAATTAACCGATTTTATTTTATTTTTGTTTAAAAATTGAAAATAATAAATAAACTTCGTAACTGCCTTCTGAAACTCGGGAACCGATACCGGATCCCTAATTGTGTTGATGGCGAGGGTAGGGCAGATTTTCGAGAAGCTTCGGAGGTTCGTTAGGACGGTATTTTTTGTAACGGCATTGTTGGCATCGTTACTTGTGACGTCGCTACCGGTTCTTGTGGCGGTTATCGACGTGCTTGTACCTTGCGTTTTGATTTCGAGCTTCACGTGTGTTAGGTGCTATGGTTTCAAGGAGCATTTGCGTCGTTACTCTTTCAAGAGCTCTTTGACAGATATTCCTCTCGTTTCTGTCATAAGATCCTTCATCATTATCTGTATGATCTATTTTTCTCTTCTCTTAACCCTTTTCTGCATCATTTCCTTCGCTTTTTACTTTGAATTTTACTTTATCAGAATATACCTCATTATTCTCGTCTATTTTGTTCAATGGCTTGAAGTTGAAGGAGACATGCATTGTCTAATTTGTCTATCGAACCATTTGTTTGTTTATTTGATTTTATATTTTATTTTATTCTGTTTCAAATAAGATAAAAAGCTCGTTATGATTCATCTCTTGTTTTTTGCCTAATAAAATTTAAGTTCTGTTGGTATACATGAAACTATAAAGTTGAAGTTGATCAGGATTTTAAGGGTGGTAGTATACATCTTACTCTGTTTTGTGTGTGTTTTCCTTGAAATTATGAGAAATTAGGAACAGTATATATCTTACTCTGTTTTGTTAGCATTATAAAATCTGCACAAGGAGCAGTAGATGAATCGTTTCTGCTTGTTAATTAGTGTAGTTTTTTATACATTAAAGTTTGGTTCTCATTCTGGGGGTTTTGTTTGTGTGAATGCAGGTGTTTATTCAATTAGCGATGGACCTGCTCTCTCACATGGTCCTTACCTTGGGACTGTGGGGCTGTCTTCCCTTGTTTCAATTATTCTCCTTTCGGTCAAGGTTTGTGTTTTCAACGTAAATTCCCAGATTGAAGCAGAAGCTTCAGTTTCCCTTGCTAGGAAGATACTGCATTTGAAAAAGTCTTGGGGAATGCATGTCTTATTTCTCTCGTCAGTTGTGTTCGCCCTCGGCCATATGGTGGTTGCTTATAGAACCAGCTGCAGAGCAAGAAGAAAGCTCCAGTTTCATCGAATTGATCCTGAATCTGTAAGTTTGCATTGCGTTATTCTACTACGTTTGAGTCTCATAATAACACCTCAGTTTCGTTTTTTTTTTCCTTTCAAATTCCTTGGAATGTAGTGGTTGTAATTATATGCTTCAGCTGGAAATAAAATTTCTGAATTCACAAAGCTTAAATTAGTCCATTATAATTACTTTAAAGACTTACTTGTTAAAAGTATATATATTTTTTAATTTCTGCCTGATTGCAGGTCCTTTCATGCAAAAATGTTTTCTCTGGTTATCAGAAGGTTCAACGTTTACCTGTTCCTTCTGGATGGAGAACTCCAAAAAGTGACACTGAAATGAAGCGGAGAGCTTTTGGTACAGCCCGTGGTGAAGAACTGCCAGTCAGATTACTTGCAGACTCAGACAGCTTATTCATCACCTGCCAAGGTCTTACTCTCCATTACAAGCTCAGCCTGCCTGGTTCGCCACCTTTACTTAGCCTGCCCTCAAAATCTGTAGTTGAATCTAGTTCTGTTTGCTGCACGATGTCTGGGGGATTGTCCAAATTTAACAGACAGTTGCCAAGCGTGCCTCCAAAAATGCAGCGACAACTCTACAGGACCTACAGCAATCCATTCCAGGACTCATCTTTATATGCTCCTCTTTTAGATGGTTCAATAACTGCTCCCCTCCTTTCTGAAGATATCCCTGTTGTGCATCTAGATAAAATTCGTGAAGATGATGGAACATTAAAATTGGATTCTCAGTACTTGGATAGAAAATTTGAGGGCATTGGCCAGGTGGGGATTGTTTTAATACACGGGTTTGGTGGAGGAGTCTTCTCTTGGCGGCATGTGATGAATTCTCTTGCCCAGCAGAGTAATTGTGCAGTTGCTGCATTGGATAGGCCTGGTTGGGGATTGACTCCAAGGGTGCGAAGGGAGGATTGGGAGAAAAAAGATTTGCCTAATCCTTATAAACTTGAAAGTCAGGTAATTACCGTTTATTGCTTAGTTTGAACTGTTTTTGAAAACACTTGATATTATATTGTTCTCGTAGTCTTGATTAAACGGCAAGGGTGTGCCGGTTCCCTTGCCTATCTGGAGGAATAATAAACTTCATTCCACTTGATTGGGAGAATTTACTTCTGGCTTCCATGGCCGAGAGCTTTCAGTTTATATCCATCCAGCAGGCTGTGCAAAATCATATCCTCTTGTAATGGATATATACATTTCAGGTTGACCTGCTTTTGTCTTTCTGTTCGGAGATTGGATTTTCTTCAGTTGTGCTAGTTGGTCATGATGATGGAGGGTTGCTTGCTTTGATGGCTGCACACAGAGTTCAAACATCAATGAATTCTTTCAATGTGAGTATTACTTCCTGCTTTCTCGTGATAATTAAATAGCTTAATCAAGTTGATTTGCTGCATGTGCCAGCTTAGCTTTTATATGGAACCTGTAAAGTGGGCCTAAACAAACAACTAAAGAAATTATTTGATGTGCATTATGATAGCAAAAGGTCTTTTAAGATTTCCATCCAAATAACAACATATTGGCTGAGAAGTAAGAAATCACAATATTTTTTATTTTTCTCGTGGTATTTTAGTATTTGTGATCACAAAGGCTTGCTGGAGTCCATTTTATTGACCCTGCTCAATGGGAGTATTGGGTTATTGTAATATTGGGATTGGCATACATATTCATATACGACATTGCATATCATGTTAGTTTGTAATTATGCAACAAAATAATCAAGAAAGCTTAAACCAGGATTCAATGGGCAAGGGATAAGTTCTTAAATCTAGGTAATATAGTTATTTATTTGTGTATATATGAAGACATCAGCATTGCCTACATTGGTCGTGTTGCTGACATTTGGTGTTGTCCTATAAGCATGCTAATTGTTAGTGGCGGAGATTATAAGTTTTGTGGTATATCTTCATCTCACATTTTATTATGTTGTTGGACCTGTTTTGTGTCGTCCAGGTTACAGTGAAAGGTGTTGTATTGCTAAATGTTAGCTTGTCTAGGGAAGTAATTCCTTCCTTTGCTAGAATCCTTCTGCATACCTCACTTGGAAAGAAACATTTGGTTCAGCCACTACTAAGAACTGAAACCGCTCAAGTGGTGAATCGCCGTTCCTGGTACGATGCTACCAAACTGACAACAGATGTTTTGACTCTCTATAAGGTATGTTTGTACTAAAGCTACATTATAGGAACAGGAACCAATCTCTTTTTCTGTGGTCCAGATTGTCTAGATAATTAATTGTATGCCATCAAAATTGTTACTTAAACCAGAAATAAAGGGCATATAATGAATTTTTACAAACTAACATTGCCTAAGAAGTTATGGTTCGTACTTAGTTAAGAAAAGTAGGCATATTGAATTCATAATTTTTTTGGTTTGACGACTTTTCCCAGTTGTACATCTTCTGGAGAGTAACAATAAATTTTTACAATTTTTTTTCTAATTTTTTATCCCATTACATTCAAGTAGAGTTTGCTCATTGATTGTAACTCTATTTACAGCCTTTTTATGTGATATTTCTGCATCTTTAGTTACCTTCTGGGTGTTTGTTCCTCATGCTTATGTTGCGTATCACTTCCAGTCCCAGAGAGTATTTTATTGACTTAGTGTTACCTTGACTGTTCTTGTTGTGTGTTATAGGCTCCACTTTATGTTGAAGGATGGGATGAAGCACTTCATGAGATTGGTAAATTGTCATCTGAATCCATGCTTTCTGCAAAAGATGCTGAATCATTGCTGCAAGCAGTAAAAAATGTTCCAGTATTGGTCATAGCTGGTGCTGAAGATTCACTAGTTTCTATGAAATCTTGTCAAGTGATGGCCTCAAAATTTGTGAATTCTGTAAGTATCTGTGTCTCGGATAGTTGAAAATACTTTTCACAATCCCACTTCCTGTCACATTTTAAATTTTCAAAGCACTTATCACAGCATATTACTATTACTTACTCCCTCTCGTCTCTTTTGTAAGCAAAAGTTGGTCAACAAATGTTGATGTATTTGGTCCAAAATTTAGACCAAATACATCAATCTCCGTTGACCAATTTTTGCTAGACCAGAGGAGTATATTTTAATGTTTCCTCACACTTGTTATCCATTTCGCGTGCAGAGACTGGTTGCAATCTCAGGATGTGGCCATCTACCCCATGAGGAGTGTCCAAAAGCGTTGATGGCTGCTATATTGCCCTTCTTTAGTAAACTTGTCTCTGTATATAACTCGCAAAGTCAGTAGGTCATCTCTTTTCAAGTTCATACATAGGCCAATTTATTGTAGGGCGTTTTTCGCTTCCGTGTGCTTCTCTTGATTTTCTCTTTCCTTTCTTTTTATGCAAGAGAAAGAGATCAAAGGTATCATCTGTTCTCTTGGGCATTTTTGATGTGCCAGTTTTTTTAACCTGTATCTTTCCTACCCTTTTTCATTTTTAGCTGTCAATATTTATGTTCATCTGAGTTGCTTGTCAAATCCCACTAAAGAAAGTCGGGAGTAGATAACACAATCTGTAAATTTATTATCAGAATGATAGTGAATATAGTAAGTTTAGCATGGTTTTTTCCAGCTGCTAGACATTTATTATTTGGACCTTCTAAATGCAGCACTTAATTGTAATTTGGTCACAATAAAAAAAATGTGGTAATGAATTTAAAATAATATGTGGACTTTTGAAGGGATTTGGTGGGAATTAAAAGTGATGAGTTCACCTGGGTTTGACTATTTAAAAATGAAAGAAATAAAATGATAGCATATCCTGAAACCTTATGTCTTAGTTGTATTCATTACTTAAAATTATTAAATTATAACTTATCTATTTTTTTTTCTTTCTAATTTTGCATTCATTCATATGCTTGAAAGTTGAAGTATTCATTTATATGTTTTTACGTGTTTATAAAACTTAACTTTTTTGATGCCTACTTTGTATTGCAACTATTATTATTTTTTGACAAAATGTATTGCAACTATTATTAAAAGTGAAATAATATAAGTTTGTTTGCTTAAAAAAAACTTATCTTTTTTCCAAAGCGTATGGATCTTGTAATTTAGATTGACTAAATAATCGAGTGCACTCTTGTTACCTTAACATTGACAAATTGTAATATACTTGTTGTCATGCCAAAGATTGGTAAATATAAAGAAAGAGGAACTTCAGTATTACACTTGTCATCTAATTTTCCTAACACTATTTTTACCATTAATATTGTTAAAAATATGATACTCCAGGTTTTTTTTTTATTTTAAAAACAATGGAAAATTCAACATTTTCTGCCTTTGGAGAAGAAACATGGAAAAAGACAATTGCCAAATTGAAGATTGATATCTACTTTCCAAGAGAAAAAGACAATGGTGGAAATATCAAAACTACCAAGTTAAATTGTGACACTTGTCCGTAATTACAGTAAAATAGTCACGCTAAATTCATCTCTTCGCTCCATTCCTTCTCTCTTTTCAAAAAAAAGGAAATGCAAATATTTAGTAAAAAAAAAAAGATGCAAAACCAAATCTAGATAAAAATGATTTTCACCTCCCTAAAGAAGGCTAATCAAAAGACAAAAGCCATTAACTTGTCAAATCACTTCAATATTATAATTTATACATTCTTTTTAGGAATATTATAATTTATAATTTATACATGTTTCAATTGAAAGAATAGATTAGGATGGTGCACCATCATCATCTATTCTTTTTTCTTTCTCTTCCATTCTCTCTTCTTCCTTCACGTGAACCACCACTAACCCCTTATATCTATCGTCAATCCACCACTGTCTCCGCCGTTTGTCAACCAGCCGACCCCTCACCATCTCTGACATTTCCTCTCCCTCTTGACCCTATTTCAGACAGAGACAAAGGCAAGGTTGAAATCACCTAATAAATATACATGAACATCAAATTAACTAATCAATTTTCACAATTAAGCTACAAACTTGTATTTTGAAAGGAAAAGTTTGTTATGGAGGCAAAGTTTTATTAATGAGTATTATATGTACTCATAGTAACCTATTACACCAGCACAAAATTTTCATACAAGAACACCACCCCAATTCATATAAAGTTATAAACAAGACATAGCAATAACCATTTTATCTTAGCCTCCTATTTCTTGGATAGAGATTTTTTTTTTTACGTATTGGATTGAGATTGTGTAACTAATTGCATAAAATATATTATCTTAACTAGTAATCTAATATCTAATATATCTAATATCTAATCTGATATATATACAAAAGAAAATGAAACAAGGGGCCTAATTGCTTAGATGTCAATCAACTAAGGTGTCCACCTCATTACCAACTTAAAATGCCACCTCATTATCATTAAAACCAAATATTTGTAGTGTCACAACCAGAGTAATTCAAGGAAAAAATCATTAATGTTAATACAATGTGGCCCATCATCATCACCAATTTCATTGGTCCATCTCTATGAAACAAAAAAAATGAAAACACATTAGAAACAGACCATTCAATTCCTACACTATTTATGCTTACAATTCAATTCACTGTCAAAAAAATATCCTTACAATTCAAATCATAACCTTAAAACGTGGAAGCTCTTGCTATCCACTACTTATATTACGGTTTCATTTCATTTCCTTACCTAAACAATTAAATGTCAAAAATTACATTAATTTAATTATTTGTTCCCACCATTTTTTTTGAATGCTAAACCGTAAAAAACTTTTCAAAATTTCATTTATTTACCAAATTCAAATTTCAAACTCATTTTGCTTTCCCACTATTTTTAACCTTTATTTCACTATAAATATCTTCATATTCGATCGCGAAATCCATTCTACATAACCCCTCACATAATTCCAGAATTTTTAATCGTTGCATTTCTTGGTCAGAATGGATGTATCTACATACAGATTTGATGAGTTTTTGTTTCTAAATGACAACTGAACACTATCCGATCTTCATCACCAAAAAAATAATGTATGCCTCTTTTCATTTTTTTTCGAATCAATTTCATCATCATATTTATAAGTATTTATATCTATATGCATAACATGTAACACTCATTTGCTTCTAAGTTCTGACACATATGTTCTTTGTTATTCCTGTCTCAAGCCACTTGCAAAAATCAAATTAATCTTATGTTGGGTGAAGAGTCATATCTCAAATATATAAATTTTGAATAGTTTCTCGGTGGAAGCAGTGTGGACAAAACAAAAAACCGTTAAATCTATTGTCACTTTCAATTTCTGATCTAAAATTCAAAATGTAGAACTTCACTAATTTTAAGTGTGAGAAAGACAAATTTTTTGCTTCTCAATGTTATCCCATAATTCTTGCTTTTGTAATACCTTTTCCCTTATAAATATAGTTCTATTAATTTTTTTATTTACAAATTAATAGATCAATAATAATACATAAAAAATGAATATGAAATAAAGTATCGAGTTATGGAGATGCTGAAAATGTTTATACATTTTGTTGACCATGGAGCATGCTAGCATCGAGAGGAAAAAGAAAAAAACAAAAGGGAAAAACGGGAAAATTAATATCTAAAGTACTCTGTACCACTCATCGAGAGCAAGGGTACTTTCCAGATCAGTAATTGCAACATGAGATTCAAAGGTTCACCATGGAGAGTTCATTTAAGCTCCAAACTTTGCGAATAGATCTGCCGCAACATTTCCCTCCCTCTAGCTATGAATCAGCATCACCGTCCACTCTTTCATCATCACCTCCTTAATCGATTGAATCAACGCATCATACAAATGAAATCAGTTGTTGTTCCTCTCGATAAGATCCATCGCCAACTGAGAGTCGTTGTAGCAAACCAAGTTACAAAATCATAAATCCCAGGCAAGAAGAAACCCTTTGTAGATCGCCATTAATTCTGCTTGAAGGATCTCTGTAATTCCCAAATTCCCAACAAATCCGATGATCCACGCTCCATCGCTCCGTCGTAGAAGACCACTGAAGCCCGATCTACTCGAATTTACTGTTTCAACGTGAAAATCATTATTCTCATTGTCAAAATATAAACCATTACTGTTTCAACGTGCAAATCGTTGTAAGAACTTTCTTTTACAATCTAACTATAAATTAAGTTTATTTTTTTTTATTGCTAATCGTATTTTATCTTTATTTTTCATAAATATTAATTATATACACACTAAATTAAAATCAATTAACATGATTCATTGTTTTTTATTGTAGAAACAAAAACATTATTTGTTGTTATTACACTTTATTATACTTAGATACACTTTTCTTTGTCCCTCACTGTTGGTTGCCTTGGCAATTTTAGTGACATTGCGACGTCATCTCTCGAGTACGAACTCGGGTGTAAGTAGTGGTAGGGTGCGTGTGGTGTTTATTTATCATTTCATCTAAGTAGACAAAAAAGATACACTTTTCTTTACTTCTTTTATTTATTAATTATGCTGTTTTTTAACAAAATTAATTTCTTTAATACTTTGTAAGAAAATTGCTTCCCGTGCATCGCACGGGTTACATACTAGTTTGTTACATTCTTGAACTTTAGTACTATTAGTTTATTATACACAAATTAAGCTACCATTAATTTGTGTAAGCTATAGATATCAAATACTCTCTTTTGTAGCATTAATTATTTCCAAATTTCCATATCAAGATTCTAAAAGACTCTATAAAATAAATATAAAATGACATATTTGAAATTTTTTGGTTAATTATATATTAAGTTTTTAAAAATATTATTATTTTTTAATAATAATAAAAGACTAAAATCTTCAAAAAATTGACCTAATAGAGTATGACAAGATCTACATTCCGAATGCCCCTTCACCCTACAATTTTGTAACAAAAAAGAATAAGTAATAAAAGACTAAAAATATCAAAATTTTGAAACAAAGGGAGTAATAATTTGTACTAACAATTTTTAGTTTGTACTCATTAATGCAAGACTTTGTTTTTTTGTCAAAATCTTGCCTGATAGATATTAATGTAGTATATTGTAATTGCATTAATTAGTTGCAAATTAGTGAACTACCACTTTACAAACTAGTTACTCCATGGAAATGGTGCAACAAACGCGTGAGGTAGAGAGAGTTTGATTTAGAAATGTCATTGTCAATATTCAGTTATTTAGTATCATCCTCTCCCACTCTCCCTCCACTCTTACACTCTCATTCAGTTACCTTCTTTTAGTAACCAACACTACTCTCTCTCTCTCTCTCTCTCTCTCTCTCCCTACCGTTCTCTACAACCACGTCGCCACGTGGTGTTCTACGACGTCGTCGTTTTGGCATTCCTCTGTTTTCCCATGTTGTCTTACCATTTCTTCTTTTTTTTTTCTTTTACAATTATAAAAACAAAAACACATTACTCTTCTTTCACTTCACTCTCTAACTCCCTACCTTTTCATTTTTTTTCCTTTCAGATTTTTGAGTTGGTTTCTTCATCGCCATTTTTGTTTCCATGATCTTTCTGCACTTCGTTCAACTAAAACATTAAAGCAAGCAAGGAGGTACCTTTTTCTGTGCATTTACTTCATTTCTGCTTATTATGCATGATTAGGGGAATTTTTTAATTTTTTTATAATAATTTAATGTTACTTGACTCTTGTTTTATTTATTGTTCTGTTCTGCATTAATTTTTACTATTAATTAATTAATTATCTCCTAGGTTTCTGTATTAACGATTTTGCTTGCACTAATCCCGTAGCATCCTGCACTTCACTAATTTTTTATTTTATTTTATGTTTTTGCTTCTTTATGGTTATTATATTAGGTTTTTCTCAAAGTTTGGAACATTTGTGAGTAGATTAAAGGTTAATGAGCTACTATGTCACAAGCAAATGCAAATGCAAATGGTGGAGATTTTAAGTGGGGGAATAAGAAAGGAGTTGGTGTTGGAAATTCAGGAATTCAATTCTATGATTCATTTTATTATGATGGTGTTCAATACTCTCTATTTGATTGTGTCTACTTTTGTCACAAATTCCATGTTGAGACTTCTATTGGTAAGCTTGTGAAAATATATGAAAGACCGAATCGTGAAAAGATGGTCAAAGTTGTTTGGTTTTTTCGTCCTACCGAAATTCGTAAATTTTTGGGAAGTTATCAGCCACGTTGGAATGAGTTGTTTCTTGCATCTGGAGCTGGCAAAGGTCTTTCCAATGTCAATTTTCTGGTAATTTTAATTAACTAATTAACTAATTTATTAATTGCTTTTGTGAATTTACTGATATTTGTCTGCATTTGCATGTGATCATGTGCATTTATAGTATGAGAAGATTGAGTGAGTATGAACTCTAAAGGGAGATTTTGGAGAAGAAAGTTGTAGTTGATTGTGGGGTTTTGATGGGTCCATATGTTTGTGATAATGACAAACTGAGACTTGTAGTTGACTGATTGTTTTGGTTTGTTTGAAAATGGTTCATGTGCAACTTTTTGTTTTGCACTTGCTGAAATGGTTATTTTACACGATCATATGGAGGAGTATGTTTAGGTTAACAACTTAATTAAGTTAAACATTTGTTTAGTGTCTAGTCTAACCTAGACACTAAACCTATAGTACACCCTCTGGTTCCCTAGATATAAGCAACAAAAAAGTATTTCATGTTTCTTAAGAAAAGTAGTTAGTCTCATGTAATTTGCTCAAAATGATGAAAATATAATTGTGATTTCCAAATTACCCCTCATGAGGATTTGTTCCATTAGAATAAAATAGTTATTGGAAAATAAAATCTAAATTAATTCAAGGTTAATTAGGGATAATAACATTAAATACGGTAGAAGTAGTTGACATTTGCTTATATTTTAGACCACTAAACGTTGTTGTTGTTGTTTTTTGCTTGTATTCAAAATCGAAGGGAGTAAGCAGTTATGTATAAGTCATTTTTATAATGAAAGAAAGAAAGTGGTTAAACTACTTTCATACAATGTGTAAGTTGTTTTCAGAACTTATGATGAAAAGTTTACTAATATAAGCTGAAAACAACTTATGAACATGTAATAAGCTATTTTCAAAATATCTCTTAAATACTTGCACAAACAGTCCATAAGATTAGTTCAAGTAAACTGTAAATAGACTCTTTGAATTGCACCTTTGGTTGGTTGTAGCATAAAAAAGCCACTGAAAGTGTTTTATGATATGCGAACCAAACTCAAGTTCTAGAACTGCTATTCATTATCATTCTTAATGGTGATTTTGACATTTTGTGGCATATAAAATTTCATATAGTTGAAAAGTGAGTCTGTCATTTGGCAAAATTTTTGATACTATTTCCTGCATTTTAAATTCTATTTTCAGGAGACAATAATGGGAAAATGCAATGTTGTTTGCACTTCAGAGGACATAAGAAATCCCAAACCATCTGAAACAGAGTTAGAGAGGGCAGACTTCTTTTTCAAATACAGTTTCGATGTTGAAAAGCGAGTAATTGTTGATAAATTCCCTGATATGATTGATGGAGTTAAAGGTCAGTTATATGTGTCTTGTATTTCTTTACTTGATATATTCGTTAATTCAATTGGACACACCGCATTTAGAAACTATATGACATGTTGATATGGTGTAATTACTGCCATAAATTAGTATTGCCAATTACATTGGTTCATTGTGTTAAGTGTTGTGCAGTGGAGCAGTTCTTTAACAGGAAGGGGGATAAAATGATCAGTAACAATTTGCATGTTGGGACAAATAAAAGACCTAGAATTGTGATTAAGCGTAGGACTGATCCTTCTGAGAGTGTCTCGCCAAGGAAATCCTTGAACTCTTCTCCACCTAAAAAGAGGAAGTTCATAGAAGAGAAGACAACTATTACTCAAAATACCCCGAAGAAAGTTGAATTTAGAGAGAAGGAAGACCTCATACAGGCTACCCCGAAGAAGGGTGAATTTAAAGAGAAGGAAAACCTCAGACAGGCTACACTGAAGAAGGGTGAATTTAAAGAGAAGGAAGACCTCAGACAGGCTACCCCGATGAAAGGTGAATTTAGAGAGAAAGAAGACCTCAGACACACTACCTCAAAGAAAGGTGAATTTAAAGAGAAGGAAGACCTCAGACAGGCCACCCCGAAGAAAGGTGAATTTAGAGAGAAGGAAGACCTCAGACACACTACCTCGAAGCAAGGTGAATTTAAAGAGAAGGAAGACCTCAGACAGGCTACCCCAAAGAAAGGTGAATTTAAAGAGAAGGAAGAGCTCGGACAGGCTAACATAGTCAAATCATGCCGAGAAGTTATTGAGGTGACTGAAAGGCCAGGTGCTGTAAGTCTCTAAAATCCATGCTGCTTTCTCAAAGAATCTGAAAGTTTAATTATCATTATATATTTATGATATTGAAATTTTTCGACCCTACTCTTTCATCGGAATACAATGATAGCAGTGGTTCATTTACCACTCCTTAATGTAGAATTTCTTCTCATAATTGGATATAAATAATTTAACTTGATAACCTGACTACAAGTTATAAAGATTGAGATGTTGGTGGTAACAAAAACAAACATTTATAACTTGTAGATGTGGTTTCATATATGAATCCAGTCGGCAGTCACAGTTCTAATCCTTTGCCAATCCTATTGTTGCAGGACAAAAGGAAGTGGTTCAAGAACATGGTGAGTTTTCATTTCCTCTTAGTTCAGGTTTTGATCAATAGTTAGAGTGTGCTTTCATTTTTTCAGAACTTCTACACTTTGTACTGGTCTTGTATCTCAAACATTATTTTCAGCTGTTTAGTATCATTCATTTTATTTAGCATGCATACAACTATTTCTAATGTTTTTGGCTTGTTTGACATACACAACGTTGGTTTAAAAGAAGCCAAATTAAAATGTATGCAAATATATACTTCTATCATATAGATATAATAACATGCAATGATTGTTATGCTTGGTAATTTTTTAATAATAGTAATAATTTTGTTTGTAGCCTTGGGACGAAAGACTACAGAAAGCTAAAAAGTTGAATACTCTGGTTTTACTTGGTAATCTGGATCCATCCTACACATCGTATGAAGTAGAGGTATATGATCTAACCTTAATTAATTAGAGGAGAGAGGAATGATGAGTACCAAGAATATACGGGGTAAAATTGAAAAAAAATAGTAATAAATAATGGACAGAATTAATGTTATAAACTAAATAAACAAACTTCCTTAATTCAAGGTTTAAGGGACAGATCACAGATATAGTAAAAGGATATTTGGGTTGGGATTTGAATTTAATCTGGTCTTTGTGTCTAGGGGCATTGTTTCTTAATATCTTTCTCTTCACTTCTTGTACAGGATCTTGTTTGGCATGCTTTGAAAGAGAAGGTTGAGGCAAGGATGATAGAGTGGAGCCCGAGTTCCAATACACATTATGGTATTTACAGATTTACCTTTATAACTTACAACATTCTCACGTTTCATTCTTTTGTTGGTCTTTCATGGTATGATGTGAAGCATAAAAAATGGCTCGCACACTAAGTAGCAGTGACACTTCTATTTTCTCAAATTATTATCGGTGTGTGTGTGTGTGTGTTCAGTGTCTATGTTGGTGCTTCGTAGCTCACACATATAATATAATAAAAAAAATTATATTATTTTTAAATCAGCAGTTGATTTTGTTTTCTCATCCACTGACAGGTACGGCATTGGTTATTTTCAGAACAAAAGATGCAGCTGATCATGCAGTATCTGAGTTGACAAATAGATGTCTTACTCTTGAAGATGGGAGGTATTTCATAATCATTTATTGGTTATTTTCATGTTGCTTTTTATCAATCAGTGTTCCTTTCTGTGATGCTTTGTTTTTCATGTACCATCTGTTTTCTGTTATCAAAACAAAGAAATGTGTTCAAATATTAGATAGCTCTAATATTATTAAGCATTTCAAAGTTCAAACTTTGCGAGATATAGTTCTGCTTATACACTGTTTGTGAATTTCCTGCAGGGTTGTCTGTGCCTGGAAGCCAAATCTGAGAGATCCAGGCAAGCAAAGCAAATTCTTCGGCCATTTGACCATCGATAAAGCTGCATTTCGAAAGAAAAACCATGAGATGGTAGCCTAACTCGCTGTTTGTTTGTTTTGTTCGGTAAACCAACATTTTAGTGTAATAGGCTGTCACTTTAGTCTATAAAAGTATTAGTCATTTTGATGTCCCAAATGTATCTTTTGTTAATCATTTTGATCCTTGATGTCAACTAGCTATAGACCAAAGCGAGTGACTAAAGTTGACGCCAAAGACCAGAGTGACTAACAAAATACATATGGACGGATTAATTTGTAGTTTTGAATTTCGATATATTCGGGAACTACATTGACTGTACTTGACAAATTCAGGGGGGGAAATAATTGATTACCCTTATTTTGTTTTGCTACACATACTAGAAAATATGATGAACACTCGATACCCTAGAGTTATGTTGGGTACGATACTCAACATCCAGTCATATTTAATGACATCATATCTAATTTTTTTAAAATTAATTTTGCTGACAGGATATCGATACCAAAAAAAACTCGAGGGTATTATAGAATTCTCTTCTCCAAATATGATTTATAGTGTGTTCTTTGCTTTTTATTTATAGATAAATGCGGTATCAACGTCACACTGTGCCCAACACAATACTATTGAGTACCCGATGGCCATTGAATGGATGCAACAAAATGCGAAGTCTGATGTTTCCTGGAATGCCTTGTATCAGGTCTAGCATCCTATTTTACCCTCACTCTTGTTGATCCAACTTTTTTGTTACTAGTATAGAATCATGGTTTAATTTAATCTGTTTTTTTTCTTCATTACAGCAACAAATGAAGGAGATAGATGATGTGAAGAGTAAACTTAAAATGAATTTTTTTGAAGACTCATAGTTAAATCACACTTGATGAAAGAATTACCACGTGTCAATATCTGACTTTCTCTAATCGGAATCTAACAGATTAATTTTTTGGCAGCTACTTGTGTTATTTCAGCTAGGTATCATTTTTTGTGTTCATTGTTGGTTGCAATATTTTCATGGCAACTATTGAAATTAACCTTAACAAATAGAAAGTGAGAAATCTAATGGAAGAAATGTAAATTGATAGTGTTTTTCAGCATGATGTGGATTGTAAATTTTCATTACTCTGAGTTTGTCACCCTTGTGATATGGGTATTTTGCAAGCAGAACGTTTATTCACAATTTTTTTTTTTTGAGCAATGCTAATTTTCACGAGGTTATTCTTTAGTGAACATTACGATTTACGAGTGCATAAGTGTTGAAAAGCTAAGAGAACAACAAGAAATTATAACTTTATTTTTTTTTTGACACAGAAGTTATAGCTTATTCATATTCAGTAGGATGGATTAATTATGTATGAAACGAATTTATGTACAAAATGTCAGAATTCATACGAACTAAAGAAAAATGGAATTATCATGATACTATTTGACAGAAATCATGCAGTAGTGTGCTACTCCTTCCGTCTTAAATTATTTGTCGTTTAAGGTTATGCGCGAGTTTTAAGAAAATGATTATACTATAGTAAAAAAAATATGGTAGGATTAATATATCCCCGTGAGCTTGGATCGAATCCATGACATTGAAGTGGATCCGAGTTCAGTTACAACTCGAACAAATTCTTATTGGTAAATTTGATTTTATTATAAAGGACATATACGTACTTGTTGCTATTTGTCACTCATAAATAAAAACCGCAAGTTAAATATTTTTCGCTGATACATAAAAATGTACAAGACAAATATTTGTCACTAATAATCATAATTCATTGTATAAATATCGGTTACTATTTTGCTTTTGAGTATCAACATAAATAATATAATAGTTTTCATTGAGTTTGTCGATATAGTCTCACAGTCTTCGACGAGAAAACATGTGCCGAACTACAAATCTTTTTGTCAATATATTATTCTACAAAAATTTACTCTATTATCTACTATATCTACTATACTATGCTATTATATTATCTATCTAGTATCTTTATTATTGGAATTAATTATTTTTATATTACGTGTCTGTGTTACAAATTACAATGGGGACACATTTGTTACATATTATTGGTATAATTTTATTTCTGATAAAATGTTATAAAATCTTTGATTTTATTTAAAAATGTGATAACGGTATTTGATTAAAAGCTCATAAATTATTTTTACTATTCAAATTATTTTTAGAATATTCGGTACTACATAATTTATTTTTTATTTAAAATGCATTTCCAATTAGTTGCCCAATAATTATATTATTTAAACTTTATAATTCGAATGATATGTGATTAATTAATTTACAAATATAATCTAAAATTTATGATTTGATACATTTATTACAATTTCAATTCGAAATTATTTTTAAAAACAAAGACGACGATACTTCTTCGTGTGTATGCATAAAGTATTTTCTAGTTAGATCCTAAAGTTATGCATGCAAAACCTCCACCAAACGAAACAATAATAATCCAAAGAGGAGATTTTTTTCTTTTTGAGATGAATTAAATTTTAAAAACCTACAAATTGTTTTTCTCCCTCCAAACAAATCTCTCTCCATCATCCATTTGAGGTGAGGTGATTACATATAAAACCATAATCTTGTCACAATTTCTTAAGGCCAAGCTTTTTTTTTTTGACAATGAAACATACAATTGTCAAGTTGCAGAATGAAGCTAACAACTTACATATATTATCTATAATTTCAGCAATTTTCATGTTGCTGTTGCTTCCTCAACCTCAATCTTGCTAGCTTCATTTTTACAATCAATGTTTATCACACATATAGCTAGCCAATTCAAGTGGTGAATGTCTTCCCTATTTCAATTCAGGGTAAGGAAAATTTGAGGGGTTCAACCGTGGACCCCAGTCTATTTTCATTTTTTAAATTATATGATATATACTATGTTATGATATTATTTACATAAAAAAATCGTGACCATGTGATTTTAAAGGAAATGAAAATAGAAATGTTAAAGGTGAACTTCAATTTTCTTGAACTTTGCATGTTTGACTATTGGACAATATTGGAAAAGTGACAAAAAGTGTAAAGTGGTTACCCCCTTGAACTTGAACAGATATGTAAACATTGTTTACACATTCTTTTGGAGAAATCACAACTCAGTTAACCATTGAAATTTCAAGCCAGCTATATATGAATTTTATCAAACACTTTATTATTTAGTAGCAAACTAGCAATGAAACTCCTCTCTATTTAGTGTATATATATATATATATATATATATATATATATATATATATATATATAGATGGTGTTCACATTATTGTTACCTTGTTTTACGCATATATACAACTACAAAATTAGAGTAAAGACTTGCGTTTTGGGTTCAATGATTTTTTTTTGTTGGGATCGGGTATCAACCATCGAATGCAGTGACTAATCCCCTCGTTGGATTAGAGACACCTCGAAATGTGTAACAACTGACCCAAATATTTAAAGTTCTCCATACCCAAGGCGATGATCGAACCCTCGACACTTGGTTAAGGGAGGATGAGCTCCAATCACATACACCTCTTGGGTTGGTTCAATGAATATTGAAAGTAAAGATTTTTTATTTTATTTTTAGATAAGCATATGGAAAGTAAAGATGAATAACCTTCGCTTCACATGGCATATATATAGCACTCGTAATTCTCTCACTAAAATCTTATTGAGAGATATTTCCAAAGAAAGATGGCATGGTAAAGGCCAAATTGGTGGATCTCGACAAACAAAAAATAGATTCAGCCATTGGTGGATCTAGAATTTTTAGTTCATGGAGAAAGAATATAATGTTTTTATAGAAGAAAAATTATGAGTTTTTACAAGGATAAATAATTAAAATAATTTTAAAAAATTATGTATATGTTATTGGGATTTAATCCTAACCCTTCATTCCTAGCTAATCGACGGCTCAAACTAGTTAGCCGTTAGAATTTAGTAGTCGTTAGAGTTTTTTACAAATTCCGTTACAACTTACAAAGTTTGTTCTAAACAACAAACTCTTCTAACAAAATCACATCATGCATATATACTACTATTTTAGATAAAAAAATTACAGCACTTTCATTTTTCTAATGTGTGTTGCGCTCCTTCAATAGGTAGTTGAATACCTCACAGGAAAAATAACAAACAGAAGTTAGTACGTTTCATAGGTTGTGAAACACAGAAGCATAAGAGGGAAATTAGTGAGAGGGTGAGAAAATTACCTGTTCGTAGTCTTGAGAGAGGAACTCCAAGGGTGAGACCCTTCGTGTTCTCAAGAACACATTTCAGTGCATGCAAATCAACAACAGTTCAAATTAGGGTTTGAATCAGAAAAGAAAATAGAGTGAAATCATGAGAGAGCGATTTCATACCTTCGTTTGCCTTCATTCAAGTTATATCTCGTTCAAGCATTCATCATTGTTTTGTACATGCAAGACAAGAAACTCAGAAAAGGCAGTATTCACATTCTAGGGTTTTCAAAATAGTAAAATCAAAACATCAAAACAAGGGGCTTTTGGTATACCTAGTTGTTGTCACTTTTGGAAGTTCCTCTTGTGAATCTCCAGTACAAAATCAAGCAAAAATCCATCACAATAACAAACCCTAGCAGAGCTGGACTAACGTGAAGTGAGAAGACGAAGAGAGAGAGAGAGAGAGAGAGTGAGAGAGAGAGAGAGAGAGAGAGAGAAAGAACCTTAGCGTGTTGAAATGACGTTTAGGCTTTCTCAATTTTGTTTAAGTTGCTGGGTCACATAGCGGGTATATGCAGCTTTATAATTTGATATTGGCCTTTTATTTAACTAATTATTTTTAATTTAAAACCGAAATTATTATTTTTTATTTTTTTTAAAACTGATCGGTTCTGAGTAGGGTTGGCTGGTTCTCACGGTTCTAGACCGATTTGGCCGGTCCCCACCGATTCTGAGATAAACCGCTTTTTACGCTAAACCAAACCTGCCACATGACTGGTTCCCAGTTCAATCCGATTTTCTAAACCATGATTAAATTAAAGTATACATATTTTAACCTCAAGAGGTTAGTCTAATGAAACACGCAGTATTTCGTATATGACGAGTTACATATTGTATCCCACTATCTCATTGGGGTGGAGTAGATATAAATTATAGGAAAATTCCAGATGGCCTTTAAGTTATTTATTTGTAACAATTTGGCCCTTTAATTTTTTTTTGTAACAGATAGACCCTTTTTAAGTTACCTAACATTGACACCGTTGACCCTTTTTGTAAAATGTCATATCGTTGATTACATCAAAATACACCGAAATATGCTTTTGCATCAAAATACATAAGCTAGAGTAATCGTAATATATAAAGTAACATTACATCAAAATACATAAGCTAGAGTAATCACTAAAATGACCTATTTGTTACAAAAAAAACTTAAAGAGACAACTTTTTACAAATAAATAACTTAAAGGTCCTCTGGTGTAATTTTGTCTAAATTACATTGTAAGTACTTTTTTTAGATTCCAAATATTCACTGTATTTGACTAAGGCATCATCATCCATCACCCAAAATAGTTTTTAATCAGTCAAAAATACTTATTTTAATGATAACTATATATATATATATATATATATATATATATATATATATATATATATATATATATATATATATATATAGTAAATTGAAAATACTTATTTTTGACAATAATTTAAGAATGACCTTAAAAAACTTCATCAATTTTTTTAAAGAATTTGGTGATTGTCAAATAAAAACTAATCTCAGTATTATAGTATATATTGCTTTAAAGTATAAACATATTATTTTAACATTTACATTTTGATCAAAAAATATTATTTTAACATTTAATATTAATTGAAGTTTCAATTAATTATAATTTATTGATTTAACACGTTTTACTCTTATTTTCTAAAAATTAATTTGAAAATTAAAATTATTCATGCTGGACAGGCAGCATTTACTACTAGAGCAGAATTAAGTTTTTTTTTAATTTAATTACTAGAGCAGTATTAAGTGGACCTGGATCCTCTCATGTTGTCTTCTCTGCACAGCTCTCTCCAACAGTTTATCTTTCTCTTAATTCTCCAATCCTCTTTTGATTATCTCTCTATTTATTATTTATTTTCTCTCTCCTCCACCCTTTAAATTTTTGCTGTAGAGGTGTAGAGAATCTATTTCCGTATTAAGTTATTAGCTAAAAAGGGGATCCATTTTTAATCTAAAAAAAGGGATCATTTTTTAAGAATTTTTTTTATAAACTGGGTATCCTCCACACGCAACTGCAAAGACTAATACTTCGAGCCGAGTAGAACCACAATAGACGACAAAACTCTCACTGAAGAGATTTGACACTGCTACATGATATTTAGAGCATTTATTAAGAAAACAAATGTAAAAATTAATATTTTCAAATATTAATATTTGAAAATGTAAAAAAATGTAATAATTCATATTTTCAAATATTTATTCCTGGAGCATTAATAAATAAGAAAACAAAAGTAGAAAGCTATTTATTTAATAAAATTAAAACAATTATTTTCCAAAAAAAAAAATGTAAAACATTTATTATGATAAAAATTCAAATTCATTACCATTTATATTTGTAAAAACCATTTAATGATATATCCTTGGCTAAATACCACTTTTGGTCCTTTATCTTTGCTCTAAGTTTCACTTTGGTCCTTTATCTGTTTTTTGGTTCGTTTTGGTCTTTTATCTTTCTTTTTTGTGTCAGTTTGGTCCTTTATCTATATTTTGTTTCATTTTGGTCATTTATCTTTCATTTATTGTTTCATTTTGGTCCTCTTAAACAAAAATAAAAAAAATGAAGAACACTATGAATGTGCTTAAGAACACCAAGAACACTTTGATTTATTGTTTCTTGAATAACTCATGCAATACGCGACCAAAATGTTCGGTTTAAGAGGACCAAAATGAAACAATAAATAAAAGATAAAAGACCAAAATGAAACAAAATAAAGATAAAGGACCAAACCGACATAAAAATGAAAGATAAAGGACCAAACGAACCAAAAAAAAGATAAAGGACCAAAATGAAACTTAAAGCAAAGATAAAGGACTAAAAAGCCAGTATTTAATTTGTATCCTTTTGTTTGATTATATTTAATGAGATATACTAAAAAAAGTTATTTTGGTGACCTTGACTTGTTTTACCAGATTGCAAATGGTTTGCTTGTAGAGGCAACCAAATAAATAACAACAGCTGTTTGTGACGAAATTTCTTCCTCATATCATATTGCTTTCAACTCTCCCTCCTATTTCCCATATTTATATATTTTTTTCACACTCATTGTACATTAATAAAGCTTAAAGTTTATTACTAATTCTCAGTTTAGAATTTTGTCAAACTTAAAGTTAAAGCTTCTTGCCGATTTCCAATAGTGTATTTAACTTTAACTTGCAAGTACTAATTACTCATGCATTCTCTATCTTTCTTATATGTTTTTTTTTCTTCATGTAGTATCACTATGTTATTGCTGTGTAGTATTCCTGATTGGCTTTGTCAGTGATTACTCTACGCTAGAAAACCAATCTCAGCTTTGCCATATTGTGTGGTTTATGGTTATATATATGCTCCCAATACAGCTTTTGGCATAGTAAATTAAATGAAAAATCATACTATAAGCGTAAGCATGATGTAGTATATTAATTGTTGTGTAGTGAGTATTTGTTGTGTTGTGATGTAGATGGAAACACAGCGTAAATTAAATAGATGTTTTTTATATGTATACAGCCAAATGGTAAGCGTGAGTTTGGGCCACAATACTGTACTCCCCCTAATTATTATTTAATTAGTGGATTTGCTAAGTGGTGAGTACAGTATGCAAGAAATTAGATCCTATGCAGTCGGATTTGGGTGTATTTGGTGCAGTTGGAAATTATGTGTCTATCTCTCTTCATATGTGACTCTGCCAGTGCTCATGTGTTATCTTGTGTTCAGATTATGAGTTATGTTCCAACTTGTATAAAAGACCAAAAATAGTGATTGTATTTGACTCTTATTTTATGTATTTTAAGAGAGAGAGAAAGTAAGAGAGATGATAAGCAGGGGCAAACTCACATAGAGTTTATTAAAAACTAGTTGTGACAAACACTTACGACTAATAGATCCGCTATAAACTAGCGAAACAGCATTGCCGAACATAGCCCCTTCCCTAATTTCCTTTCTCCCTTCACATATTTTCCACCCATACCAACAAAAAAAAAAATAATTCTTTCCTTTCCCATTTTTTTTGACAAACTTTCCTTTCCCATTTCCCAATTTCCATGACTAGCTACATCACTCAACACGTTTTTTTTTCAATAATGCTATTCCAACAAAAAAAAATTTGTAATCTCTGAATCACCAACTTATAACACAATTACCCCAGTTTTTAAAGCCCAATTAACCAACCTACTTTTTCACAATTTTTTAGCGTGGATTAAAAACTTGGGTAATTGATGAGTTGATTAATTGGCTTAAAAACTTAGGTAATTGGGGTTGTAAGTTGGTGATTTGTAGATTTGTCAAATTTTTTTTTGTTGGAATAGCATTATTGTTTTTTTTTATTAATTTGTTATCAATTATTAATTTGTCTTTTTGGCAAAAATTATTAAATTAGTGTGTAATTAATTATTAATTTGTGATTATGCTATTATTAATAGATTTGTTAGATGACTTTCACCTTCCTATTGCTTTCAAATTTCCTATTTCCTATTTCCTTGGTCAAAAGAAGACAAAAAGTTTCCTATTTCCCATATTTATATTTATTTATTTTCACACTCATATTGTACACAAGTAAATCTTTCATAGAGATCGAACCTGGTCCATCATCTCCAGGGCACAGGCTTCTAACTTGTAGTAAGTATCAGTACTCATGCATTTTCTATTTTTTTTTATATATTCTTTTGTTGTTGCGTTATTAGTGCGCAATATCTATTGACTTTGTCGATTCTTAATTCACATTGGGTAACTTGACTGCCACATATTTACTCAGCTTCTTCGATCTGTGCGTAAATTAAATGAAAAGCTCATACTGTGTATGACAGTAAATTGAATAGGTGGGTACAGTATATTGTAACCAAAAAAATAGATGGTATATATGGTAGAACAGAACACTTTACTACTACTACTACTAGTAACTCTGTAAGGTAAGTCCAGAACCATGATGTAGTAATATTAATTGTTCTGGTGTGTTGTGTTGTGTTGTGTGATGAGTATTTGTGGTATTGTGATGTAGAATTGTAGATGGAATACTCCACTAATACTCCCCTAACTGTCCAACACAACAATATGTAGTACTAAATAGATCCTAATTTGTATTATCATTATGAAAAGGATTGGCTGAGTCATGAAATCCGTTTTCTCAAAACAGTATTTGAATTTGAGGAGGAGGGACCGACCACTTGTCATGAGATTCTCTGGGTCTTAAGAAAGCGATAGTTTTATCGTACCATTGATTTTTATATTATTATACTATATTAATTCATAATTTCAATTTATTTTAAATATAAAAATAATGATATGCTATTAAGTAATTAAATATTAGAGTGTCCCAGACTAATCTCTACTCGTGATTTAGATCAAATTTCGCACCAACCAACCAACATCGAGGTTGTCCACAGCAAGAATTGAACCCGATAGCACCGAGTCGAATGCCACTAGATCAACGGAACGGTATTGGTTTATAGTTTATACCCTACAAAACTCTAGGTATGAAAGTGTTCACCGTATAAAAAAGACGTGGAATTTTTGCCTATAGCTTCTATTGCATTACTCTTTCATAGGATAGGAAGCAAACAACACTAGTCTTCAACTCTCCATTCTCAAATAACTTCTTCTTCTTCTTCTTCTTCTTCTCAAACATTCTTGGCCTCTCTCTCCCTCCGCTACACTAACGCTACTGTTAGGTTATCTTTTTCTTCATTCATTCTTTTATGCATTAACCAGCGAAGCCTTCCCTATCTCAATTTGCATCATGATACATTCTTTCTTTTCTTCATTGCATGTTCATACAAAAGACGATTACCTTTTCTGTTTCTTTTACTTTTTCCAATTTGATTTCTTGAAAAAAGTAAACAAACTTGATTTTGAACGTGTGATGAAACCATTTTTTTTTTTTTTGTTATACAGAAATGGAGTGGTTGAAAACACCTTTTAAGGGTATTGTTAAGGATTTTCGTGGAAGAACAGTGCACTACAAAAAAGATTGGACTTCTGGTTTTAGTTCAGGAATCGGGTATGTATCTAATTAACTTTTCTAATTCTTCTTAATTTCTTCTATCTAATTAACACTAACACGCGTTGTTTAATGACAGGATATTGGCCCCAACTACCTATATTTTCTTTGCTTCTGCTCTACCTGTTATTGCCTTCGGTGAACAACTCAGTAGAGCCACAGGTTATTATTCACATTAACATCAAATGCTTAAAAATTAACATATATATATATATGTGTGTGTGTGTATGTATACATGTATGTATGTATGTATAATATGTATTACTCGAGATTCGAGACGAGCGAATTTTTATGATCGAATCTCGAGTATTTTGGAAGATTATGCAATTTGGTGAGGATTAACTTTAACTATGATCATGCTTTTGCACACTAGGATTGAATTGAACAATTGCTTGTTTCTTTGTATGTAGATGGAAGTTTGAGCACAGTAGAAACACTGGCTTCTACAGCTATTTGTGGAATTATACACTCAATTTTGGGTGGCCAACCTCTCTTAATACTAGGAGTTGCAGAACCCACTATCCTTATGTACACCTATTTGTACAACTTTGCTAAAAATAGAGAAGGCTTGGGACCAGAACTCTTTTTGGCTTGGACAGGATGGTAAGAAAAACACTTCATAATCATATACAGTAATCCAAGTTCATTTTTATTTAACTCAGCTAATATTTCTGATTGATATTCTTTACATTTCAGGGTTTGTGTATGGACTTCTCTCTTGTTGTTCCTTCTAGCAATATTCAATGCTGGCAATATCATCAATAGATTTACAAGGATTGCTGGTGAGCTTTTTGGCATGTTGATCACAGTTTTGTTCCTTCAAGAGGCTATCAAGGTTAGTTTTGATGTAGTATTGGGTTATGTATCATCAACTATTAAAACAAAACATAAAAGGACTTTGATACAAGTTTTTGTTATTGTATGTATGTTTAGGGAATGGTGAGTGAATTTGCAGTTCCTAAAGAGGGAGATCCAACATTGGAAAAGTATCAGTTTCATTGGTTGTATGCAAATGGATTGTTGGGTATTATATTCACCTTTGGCCTTCTTTATACTTCTTTAAAGAGCAGAAGAGCAAGGTCATGGTTATATGGAACAGGTTTGTCAACTGAATTCCAAGTTTTGAACATGATTGGACTTTGGAGTGAGGAATCTGACATTTCTATGTTTTATTGAGCAGAGTGGCTACGAAGTTTCATTGCAGACTATGGAGTGCCTTTCATGGTTGTGGTGTGGACAGTTTTATCATTCATAGTACCAAGTAAAGTGCCTTCTGGTGTTCCTAGAAGGCTCATTGCACCTCTAGCTTGGGAATCTCCATCTTTACATCATTGGACAGTAATCAAAGTACTTCATCTTACAACACTCAAACCAGTTCTTGTTTTGATAGTTTTGGTAATCACTGACATCATAATTTCTGCTGCAGGATATGGGGAAGGTTTCTCCAGATCATATTTTTTCTGCTTTTATTCCTGCGGTGATGATTGCGGGGCTTTACTTCTTTGACCATAGTGTTGCTTCCCAGTTAGCACAACAAAAGGAATTCAATCTCAAGAAACCTTCTGCGTATCACTACGACATATTGTTGCTAGGATTCATGGTACGTATAAATTCATTCTTGTATAGAGCTGTTTAATTTTTATTCACATTAATAATCCCCATCAACATTAATGTTTTTCTTTGGTTAAAAATTTCAGACTTTGCTTTGTGGATTAATTGGTTTACCCCCTTCAAATGGAGTTCTGCCTCAATCCCCTATGCACACCAAGAGCCTAGCTGTTCTCAAAAGACAAGTGAGTAAAAATGATCTTTAGAATTTGTACTAAGTAAGTATCATGATTATTAAATTGGATACTGAATATGGTGATCTTTGAATAACAGTTGATCAGGAAAAAGATGGTTAAAAGTGCTAAGGAAAGCATAAAGCAGAAAGCGAGCGATTCCGAGATATACGGGAAGATGCAAGCAGTATTTATTGAAATGGATAACAGTCCAGATAAACATTCAGTTGTCAAAGAACTAGAGGATTTGAAAGAGTTTGTCTTGAACAGTGAAGAAAAAGGCGACAAAGATAAGAGCACATTTGATCCTGAGAAACACATAGATACATATTTACCTGTAAGGGTAAAAGAGCAAAGATTGAGCAACCTTTTACAATCACTTCTTGTAGGAGCATCAGTTTTTGCTATGCCTGCCATAAAAAAGATACCAACTTCAGTTCTATGGGGATACTTTGCTTACATGGCTATTGATAGTCTTCCAGGGAATCAATTCTGGGAAAGGATATTACTACTTTTTGTAAGACCTAGTAGGTGGCACAAGTTATTGGAAGGGGATCATGCTTCCTTTGTTGAATCAGTACCTTTCAGATACATAGTATTGTTCACAATTTTCCAGTGTGTATATTTCTTGGCTTGTTTTGGAGTGACATGGATTCCAATAGCTGGAATGTTATTCCCTTTGCCTTTCTTTTTGTTGATCACATTAAGGCAACATATACTCCCTAGGCTGTTCAATCCACACCATCTTAGAGAACTAGATGCAGCTGAATATGAAGAAATACCTGGTGCTCCAAGACTAAGTTTCAAGGTATTATCATTTTCTTCTTCTTAATTCTCTTTCACATGCTATTTTGGAATATAAATTCAGTGCTTTACTTTGTAACAGGAGGCTGAATTACCACGAGTTGGATCAATGGAAATAGGTAATGCTGAGATACTTGATGAGTTAACTACTAATAGAGGAGAGTTGAAGGTCAGAACTATAAGCTTTAGTGAGGATAGAAATAACCAGGTAACCTACTACAACTGTTGGTAATTTAGATATATATGAGCTTAAATGCTTTTGTACTTTCTCTCACAAAAGTGTCGTTATTTCAGGTTTATCCTGATGAAATAGGTCCACAGTCACAGATTGTTAATTGTGATTGTTACAATCCCAGGAACTCATAGTGTCTCCTCATTAAAGAAGGAAAAGATGATGATATCCATATACAGATGATTATGAAGATCAAGTTTTGCAATATAATTTTTTTAGCTGCTTTAATCAAGTTGTTTAGCTTGTCACAGTGTTATGGATTTTGTTTGTAAAACTAGCTGATAAAATTTCAGTGTTTGATAAAGTATTCATTTTCCATGGGGCAGTATTTGACAACAATATCGGCATTTCAACAAAGTTAAAGCTAAAGCTTCATGGTAAACCAAGTTATACATTTCACCTCCAGAGCTTAAACTAAGATTCCTTCAAATTTGTAAATGCATATGAAAAACAGAATCAATAAACTTTTGCAGAAAATTAGTGTGAAAGATTTAAAAAATATTGCATCCCTTGTTTTTTTTTTTTGAGAAAATATTGGGAAACAGCGGTACCTATTCATTCCTCTCTGAACGCAAAATGGGCACTATGCGGAAGCGTAAAATAAACGATAAGAAGAATGACACCAAAATTTTTAAGTGGAAAATCCTGTCGGGAAAAGCCACCAGACCTAGTCCAGTTAAACATCTCCACTATGAAAGTAGGATTACAAAGTGTTTATCTCAATATCTTTTGATCTCTCTATGAATATCACCCTCTCGGATAGTAGACAAACTTTTTCTCCATGAAACTCTCTCTTTCTCTCAAGGATGAATACAAAAACTCTCTGAGGCTCTTAGGATTTCTTCACTTGGATGTGTGTAGCAACTATTCACAAGTTCTCCTATTTAAAGAAGAATGTGGCTTCTCTAAAAAATGTGATTAATGGAGGCCAATTAATTTCCACAATTCCAATGAGGTCTATAAACTCTAAGGCTCTGTTTGGCAAGTCCAATTTGCTAACTTTATTTGACTAGTTTATAGCGGATGAAAAAAATTAAAGGTGTTTGGCAAGCAGTAGTGGATAGCGTTTTAGGGGTAGCTTATAGTGTTTTTTGAAACGCTACTTCAATTAGCGTCTGAGCTTATAGCTTATAGCGTCTCATCTTTTTAGCCATTTTTACCTTTGGTATTTTTATAATATTCCTTCTTTATCCCCATTAAAGTAAAATAAATTTTTTAATACCCTTAATTTTGAATTACACCCAGTTCATCAACCGGTTTTTTTGTTTGTTCTCTTTCCTTTTAATTATTTGGTCAAAAAAAATTATTTGTATATGTAAATGTCGTCAGCATTATTTTTTGATACGCTTACATTTTTTTTTCATCAGATAGCTTTTATATATATCGTTAAAACGACACATCAGAATTATAGTTATTTTAGAAATATATCTACACGTAAATGTCGTCTGGGCTACGATTAGATTTTATTATATGTACTGATTTGATTTTATTATAAATAAATAAATTGGACAAAATTATAAATTACATCTAAGGCTGTTAACACATCTTCAAAATAAAAATTATGTTAATAATTAGTTTAAGTATTATGAATCTATAGCAAAATAATTTATACATATCTTATATTGATTAAATAAATTTAACTATTAATTAAATAAGTGTCATTTTACATTTATAAGTTAGTTCAACCGCTGGTTTTACCAAACACTTTATTTGTTATGAAAGCCAGTTTATCCACTATCGCCTATTTATTTATATGTTGTATCATTATAAGTTAGTTTGTCATTTATCCATTATAAGTTTCATCCATTATCGATTTAGTTTATCCGCTATTTTTTGCAAATAGAGCCTAAATACATTCTTCAAAGTTGAATGTGCATGTCTCAAGGTCAACGAAATAAATTCCAAGACATTGGAATATTCATCCCCTTTCCCATACATTGTGACTTGTGTACCACAATTAAGCAGGGAATTCCAACAAATCTCCCCTTCCTGACTTAATTGGGGGACACCACTACACCAGCACCTTGGCAACAATCCTCAGCCTTCTTGATCATTGGCATTGACTTGGTCATCAGATTAGATAAATTTAAATTTGTGTGAAATTTCTCTATCTTCAATTTCTTCTCATCCAACGCTTTTCGTATCCAGTGATATTGAATGTCAATATTTTTGAGCGTCAATGGAACATGGGGTTCTTGGCTAAATGGATGGTACTTAGATTATCACAATTCAGAACATAATCATCTTGATCATGTCCCAACTCTCTTAGAAAGCTCTTCATCGATAACATCTCCTTTGAAGCTTCTGTGAATGCTAAAAAAATAATTGAGAATTATGTATTATATATTAGTAGTTGGCTTAGATTACAAAAGTAATGATGTGGCTTAGTGGCATTTGGGGTTGTCCACCACTTTGCGGTCATGAGTTTAATCATCGCCTCCGCCAAAATTGTTATTTTTTCAGTAACAATGTGTCCCACCTTACCACGCGAGCGCCACATGGGAATGACATGAGATGATGATGTGGCATATAAGTGCGACGTGGCACAACCATCCAATGAGATGTTGACATGTGGCAGTGAATTTATTGCTTATATCATGTTGTCCACCACTTTGAGGCCATGAGTTCAATCCTCATCTCCACCAAAATTTCTACTTTTTAGTGACAATGTGTCCCACCTGGCCACACGAGCGCCACATGGGAATGATGAGATGATGTGGCATATATATGCCACGTGGCACAACCATCCAATAAGATGTTGACACGTGATAATGACATCATTGCTTATGTCATTTTGACGTCGTATCCGATTGCCACCTCAGCTTTTTTTAAGTCTTTTCTTAATCTAATATAAACCAAATACAAAAAATAAAAACTAATTGGTAAATTCTACAAGGGTTTTGGTCAAAAAAAAATAATTTCTACAAGTCGATCGTTACCTCTGCTTTCTCACCAAAGGTTTATAGTTTTGAGGTTCGTTGCTGCTAATCTTCGTTTGTGTTGTATTGTCAGTACAGATTTTGCACCCACATGTTGTTCGATGAAATGCTTCAGAAGCCACACCTAACTTAACTTAAAGGACTCGCTAGCGACTCATGTCTAACTCGTTTCTCCGGTGGACTCGCACCCAGAGTTTCAGTTTCAGGAGGTGCTATTGTACCAACAACAAGAACAACAAGGATCCCAATCTAGATTTCACTCAACTTCCAATTTCTCGTCTCCCCACCGTCCTCATTCTCGGCCGACCTAACGTCGGAAAATCTGCTCTCTTCAACCGTCTAATTCGACGGAGGGAGGCTCTAGTTTACAACACACCTGATGATCATGTAACCCGTGATATTCGTGAAGGTATCGCCAAATTAGGTCACTTGCGATTCAGGGTTTTGGATTCTGCTGGTTTAGAAGCTGAAGCTACTTCTGGTTCAATTCTCCATAGAACTGCTTCTTTTACTGCAAATGTTTTGTCAACTTCTCACTCTGCACTTTTCCTTACTGATGCAAGAGCTGGTCTTCATCCTCTTGATCAAGAGGTTGGAAAATGGTTGCGTAAACACGCACCTCAAATTAAACCTATTCTTGTTATGAATAAATCTGAATCACTCTTTGATTCTAATGACTCTCTTGCATCTGCTGCTAATGAAATGTCTCGTTTAGGATTTGGGGATCCTATTGCTATTTCTGCTGAGACTGGACTTGGTATGCATGACTTGTATCTCTCCCTTAAACCTGTTCTAGAGGATTATATGCTGAGTCACTTCAATGGTGAGTCACTCAACCACAATTTACAATTCCTGTGCTGTCTAATCACTTCTTTAAGTTCATTGTTGCATTGTTGTCTAACTCTGTAGCACCGACACTTTCGATTGAAGATGTGTTCGGTGTCAGACACTTATCGTGTAGTGTAACAGACACCGACACTTAACACTTCAATTACTTGTATTTTTCAAATTAAAACAGACACCGTCATTTCTTTTGATTTTGCATTCAATTGTTACTCGTCATGAGATGAAGGTGCTCAGGAGAATAGCTGCATTGATGAAACTGATTCTCCTGAGGTTGTGAAAGCAAACTGCCGTTACAGTTGGCAATTGTAGGACGTCCTAATGTTGGTAAATCAACCTTACTGAATACATTGCTGCAAGAAGACCGTGTTCTTGTGGGTCCTGAAGCTGGTCTCACTAGAGATGCAATCAGAACCCAGTTTGAATTTCAAGGAAGAACAATTTATCTGGTAAGTTTTGGTTCTAGATTTCCAGTCGTATTGGTAAAGTTGGATACTGATATATCTAATCTGAGTAGGAATATTGCTTGTAAGAGGAAAACATTGTAGTTCTTTGTTTCTCTGACCTTCAAATTAGATGACTTTGGCCACACATTTGTTTCCAATTTTGTGTGTGCGTGCATGAGTGTATTTGCTGCAAATGGCTTTGTGTCGTAGTGTAGGGAGTGGAAACTAAGCAAAATTTCTTCACATTTGATTTTAGGGGAACATAGGTGGTCCTATAGATGGAACAGTGAACTAGTTTAGGGGAAATTGAGGCTAATTTCAAAATTTTAACCATTAAATAGAAGAAGGCAGGGAGTAAGATGGTATCAAGTGGAGATCCTCCCCTTTGTAAAGCACAAGCCTCTTGGATAACCACCATCTAGGCCTTAGGAGAGCAGCTTGTAGGATATTGATGCTGTTTTGGAAGAAGTTAGTGATATTTTTCGTAGGAACACAACTGGTTGCCCCAGAGGAGAGAGCAGGATCATATCATCAATCTCAAGGAAGGGGTTCAAATCCCCAACATTTGACAATACATGTATCCTTCCTATTAGAATTAGATTGAGAAAATAGTGAGTGAGATGATGCATACAAGGATAATTAGGCACGTGTTAGTCCTTTTTCTAGCCTTGTTATTTTGGTAAAGAAAAAACTGAAGTTAGAGGTTCTATGTAGATTTTAGGGCATTGAACCGGGTTATTTTAGTAAAGGAAAAAAATGCAAATTTGAGATTCTATGTAGATTGATAGGACATTGAACTAGTTGGCTATGCCTTACAAATTTATCATTCTTGTTATTGATGAGTTGCTAGATGAATTGGAAGCTACCTAGGTATTCTCAGAATTGGACCTAAAATTGGTCATACCAGATTTAAAGGAAGAAAGGAGACACTCACAAGATGAAAGCTGTCATAAAGAGCACCTCAAGTTAGTACTACAAGTATTGAGGGAGAAACAACTATTTGTTAACAAGCAGTGCACTTTTGTTCAGAGGCAGCTGAAATACTGTAGACATTTAATTTCAGTAAAGGAGTTTTCACCAGATCCAAAGAAGATGAAGGATATAATTAGCTGGCATACCCCTATGAATGTGAAGGGATTCTTGGGGCTATAACAGGTGATTGTAGGAATTTTGTTAAGAGTTATGACAGAATTGCTTGGTCTCTCACATAACAATTTAAGAACGACAACTTTAAATGGCAAAGTGAGGCTCCAGATGCCTTTGGTCAACTTAAGACAACTATAGCAACTCTACTTACATTGGCAGTCCTTAATTTTGAGAAAACCTTGTTATCAAGACTAACACTTTATGTAGGCGGGAAACTATTTGGGAATTTCTAAAGAGGAAGGGTAGTGGGTTTGATTTTGTTGTAGGTATAAGGCGAGGAAGTGTGAATTGGGGGAGATTGGCTGGAATTAATTGGGACTCTTTGGAGAGGGACTGGACATTCTCTACATGCCTGGCTATTTTGTTTTCTCCTTTCTTTTGTATTCATCTTTTCATTTTCCAGAACCCAGGACCTGATATCACCTTAATACAGGCCTGAAGTTCAGCATGAATACAGTGGTTTTTTACTTGTTGTTTCCTTTAAATTTTCTGGTACCTTTACAAACTATAATTCAATATTGAAACGCTGGATTAATTTTAAGTTTTATCATGTTTTTCTGTCATTCAGGTTGATACCGCTGGTTGGTTGCAGAGGACAAAGCAAGATAAAGGAGCAGCATCCTTGAGCATTATGCAATCAAGAAAGAGTCTACTTCGGGCTCATATAATTGCTTTGGTACTAGATGCAGAAGAGGTATGCTGCATATATTGCATGTTTTGGAGAATGGCATCCAACTGTGATATAATAAAACAATTTTTTAGCATGTGAAATCGCAATGTCTTGAAGTTTATTGTTCTCAGTTTGTTCAATGTTTCTATTAGTTAAGCACGAGTTTAAGCCTATGCAATTTGATAGAGCACAGTAAATGAACCAACAGTCATAGAACAATAAACCTCCAATGGAGTTTGTTTTAATATTAGAAATAAGGAAAATTGCCAAGAGATGGCTACAAAACCAGAGCAGTAGCTCCTCAGAGAGAAAACGGCTCTCTCTGCCCAATACTAATGATTGCAACAAAATGGATGATCATTCCTAATGCTACCCACACACATATATTCCCTCCACGACTAAATAACTGCCAACTCAGCAGCTACCTTCTCTCCTCCCTTCCTTGTACGCTCATAAACCCTCCAAATAGTGGGCTTCACATTGTTTTGGCCCACTAACACATTATCAACCTTATTAGCAGTCCTATCACAATTGTTATGTTTCTATTAGTTAAACACAAGTTTAAGCCTATGTAATTGTTATGTTTCTATTAGTTAAACACAAGTTTAAACCGCTGTAATTGTTCAGGTAATTATTCTATCTGTTGAAAATGTTGAATCCGATACTATGATTTTGCTGATTGTTTTTTCAAATACCTTATCATTGAAAATAGGTGGTAGGGCTGTTCAAACTAACTACCGAACTGAACCGAACTGCCGAACCGAACCGAACTGTTACAAACCGAACTTTTAGTAATAGTTCTGAACCGAACTGCCCTTTATTAAACACAGTTCACTAACCGAACTATTAAACTCAGTTCAGTTAGAGAACTCAAAACTGTTAAGCTCAAGTTTGATGCTTCCTCTTGCGAACTGTTATGTTTGATACTAATAAATTAATTCAATTAACAAGCTAAAAAACACTGCGCAGCCATAGCCGTGATTTCCTCTTTTCTTTTCATCTCCCATCACTTTTCTTCTTCTCTAATTATTGCCTTTCTTAAATTCTTTTTATTTCCCATCATTATTAGACCAAAAACTTTATCAGCAAAACAAATAAAGGAAAGGGGAAAAACAGATAAACACATATTCTGAAAAATAATTAATTAAATTAAATATAGAGGAAGTGGTATGGATTCTCAATTGGAGTGATTAAATAAAACGACAAAAGGTGCAAAGATATATCATCAGGTATTTAAAGCTCCACAAGAGGATTTAAGCGATGAGATTCATGAGAAGATGAACTCTCAGTCTCACAGCAGCATATATAGTAAAAGTTCAGTAAAAAACTGTTGTTTCGTTAACAGATCGGTTAACAGTTTCTATTGGTTTAGGCCAAAAGTTTGAATAAAATAGTTAACAAAAGTTAAGTTTTTAAACAGTTCGGTTCGGAACTAACTGTGAACCGAACTTTTAATAAAGTTCAGTTCGGTTCGGCGAACTGTTATGGCAGTTCGGTTCAGTTTGCTGAATTGTTTCAGATGGTTCGGTTCGGTTTGGTTCAGTTCTCCTCCTGAACTGAACCATGAACAGCCCTACTGGGTGGTTATGGGTTCTATTTCATTCCCTTATTTATTGGTTTATCCTGAAACGAAGTTATCCTCTCCATTATGATATGTAATCGTTCCGGTCATTCATCTGTCTGTTGAAAATGTTGAATGTTATCCTCAGATTTTGCTGATTATTTTTTCAAATACTTTATCATTGGCGATTCCCTCTGCATGCATGGGTGGTTTGTTCTCACAGAGAGAAATTTGCATTCTATTTCATTCCTTTATTTATAGGTTTAGCCTTATATGAAGTTATCCTGTCCATTATGATGGACTTGGTGCATTTATTAATGTGATGTTGTGTAAGTGTCTGTAACGTCCTCCATTAAAACAGTGAAGGTTTATCCTCCCTTCCCAATGTTTGTAGGCTAAATTAAATATTGTGTTGATAAGGTTTTTTATTGAAAATTCTATGTTGACCAGATTGTAAATGCTAAACGAAGTATGAAACATGCTGAAGTAGTTATAGCCAGACGAGCAGTAGAAGAGGGGCGTGGTCTGGTTGTGATTGTGAACAAAATGGATCTTTTAAGGGGAAAAAACAAATCATTATCTTATGAGAAGGTTATGGAAGTTGTTCCACAAGAAATTCAGACAGTTATACCTCAGGTCTGTTATCTAATAATTAGCTCAACTTTGTCTAGATGTTCAATAAATTGGACTGTTATACTTCATGTTTAAAATGTTATATTTTCGAAAAAGTTGCCAAAATTATATATTTAGACATGATATTAAAATGGATCATAATTCAAACAGAAAAAACTAATCTGTGAGATTATCAACTTATCATGCAATACTCACCATCTCTTCATCTCTTTCTTTGCTTAAACTTCACTCATTGTTTGTATTATTGGGAATTGTTTAACAGGTAACCGGAATACCGGTAGTATTCATTTCAGCATTGGAGGGAAGGGGTAGGACTGATGTCTTGCATCAGATCACTGATACATACGAAAAATGGTGTTCAAGATTATCTACGGCTCGTCTTAACCGGTGGTTGCAGAAGGTATTTACTCCTTCCATTATTGCTTTATAATCGCTACTAAGTTTTCTTTTTCCTCCCTTATTGTTTTTTTCATCAGGTTATGAGCAGGCATTCTTGGAAAGACCAGGCAGCACAGCCCAAGATCAAGTATTTCACTCAGGTCAAGGCTCGCCCTCCTACATTTGTTGCGTTTCTGCGTGGGAAGACTCAGCTTTCCGACACAGACATTAGGTTCTTAACAAAATCCCTGAAGGAGGACTTTGATTTGGGCGGAACTCCTATCCGTATCATGCAACGCTTTGTTACTAAGAAAGATGGCAGTGGAAGCACCAAGAGTCGCCATTCAGCAGGCAAGGTGTCTGGCCATCCAGCCGTCAGAGTGAATGAAAGGACCGTGTCTGACAAGAGAGGTGTCTCAGTCGAATGACAATTTCGACTTTTCATCAAAGGCACGAGCATCGCCTCATTCTGCAAATAATTGCAAAAGTGAACTTTGATTCTAGTTATACCATGTTTGTTTCCCCATTATGGAAGCTTCAAACAACAGTTTGGTTGGAGGAAATGTATTCTGGCCTATGATAAACCTGCTTCGGACTGTGGTTGCGGCAAACAATATCAAACAAACAGGCTTCTAGATGCGTTGTAATTTATTTCTTAGTCTAATTTTTGGTGCATAAGCTAGATTTGGAATTTTGAACCATCTACGGCAATGATATGAGCACAATTTCAAAAATGCTCATATCAACAATGTAATGTTAAAGAACATATTCTGTCGTATTATTATTTCTCAAAAACATATTGATAGTGAAATTCGATTAGATGTAATTTGCTTATACTGTCATTAGATATAAAAAAAAACATAATAAAATCTAGAATGAGGACAGAAATTCAAAAAATAGAGATGCAGGCAGTAATTGTACAAGAAATCAAAAAATAGAAGAATTTCTCAACAAAATAAAATTGAAAGACATAAAAAGAAAGAACAGGTATTGGAGGTTGGGATTTTCTCCGGTATTAATTAGGAGGGTCCTTTTTTTTAGGCTTAATTACAGTTTTGGTCCCTCTATTATGATCAACTCACGATTTTAGTCCCATAACTTTTGCAATTAGTAAAGGTTTTTCAATGACATGTAATCAAGTTTTGACCCTACAGAATACATAAAAATACTACTTGGATGAACGGAGTAGATTTTTCACCAAGGCGCACACCTTGTCTAATTAGTAAAGCCCAATTAAATCCAAAATAAACAAGTAGCAAATATATATGAATTGCAACTCTATTTCTGCGTCTGCGTAACCGTCTCCGATCGGTGATTCCTCTCCTTCGATCCTTCAATGGCGACGCCACCGACAAATCCCTACACGAACCCGTATCACATCGGCAACTCCGTTCATCCAAGTACGGTTCTCATTTCCCACCTTTTAACCGGCGAAGAAAACTACTCTTTTTGGCGTCGTTCTATGGCAATCACCCTCAATGCCAAGAACAAATTTGAATTAGTAAAGCCCAATGTCCATGCCTACACAAACCATATCATAGGCGCACACAGTGACGGAGAACAACATCATGCGAACGCAATAAAAAGGTGAATGTGTTGTGAGAGTCCATTTTTTGTAATAAAATAGGGTGTTCGAACACCCTCATGCGAACAGGTGAAATTACACACAAGAGGGTGTGAAGTCAAGATTTAACACACACGAACGATGTCATTCGAACCTGTTCGAAGGCCCGTGTTCGAACAGGTGAAATTTCGTGAAAAAAAGAGGTTTTGGACTGGTCTTTTGGTCTTTTCACACCCTTATGAGATGTGTTTTGAGTAGGAGGGGGTGTGGGAAAATCAAACGCCAAATAGTGATATTGTAATTGATAGAATGAAAAGTGTTCTGGTTTTAAAAAAAAATGAAAAGTGTTCATTACAAATGACTTTTAGATTGGATACAACCTTACAACTAATCACAACTAATTTTTAACTACCTAAACAATATTAAAACTAACTTTAACAGCTGATTCTAACAAAGGGGTGGAGGGGGCTTGGAAAATATTAATCAATATTTCGATATATATTTCAAATTTTAAAAACATTAGTCAATTATAAAATGATGACCAAAGATTTCACCATTTCTATTTGTCAATTATTCCCACAGATGCAATGGGATGTTCTTCTAATCTAAATAAACTACTATAAAAACACATGCAACCATGTTAATTGTTGCCTAATTTTTGTACACAAAATCAATTATGCTCAAACCTGCCCCTAATTAATATTGTCATTTTCTTAATACCCAATTTCTCATTCTATAAAATTTGTACTACAATTATTATTGCCGACCACAAAACAAGAAACAAAAATGAAAAGCAAATAAAAAATTAAAGGATATCCACCGATATGTAGCTAGGCACATTGAAATTAAACTAACAGTACGGTCACATGGGTTGCCTGCAAAGGTAGCATCTGATTTATCAATATCTTTTTCATTTCTGAGCTATATAGTTTTTTTTGTTTTCGTTAAATCAATGTATTTTATATGTGCAACGGAGACTGAGAGACTAATTTCTCGAGGTACTGAGATCTATTTGAGAAATTGATCTCTTCGACCAAATATTTTTTCAAGGATACTGGTTAGAGATCAATCCTTGATTGGATGCTTACAAAGCCTAAGTATGACTACTTTTGCTACACTATATTGGTTTAGCCATAGGCAAAGACCTACTTGTAATTCAAGGTGTGCACTTGCACACCCTGAAAAATAAATATTAGTACTTAATATATTTTATATAAATTTTATTTTGACTCACGAGTTTAATAGTTTGCACATAGACTCTCAGTTCTTTCAACTGCTCCATAAGGATAACTTACATGGTTAAGTGAAATGGACATCGTTGATGGAAAAATGTAGGCGTACGGAGTTCGAACCCCGTTCCTCGCTCCCCTCTAACAATTAACACACTAATTTCTAACCAGTATGCCTATCTAAAAAAACAAAAACTTTGACAACTAAGAAAAGATATTGGACTTTCAATTTAATTCCTGAACTTACACTTTCTCTTCTACTTGAAAGTATATAAAATAATAAGTAGTCTTTAAAGTTTGTAAAGTCTGTCAAAATAGTCTCTAAAATTTTTAAAAAATTGTGTCAACAATCACCATAATGAATTTACTTATAAAATTTTAGAAATTATTTTGATTGATGCAACAAATTTTATGTACTACTTTAACTTGGAAACTAAATTGAGGGTTTACTCTTAATTTGACTTTTTAATTTTAGAATTTAAGATTTGAAAAAGTGTTATGAAATATTATTATTGGATGTCCATTGCCTTTCACCTCCCACCATTATCTTGTGTAAGTGGTATTTTATGAGTGACTACTCATTTGCCAATCCCTATCCTATAAATAGGGATCACCCTCATATGTAGAGACTTACACTTTGAAGAGCATAATGCAAAGACTATCTCATTCTCTTCTTCTCCCTTATTCATCTCTATTCTCTTATATGATGTCTAGTATTTGTTCTTACTCAAGTTTTGGCTATTTTCATAACACGTTATCAGCACGAAGCTCTCACTAGTATGATTGATGGTATAATCATCTTTGAGTTCTATACAAGAATAATTTTTCATCTTCTTCTTCTCACTATTATTTATTTGTGATCTTGTTTTATGTTTTATCTCATTCTATGTTTTATCTCCTTTTCAATTTATTTATCATTGTTGATGAATATTTGTTATATAACTTCTGATGAACGATAAATTCATTATCCATGCATCCCTGAAGGATTGCACAAAGAAGGATTGTAGTATAATTCCTGAAGAGCTATGTATTATTGTTTATGATATAGATCTTGAAGAACTTAAAAAAAAAAAATTTAATATCCAAACATCCCTGAAGGATTATGGTATAGTTCCTGAAGAACTAATGATTTGGAAATCAAGTATCTTTGTAGGATTGCACAAAGAATAATTTTCTTTATCATTGTTTGTGATAGTTCTTGAAGAACTCAACAAAAGAAAATATTCAAGCATTCTTGAAGGATGGCTCATAGTATGGTTTTCTTGATTATCATTGAAGAAATTTTGTGGTATAGTTCTTGAAGAACTAATGAATTGGTAATTTAAGCATTCTTGGTGGATTGCATAAAATACATTTTTTTTTTGCCATCTATTATGGAGATTTGTGGTCAAGTTTCTGAAGAACTATACATTTGGACTATGATTAAAATCTATAAGATCTACTTGATCTTAGTATATTTTGAAGTAAAGGAAAAGACGTGTAATTTATCTCTCAAATATTTTCATGAATTAGCAAAATGAGAAACTATTTTTAGAAAGATATTATGAATCAAGATTATCTTATATGGTGATTGTAAAGAATACTCACAAACCACTTGTAGCGACCGAAAAATCCGGGAAAGGATCCTTCGAAAGGTTCTTTAGGAAGCCGCCACCAAATTTTAGTTTAAGGGCAAATTCAGAAAATCCCTTTAAGTTTTAGGACGAGGCGTTGTTAGGGTTCGGGAGTCGTTATGTGTGGGGAAGGTATTAGCACCCCACGACATCCTATTGTCTAATTAGTTAGGATTTATTTAATTGTTACCCTTTTATTTGCGAAGAGAAGGACTTATTTAAGTTTTTAGTTTTTAGTGCTTGACAAGAGTTGAGTCTTGCTCCTACGTACCTCCGGATGCAATGGAGGAATCAAAGCTACGTAGTTCTTCCGAAAAAGGTTTATTGGTTGGTGTTTTTTTTTAGTGTAGGGTCCTAGGATTCCTTGAACTGCATGACTCATCGATTTCTAGACGCCTGATCAACCCGGATGTACAACCGACTTAGTCCCCTACTTTTCGAAAGTAATTTTTGAGTTTTTGAAAGAAGTTGGTTTGGTATGAGGTGGGTCCGTTTTAGAATAGGTATTCTAGAACTCTGAAGCTATCATGACTCATTAGTTCTAGAACATTGACTAACCAGGTTGTACAGCCAGAGCTTAGTTCCCTATTTATGGAAAAATAGTTTATTCGTATTTATTAAATTTTGAGGGTTCTTGAATCAGATGTATTTCGTTGTTCTAAATAATGACTAACTTGGTTGTACAACCGACTTAGCCGTTTATTTTTGGAAAAATGATTTATTTATATTTTATTAAGTTTTTTGTAGGATTCTTGAATGCATAAACTCATTGGTCCTAAAATGATGACTAAACAGGTTTGTACAACCGACTTAACCATTTATTTGACTTGAGAGGAAAATAATTTATTTGTATTTTTATAAATTTTTAGGATTCTTGAATCTGTATGTGACTCATTGGTCCTAAGATGATGACTAAACCGATTGTACAACCGACTTAGTCTTTTATTTGATTTTCAAAGAAATAAACTAATTTGTGCATAAAAAAAGACAAAAAGCGATAATTAATAAAGACTAGGCTAAAAATATAATAAATAAACAAATAAATAACTATATACATAAATAAATATGAATATATATATACATAAACAAATAAATAAATAAATAAATAGATTATATTATAAATAAATGATAAATAAATATGTACATAAAAATAAACAAAATAAATACAAAACTAACTGGACTCGACGAGTGCCGAACCGGACTAAGCAAACCGGACTCTATCTGGTCCATTTTGACTCAAGATCAAGAAGAACCGCTTTGAGAATCGGAAAGCCGACTCAAAGCGTCCAAATGATCAAAGACAAGCTTTTAGTGAAATGGGTCGCTATCGCTTTGACCCAAAAGATCACTTAGCCCGCCAATGATCTCCTAATCTTCACCTCTCAACCCCTTTTATATCCAATTGCTAGGGAGCTCTTGTTTCTTGTGAGCAATGTGGGACTAAAACAAGGTAGAGAAAGCAATTCCCCTTTAAAACACAATTTTCGTTTTTCTCAAACATGTCACCGTAAATTTGCGATTCGGATTCGTTAACCGTTGGATCGTCTTTTTTTTTGACAGCAGGTTCGTGACACATATATCTCCGCTTTCACCGTTCGGATCGTCGAAACGAGGTCTGAGGAGAGAGAAATTGCCTTCACAATAACTGCAGTTTTTGTCCGCTTTTTCTCAAACCTCTCATCGTAAAAGTGCGATTCGGAATCGTTAACCGTCGGATCGTCTTCATTTTTTTACAGCGGGTTCGTGGGAAATATGTCTTCACTTTCACCGTTCAGATCGTAAAAACGAGGTCCAAGGAGAGAGAAATTTCCTTCGAATAGTAGCTAAAAACTAACAAAAAAAATACATGAAACTACTATTTTTGTAATTTTCAAAAAGTCCAAAAAATAAAATGATTGAAAAAGTCCAAAATAAAATGGTTGAAAAAGTCCAAATTAAAATGGTTGAAAAAGTCCAAATTAAAAACTATTAAAAAGAACTAGGACAAAATTGGGGTATAATGAGTTTTCTCTTTATTTATATTTTACTAGAAAAGGTGAAGTGTATTCAAATTTTCGTAGTGAAAATAGAAATAAAGATAGAATAGACGTCAATTTTGTCCGTTTAAGAGAAGCGAAGGTTTGAGAGATAAGAAGGGAGCGGTTAATACTTGGCGCATTAACAGAGAGTTGAATGAAGGTCAACAAGGACTGGAAGGAGCACTAAGGCTCTCGAAGGACCACTCGAGTCGGAAGGAGCGACAAGGCTCTGAAGGACCACTTAAGGTCCGAAAGGTCGCCTAGGCCTTAATTGAAGGACCATCGTGGTCTGCGAAGGAGCGCAACTAGCTACGGTACTAGTTAAGCGATGCGAAGGGGCCTTTATACTCGGCGGCGCATGATGGGTCAAGATCGTCTAGAAGCGATATGTTGACCATGAAGGGACGTACAATCGTGTCTTAGGCCGACACAACTAGTCCGAAGGACCACGCGGGAGTGCGGAAGGTCCGCGGGCTCGACTCCGGACGTTTGCGACTGGGCCACTTAGGGCGAAGGAGCGTAGTGCTCGCGAGGACCAGCTGGTGCGGGATCGGCTCGGTGATCTCGTGATGCGATACGGGATCAACGCTTAGAGCTTTGATCTTAGAGGAACAAAATATGGGTATCGACACTTGAATTCGATTCAGAGGCAATACATCATGTAATGGACGTACAACGCCAATAATACATGCACATGCAACAGGTGATTTTTGGTGGGGTGATGGATGAAATAGGTGATTCCTTTCTCTTTTTTTTTTTTTTATTTTTTTTATTTTGCTTTTTGCTTGAAGTATGAATGTTAATATGATGCAAATGAAATGTTTGAACGCATAAATGCTATGGTGCATGGTGTGATGATATGAAATGAGTGATTGAGTCGTGAAACATTTTTGTGATGATGAGATGTGAGACTTTGGATGCGAGAGAGGGAGATGAATATTGATAATTCTTTGGAAAGATTAGATTTGATTCAAACTTGGCAATCTCAAGGTTGTTATTTAGACACTCGATGTGAAAAAGTACTTGCAAGCTCGCTTCTTTTTCTCTTCCATTATGATGCCCCCGATGACCGAAATTTAGGTCCACAAAGTTAACTAAGTGGATTTTTCGATGATCGCATTATCAACTTGTGTTCTATCTCGCTGAAGCATTGTTAAGAAAACATGTATAGTAATGCAAACATAGATGAATGAGTCTGTTAACTTGGGGTTCTAAAGACCTAGGGTGTGGACATTTGTGGCGCATGAAGGGGTGAATGGTCGAGTGGTCTTTGTCAAAGGTCATGAAAGGTAGGTTTTTCCGAGCCAAGAAATGTAGGATCGCGCCCAATTTAGATTTGATGACGGTGAGTGAATAACCTGCCCCTGTTTAGTGATGACAAGCTAAGGGAATAGAGGATGATGAATTGGGAATGCATTGGCTTTGGAATGAAAGGTGGACAGCAATAGATATTGTCTCAACCCATAGAGTTCGGTGTTGCCCCATTTATGGTAAGGACAGGATTGCCCCGACTAGAGTAGCAACATATAGGGTAATGAGTTGAGAAATTGCCCGGTATGGTTTTGGTGATGTGGATATAACAAGGGGATGAGATGGGTGTATGGTGAATGTCCCCATTTGTAGGTGGAGAGAAGGGTGTGAGGTTGCCCCACTTGATAACAGGACTTGAGACGGTTGTTTTGGTGAGGTTGTGGAAAGTGACGGAGCTAGGGTAATGGGTTTTGGACTTTTGTCAGGTATGGCTATAAATTGTGTGTGTGGTATGGGATGGACAACTGTACAAATTTCCCAAGTTCAAATGGAATAGATGGTGAAATGGATGCCCCACTTTAGGATCTAGGTGACGATCCTAGTATAAACTTGTGGTTATCTTTAGAATGACTCTCGGACTACAATAGTCTTGAGTTTGCTATGATGAAAACTACACTTGGTGATCCCTAGACCTTGTCTTAGTATAACTGTAACTTGAATGAATCATGTGGTGCAAGCCTTTTGATTTTTCTTTTCTTTTGAGTTTTTTTTTTTTTTTTTGAGATATATTTTTTTTAAGTAAACATATTATAAATAAATAAACTTACTTGTCCTAAAATTAAAATTTTGAGAAAACAAGAGCAATCATCAATAATCGGAATGGATTTTTGGAGTTGTAAGGTGGTCGATGGTTAATGGTTTATGAAGGAAGGGATAATTGGGTGTTTGAGGATTGATGGGACGGATGATTTTTATTGGTGGTGTGACTTGGCTAATGGGTAATGATTTATGAAGGAAAGGGTTTGTTTGAGCAATTGACGTGGACCTGTTTAGGGATGTAACTTGGCGCGGGTGATGATTTATGAAGGAAAAGGGTTATTAGGCTTAAATGAGTGTATGAGGTTTTATTTAGGCCTTGATTGGCGTGCCTCGTGGTAGAATGGGCTGTTTAGAGATGTAACTTGGCGAGGGTTTATGAAGGATATGATATTGAGGACAAGGGAAGTGTTTGGGGGGTTTATTTCAGACAAGGACCTCTTATGCATTTAATGGTAGGAAGTATCAGCTCATAATTGTACCACTTTTGCTTTTTCCTATTTTTGATTTCACTTTCTTTTTTTTTGATTTTGATTTTTTCTTTTTCTTTTTTTCGGTGAGTGACTTGATAAAAATGATACACCATTTTTGATGTGGAATTAATCCTTGTCTAGGGTGATTGAAAGGTTTTTAGATTTTGGCTTAAGGTGGGTAGTATACGGGTTTCTTTTCGAGGGTATGGGAAGATGGTCAAACTTCATTTCGAATCATGATTGCTCGTTTTCTCAAAAATTAACTTAAGGTCAATAATTTATTTACTTTTATATATTTGCTCTTTTCCTTTATTTCTCTTTTTTATGCCCTAATTTTTGCTTAGGCCGCTCTTACGAGTTTTCAACCTACTTGGGCCTTTTTGAATTTTTTTTTTTTTTTGTAAAGGGCTTGCACCAAGGGAATATAACGTTGACAAGGTATTTTAGAGATCACACATTTGCCCCAATATGGAGGGTCTCAAGTGTTATTTCATTAGTGAGAACAAACCAAAAAGCTGACTAGGTAGGGGAGTATGTACTTTAGGGTGGTCGGGGTGGGATTAGACTTTGTGGGGATGATGGTAAGGTAGGGACGCTTAATCGACTCGAGACAAAAATAGACACACATGCTACCCAAGTCACTACACAAATGCTTAACATGATAGAAATTTTTGATGGGCATTTAGGTCATTTATCATGGGATGGAAGAGATGCAACGTTTGGTTAAAAAATGTGAGCAAGCTAAAAATTTGAAAAACTGAGTGACTTGAAACACCTTGAGCTTGCAACGAAGTATGGCTACACTTTTTCAAAAAGAATTATTTACCTCACAAGAATGTCTCACCTCTCATCACAATCTTTCTCTCAAAATTATGTTTTTTCGTTTTTATAATGCATGATGTCAGTATGCAAATGAATGAATGCGCATGAAATGAGAATGCGAATGAACGAATGAATGTATGTGAAATGCGATGTATGCACATGAAATGATAATATATGATTTTATTCGTGTCGGGGAATTATAAACTTTTCATTGGAGAGTAAAGTACAAAATTTAATTTTGACTTCAAAGCGTGCACGGCTTCTCTCCAAGGTAAAGATTTTAATTTCACGACTGATCATGCTGATAGATGTTTATTTGTTGCATGCATGTGGTATATTTTCTAAAAGAAGTAGTAAAAGAAGGAAAAAATGATTTTTGGTTTTTTTTTTTTTTGATTTTTTTTTCAATAAAAGACGATATGCATAAATATTTGTTTGAATGCAAGGGTATAAAGCTCCTTTGTGACCCTAGAAATGCATCTTACAGAGTGGGTCTAAAGTTTTCTTTATAGTGAACTCGCAAAGGTGGTTCTAAAGAATCCTACACATGGTTCCTAGAGCCAAGGACCCCGATCAAGAACATCGACCCCAACAATAGGCAAGCTATTGGAAGGATAGCATCCTTAAAAGGAATCGAACTCTAGGTGAGATTTTCATGACCACCCAACGAGGCGACGTCCCCCGCAGCCATCACTACGCAATCTCGTTCTAACTTAGGTTTGCACTCGAGTCCGGGTAGAGGACTTTTCTCACATGTGTGTGATGTGTAGAGGTGTAGTGTGTGTAGGAGCGATTCAAAACAAACCCAAAGTCTGCAAACAAAGCAAACATTCATGCAAAATAAAGTCTTCTATCCTAGGGTTTACACATCAAATAAATAATATAATGTGCAAAGATAAATAAATAAGAGAAGGGTAAAAAATTAAATTAAATAGATCCTATAATTAATTAGACTAGGTTTTGACTCTAAAAAGTTAAGTCCCCAGTGAAGTCGCCAACAGTGTGACCAGAAAAATCAGGAAAGGATCCTTGAAAGGTTCTTTAGGAAGCCGCCACCAAATTTTAGTTTAAGGGCAAATTCAGAAAATCCCTTTAAGTTTTAGGACGATGCGTTGTTAGGGTTCGGGAGTCGTTATGTGTGGGGAAGGTATTAGCACCCCATGACATCCTATTGTCTAATTAGTTAGGATTTATTTAATTGTTACCCTTTATTTGCGAAGAGAAGGACTTATTTAAGTTTTTAGTTTTTAGTGCTTGACAAGAGTTGAGTCTTGCTCCTACGCATCTCGGATGCAATGGAGGAATCAAAGCTACATAGTTCTTCCCTGAAAAAGGTTTATTGGTTGGTGTTTTTTTAGTGTAGGGTCCTAGGATTCCTTGAATCTGCATGACTCATCGATTCTAGGACGACTGACTAACCCGATTGTACAACCGACTTAGTCCCCTACTTTTGAAAGTAATTTTTGAGTTTTTGAAAGAAGTTGGTTTGGTATGAGGTGGGTCCGTTTTAGAATAGGTATTCTAGAACTCCCGAATCAGATACCATCATTAGTTCTAGAACGCATTGACTAACCCTCCGGTTGTACAACCGGCTTAGTTCCCTATTTATGGAAAAATAGTTTATTCAGTATTTATTAAATTTTCGTGGTTCTCGAATCATCATGTACTCGTTGTTCTAAATAATGACTAACTTGGTTGTACAACCGACTTAGCCGTTTATTTTTGGAAAAATGATTTATTTATATTTTATTAAGTTTTTTGTAGGATTCTTGAATATCTGACTCATTGGTCCTAAAATGATGACTAACCAGGTTGTACAACCGACTTAACCATTTATTTGACTTCGAGAGGAAAATAATTTATTTGTATTTTTATAAATTTTTAGGATTACTGAACTGTACAGCTCATTGGTCCTAAGATGATGACTAACCCGGTTGTACAACCGACTTAGTCTTTTATTTGATTTTCAAAGAAATAAACTAATTTGTGCATAAAAAAAAGACAAAAGCGATAATTAATAAAGACTAGGCTAAAAAAAAATATAATAAATAAACAAATAAATAACTATATACATAAATAAATATGAATAGATATATACATAAACAAATAAATAAATAAATAAATAGATTATATTATAAATAAATGATAAATAAATATGTACATAAAAATAAACAAAATAAATACAAAACTAACTTTGGACTCGACGAGTGCCGAACAGGACTAAGCAAACCGGACTCTATCCTGGTCCATTTTGACTCTCAAGATCATGAAGAACCGCTTTGAGAATCGGAAAGCCGACTCAAAACGTCCAAATGATCAAAGACAAGCTTTTTAGTGAAATGGGTCGCTATCGCTTTGACCCAAAAGATCACTTAGCCCGCCAATGATCTCCTAATCTTCACCTCTCAACCCCTTTTATATCCAATTGCTAGGAGCTCTTGTTTCTTGTGAGCAATGTGGTACTAAAACAAGGTAGAGAAAGCAATTCCCCTTTAAAACACAATTTTCGTTTTTCTCAAACATGTCACCGTAAATTTGCGATTCGGATTCGTTAACCGTTGGATCGTCTTTCTTTTTGACAGCAGGTTCGTGACACATATATCTCCGCTTTCACCGTTCGGATCGTCGAAACGAGGTCTGAGGAGAGAGAAATTGCCTTCACAATAACTGCAGTTTTTTGTCCGTTTTTCTCAAACCTCTCATCGTAAAAGTGCGATTCGGAATCGTTAACCGTCGGATCGTCTTCATTTTTTTACAGCGGGTTCGTGGGAAATATGTCTTCACTTTCACTGTTCAGATCAAAAACGAGATCCAAGGAGAGAGAAATTTCCTTGAATAGTAGCTAAAAACTAACACGAAAATACATAAACTACTACTATTTTTGTAATTTTCAAAAAAAGTCCAAAAAAAATAAAATGATTGAAAAAAGTCCAAAATAAAATGGTTGAAAAAGTCCAAATTAAAATGGTTGAAAAAGTCCAAATTAAAAAACTATTAAAAAGAACTCGGACAAAATTGGGGTATAACACCACTCAATGAATTGAAATTCATTCCCAGAAGTGAATGAATCACATAATGAATCAAGATTTTGTGATATGGTGATTGTAAAAAATACTCACAAAACACTCAATGAATTGAAGTTCATTCCTAGAAGTGAATGAATCACATTATAATTTTGGTACAAGAAAAGTTGTGGTGATGACCATTGATGTTGTATATGTTATCATTATTTTATTTAAGTGTCATTTGTATCATTTGTGATTGTGACCTTTGTTATTCTTGATAGTGGTTTAGTATCTTATGGAAAATGTAATTTTTCTTCTTTCTTTTGCTTGGAATTCCAAATTAAAATGTTGCGTGAAAAAATATAATTGAAGGCTCCAGAGGAACTAATATACTGTTATCTGGGGGAACAAAATTACAGATTGAGAATATATTATATTCCCCTAAGTCTCGTAAAAATTTATGAAGTTTCAAGTATATGCATATAAATGGATATCATATTGAAACGAGAGATGAATGAGATATTGAATATTTTTATATAACGAGACATACTTTGATAAAATAAGTGTAGTGGAAAAATTGTCTACTTTTTCCTCTGATTTGTACTACACTTATATATGTGCAATTGAAGCACATGTTATTGTAAACCAGAAGTTTACATATCATAATAATTTAGTTGTTGGCAAGATCGGTTGGGCCATCCCGAGTATATTATGATGCGAATAATGGTTAAAATTTATATGTGAACTTGTATTGAAGAGCCTGTAGTTTCTTCAAACTACTAATTTTTGTGTTCACTAATTCCCAAAGGAAATTGGCAGTTTGAGAATATGTGATATTTGTATACGTAAACCATTAAGATATTTGTGGTTTTAAATGATGCATCAACTAGATGACCACATATATATTATATATATTTGTCCTCGTCTCACAACCGGAAGTTTGTGAGATTGTTTGCTCAACTAATTGAGTAAAAGGTCATTTTGTGAATTACCTTGAAAGCATATGATAAGTATTGTATGTCTATTAGAATTGATATTGGATACCACATGTCATACGTTCATTCATAAAATGGTTTTGAAGAACCATTCTTTAGACGTCTAAAGTTAATTCTATGACTAATACTTATGAGATAAGAACTTCCAATTTTTACTTGGGAACATGCACTTTTGCACGTTGTAATATTGATTCGCATCAAGCCAACAAGTTATCACAACTCTTCCCCTTTACATTTGGTTTTTGGTCACAAACTTAAAATTTCTCATCTTAGAAATTTTGGATGTGCAATGCACTATGATGGGTCCTAAAAGAATTTTTGAAATATATATTGGATATAAATCTCCATGTATAATATAGCATTTTGAGCCAACAATTGGAGACTTGTTTATAATCCAGTTTGATGATTATCATTTGAAGAATTGATTTCCCAACATTAGGGGGAGAGAATAAGCAGCTGTAAAAAAAAAAGGAGATCAGTTGAATGAATTATCATTATCTCATATATATTGATCCTCAAATAAAACAATGTGAACTAGAAGTTCAAAAGATAATTCATTTGCAAAACTTAGCAAATTATCTACCAAATGCATTCAACGATCCAAAAAGTGTGACCAAATCATATATATCATTCTTGATGCTCCAATAGAATGGATGTCCCAGTTGGACAATCTAATATTGCAAATGAGTCTCAACCGCTACGCAAGCGTGGTAGACCAATCGGTTCCAAAGATAAAAATCCTCGAACAACAAAAGGAGCTAAAAAAAAATGGTCCAAGTGAGGATATAGAAACTCTAAAAGAGTATCAGACATAATTGACATTACAGTTCCAGAAGAATTGATCAGGTACCTGAAAAGTTATGAAATTAAAGAGAACTCAATGAATTATGTCACGAATGAAATACAATGGAACCGAAACAAAGTCAACGTTGACGATATTTTTGCATATAATATAGCGTTGAATGTGATAAATATTAGTGAGGATCATGAATCAAAGTCTACTAAAGATTGTAGACAATGTGAATTGGCCAAAATTGAAAGATGAAATTGAAGCAGAATGAGAGTGGTGAAATTGTGAGACACAAAGCTCGACATGTTGCTCAAGGGTGGATGCGAGTACTTTTCAGTACTTAATTAGCCTTGTAGTGCATGAAGAACTCAAATTTTACCAGATGAATATTGCTTCAACTTATTTGTATGACTCATTTGATAGTCATAATTATTAAAGATCCCTGAAGGATTTAATATTGCAATGCAAACTTTTTGGATTCGCGAGATGATTTTCTCAAAGAAAAAGCTCTATGTGAATGACATCAAATTATATATGATGGATTTTAAGGTTGAACCTATAGGTGACCTCTACATGGAAAATCCCAGCAGGATTTAAGATAATAGGAAATATCTTTAAATAAATTATTTTGAAAAATAAAGTCTCATATTGATTTGCAGAAATTATTTATATTGAGTACATGAGTTGTAAGAATATATAAAATAACTTAGTCCCGAAGACTATGAAAGCATGCATGGATATTACAAAATTTTATATCCCTTGATATGGCAATATTATGTGATAGTTAGTAGTAATATAGTTCATTACAAAGACAAATGCCTTAGAACAAAGTGGGATGCATATTTCATTTTTAACTATCCTAATGAATAAATCATATTATGTATGTTACACAAATTAACCATGCAGATATACAGATTTTTTCGGATTTAGATCAAGTCAGATTACAAGTCACTATTATCTACATATGGTGACTTTGAAATATCTTTTGATCTATAAAACAATCTATGGTTCTTGTTTCTTCATTTCATGTCCAAATGCCAACAGATTCAAGGAAGATGTTTTGAAGATAATATCGATTGCAAAGTTCCATTAAAAGAGGATACAATCACAAGTGACAATGGAGTAGATTGTTCCATATGCACTCAAGGAGAAACTCAAAATATTGAAATTCATTATTCTTTAGTGATGATTCAATCAGGGGGAGAAAAACTGCACTCTTTTTTCCTTTGCCATGGTTTTTTCCCACCTGGTTTTCCAGAAAGGTTTTTAACGAGGCGATTCCCACCGACGGGATATTATACTCTTTTCCTTCACTAGATTTTTATCCCATCGGGTTTTTTCTAGTAAGGTTTTAATGAGGCATATCCTCAATAGACATCCAAGGGGGAGTGTTATGAAATATTATTATTGGATGTCCATTGCCTTTCACCTCCCACCATTATCTTGTGTAAGTGGTATTTTATGAGTGACTACTCATTTGCCAATCCCTATCCTATAAATAGGGATCACCCTCATATGTAGAGACTTACACTTTGAAGAGCATAATGCAAAGACTATCTCATTCTCTTCTTCTCCCTTATTCATCTCTATTCTCTTATATGATGTCTAGTATTTGTTCTTACTCAAGTTTTGGCTATTTTCATAACAAAAAGAAATTTCAAACAATTTTGTGAACCAACAATTTTTTAATAACAATTTTTTTTGTACTCTCTAAATCAGGATCTTGGATCCGTCACTGAGTTCAGCTACATGATTTTTCATAGATAAGTTTGATGTATTATTCTAGGACCCACGAGGGTATCAATTAAAGCATGTTGATTTGGTATGCAACATCTACCAATTTCATATAATGAAGGGGTGATCTTGTCTTTATGGTCCATAGATCCTGGACCCAACCCACCTTCTTAGAAGATCATTTTGAACATGATCAAATTCAAACCCATGTGTGTTTGGATCATGGTACAACCAACCTACAATGCTTATGTATCTGTCATTAATAACTATTTTTAAAAATTTGTCTGAGTTTTTCATAGGATGTTGTGACTTGTGTCGTGGTTGCATTGGAAGATAACTGCAAAAGAAGTTAAAAGGCCCCCCCAAAAGTTTTCCCAAGTGTATAAAATTAGCTAAGAAACCAAAAGAAAACGTGTCCACAAAAAAGTATGCACCGTAAGAATATGAATTTAACTTATATCTATCATCACGTCAAAAGAAAAAAAAACTTAAAACTATTATTAGTGTAAAAAAAAGTTACACTATCAGTCATTCCACATATTTAGAAGTATGCGACTTTATCATGACTACTTTAAAAATTACACATAACATTTTTTATAATTAGCTGTCAATATAGAAAATTTACATAGCTGGTGTATTAAAAATATAATTTTACTAGCGATTATTATTTCGTGCGATGCACTGAGAGAGGTGATTAATTTTCTGATGATGCGATTTGAAAAACATCAACATTTTATAAAGGGGTATATTGGTAAACAATAAGTACAAAATGAGGGTACATAATAAAAAAAAAAGTGTTGGACAAAAAAAAAAATTATCGTGGGTATATGTGATCAAAAATATAGAGTGGGGTATATTGGTAAATAGTGAGGTACAAAATGAGGGGTATATTGGTAAATGGTGGGGTACAAAATATAGAGTGGTGGTATATCGGTCCAAAAATATAGAGTGGGGGTATATTGGTAAGCAGTGGGAGTACAAATGAGGGTATATTGGTAAATGGTTGGAATAAAATTTTCCCACCAAAAGTGGATAAAAAAAAAGAGTGTTGGACAAAAAAAATTATCGTGGGTATGTCGGTCAAAAAATATAGAGTGTAAGTACAAAATGAGGGGTATATTGGTAAATGGTGGGAATAAAATTTTCCCACCAAAAGTGGATAAAAAAAAAAGAGTGTTGGACAAATAAAAAAATTTGTCAAGGGTATGTCGGTCCAAAAATATAGAGTGGGGTATATTGGTAAGCAGTGAGAGTACAAAATGAGGGTATATTGGTAAATGGTGGGGTACAAAATATAGAGTGGGGTATGTTGGTCCAAAAATATAGAGTGGGGGTATATTGGTAAACAGTTGGTACAAAATGAGGGGTATATTGGTAAATGATGGGAATAAAATTTTCCCACAAAAAGTGGAAAAGTCAACGATTGTGTATTAATTAAGAGAGATAATAATAATAAAAAAAAAAGAGTGTTGGACAAATAAAAAATTTGTCAGGGGTATGTCGGTCCAAAAATATATAATGGGGGTATATTGGTAAACAGTGGGGTACAAAATGAGGGGTATATTGGTAAATGGTAGGGTACAAAATATAGAGTGAGGGTATGTTGGTCCAAAAATATAGAGGGGGTATATTGATAAACAGTGGGGTACAAAATGAGGGGTATATTAGTAAATGGTGGAAAAAAATTTTCCCACCAAAATGGCTAAAGTCAACCATTTAGCCTTAATATATAGAGATTACATTACTTCATATAACATCACCACAAATATTTACATTAATTATAAAATATGATTAGACATTTATGAATAAATTTTCCTTTAATTTAGTCTATAAACTACGAAAAATTATTAAATAGTCTTTAAAGTTTATCATTCTCCATTAGTTTAGTCCCTGAAATTTTGTTTTTTAGGGACTAAATTAATGGACTAAAATAAATTTTAGAGACTATTTAATAGGTTTTTATTGTTTAGGGATTAAATTGGAGAGATAATATACTTAAGAGACTAAAATTATGGTCTAATACCTAGCTCAACTGACAAATATCAAAATTATTAGGCTGAATATCATCACTAGTTCGAACCCTAGACCTCGCGATCGTGTGTGAGTCTCATGTGGCACTTGTCGCTCTGTCTATAAACCAATTTTTTTTTAGGGTTTACTCTTTTTTATTTTGTCAATGTATAGTAAATAATTTTGTTACTTAATCTATTAAAACATAATACATGAGTAATGATAAATTTTATATGTAATCCATACTAGTCATACTATATATTTATACAATTTTGTTTTTATTATAAAAATATCTATTAACTTTATAGATTTACAATTCTAATTCCACTGTAGAAATTCCCCCGAAAGCACATTTATCAACCTCAATGTCTTTATGAAACCACCCACAACCCTCAACAAAATAACTTTGTGTTTGGGAGAGGATTTTCTCCATTGAAAATGATACTTGAAGTCTCGAGTGTCAAATATAAACTATTGATATCATTTTTTTTTTTCATGTGTTAAAATTTCATTCTCTTGCTTTTTAATCAATGATTGAGATTCCACGTGACAATATTATCACTTGAGAAAAGCTATTCTCTGTATTTTCGCCAATTTTTTCCTTATAGACTATCCACCTATTGGGAAAACACCCAAGTCCCACATTGACTAGAGATATGGTCTGAAAAGAGTTTATAAGTGTGAGACATCCCTCACCTTACAAGCCGGTTTTGTGGAATTGAGTTAGGCCTAAACCACATTCTAAGACCACGTGGTCACTTCCTCCATTTGCATATTTTGATATGAATTTATGCATAGGTTTTTTTAACAGAACATAAACTAATGGTTTGAATATGTTGGAGTGAAAGGCATGTGGGTTTTAATGGCTTTGTCTCATCCTCCCTTTAAGACATTGTATGGAATTAATTTGATGCAACTCTCTTTTGTTACCTTTCAAATGCAAAATCTGAATACTAATTAAACATGTTCTTTTATGTCTTTTTATATTTATCAGTTAGTTAGTTCAACTTCTAATTTTACTGAACACTTCATTCGCTATCAATCAACTATCCGCTATCAACTAGCTTATTCGCTATCTGTTATAAACTCATCCATTATTATCTAATTTATCCGCTATCCGCTATTATTTGTCAAAGAGAGCCTTTTACACTCAGAACACTACTCAATAATATGCTTATCAAATATATATATATATATATATATATATATATATATATATATATATATATATATATATATATATATATCTATAAAAGCGATCTCTTGATGTGGAAAAAATAGGATAATATTAACAAAAAAAACACTTAGATGAAGTGGTAGATGTCTCTTTCAGCTTAATCATACTAAGTTCTTGGGATCGAATCCAGCATTGAGTATGCTGTGATATTAAATCTTGGGGAGGGGAATTAGTATTTCTTTTTGCGTGTAGATGATCATGTAGATTTATACCGCTTTATAAAAAAAAAAAAAAAGAAGGATAATTTTGGTTAGTGGCATTGATGTAGTTTTATGTCAACTTGAGTGGCATTTTCATGTAATGTTTGAAATAAAACCGGGTGCTGGGATCTCATCATCTCATCATCTTTCTCAACTCCAACTCACTCAATACTTTCTTTCTCTCTCTGTTTTGTGGATCATCATCATCATCATCAAAATAATAAAAATGCAGAAGCTGAAAGTGATACTAGTTCTATTCCTCTCGACTTGCCACGCTGCATTCTCCTCTACAGATGGTAAGTTACTTCTAATAATTAACTCTACTTAATTATATATAAATGCAGTTGCCATGGGTGTTAATTTGCCTTAATTTCCATCACTGTCCATTATATTCTTCATCATTAATTGTAGAATTTATATATATATATATATATATATATATATATATATATATAGAACCATATATCTACTCAGATAAGTTATAAATCTAGTGTTTTCAATGTTTAAGTAACAATCTAATTACTATTTTACTACATCTATTTAAGCAATATGATTCAATGTAATTCACTATTTTAAAAAAGTTTGTTTTTATCAATGCTCACAACCACTAATTATGAATCTTTTTGTTTTTGATTGAAACACTAATTAGGAATCTGCGTGTGATATACACTAATTACGACTAATTAATTTAGGATTTTGAACTTTTTTTTTTTTGAGATTAGGATTTTGAACTTTGAATGCGAGTCATTTTCAATCATCTGAAATATGGTGATAGTTTTTTATACGACAAATAGTAGTGGTTAGTAATATAGTCAAATGTGAAGGAAATGTTGGTTTCCAATATTTGAACACTGAACCTCTTTTTTATAAACTTTTTTATGTCTCTTAACTTTTCAACTGAACTACCTTACTATAGTGACTATGCTGGAACTAGAACCGGTCATAGACTTCAATTATACACTTTCTAATTTTATTAGGTATCAGACTTATGTAGCTAAATTTATTTTAAATGAATATAAAAAAATGACATGTCATTAAATAATTGGATGTTAGTTAACTTATTCAACAAAACTCTAGGGTAACGAAATCGTCACCGAGTAAAAACTATTGGATTTGTGTCACAGTTGTTACTTAATAAAGGAAATCATTATCATTTTACATATTCGTACTAAAATGTTATCTCAGAAAAATATTATAGTGCATAGGATTTACAACTATACCAGCCTTATGTTCTTTTACTAAATAAACAAACTCTTGAATTATTCCTTAAAGTATCATTCTCTCTATAATTTAGTTTATGAACTATAAAAATTTGTTAGATAGTCCTAGAGTTTATTTCAATTCATCAATTAGTCCACAACGAGAAAATTTCAAGAATTAAATTGATAATCGAAGATAAACTTTACAAACTATTTAATAAATTTTCATAGTTTAGCGACTAAATTAGACAGAATGCGGTAATTTACAATGACAAATTAAAAAAATTTACAATGTGCCAAATTAGGATCTACTAAAATAAAGTACACATTCTACTAAAACATTTTTTTTTTGGATCTAGAACAAAAAACATTGGAAATATCTTCACATGGCCTACACAAGTTTTCATGTGCTCACAACCAACACTAACATGTTCCTCGTCACATGGAAACAAGACCAAAAAGTGGTCTTGAAAAAGAAATCACTTGATTCATTTATTTATTTATCTTTAATTTACATCACATTAAATATTTTTGATAGAAAAGTAAAGCAACCCACGATGACCAAGTGGTTGTCCGAGCTGATTCGTCGTCACGACAAAAATGCTGTTTATGGATGCTCAGTTGTCAGATTCAATCTCTTGGGTGTCGAGTCTTAACTTTCCCATTTATGTGTGTGTTAAGTCCTAACACTTGTCAATCCGACTATGAGACTAGAAAAAACACTATGAGCAAGTGCTTATTTTGTTGTTGTAAAACTTGATTTCAGGTTTATTACCCAATGGTGATTTCGAGCTAGGACCAAAGGCAACAGAATTAAAAGGATCAGTAGTAACAGGCCATGATGCAATTCCAAATTGGACAATTTCAGGATTTGTTGAATACATAAAATCAGGACAAAAACAAGGTGACATGTTATTAATTGTACCAGAAGGTGCCTATGCTGTTAGGCTTGGTAATGAAGCTTATATTAAACAAAAGTGAAGCTTATTAAGGGATCATTCTACTCAATCACGTTTAGTGCAGCTCGCACGTGTGCACAAGAAGAGAAGTTGAATGTGTCTGTTGTGCCAACTAGTGAGAAGAGAGATTGGGGAATAATTCCAATTCAAACAATGTATGGTAGTAATGGTTGGGAATCATTTGCTTGTGGGTTTAGAGCTGATTATCCAGAAGTTGAAATTGTTATTCATAATTCTGGTGTTGAAGAAGATCCTGCTTGTGGTCCACTTATTGATTCTGTTGCTTTGAAGCTTTTGAACCTACCCAAAAGAACTAGAGGTGAATTTTTCTTCTCTCCCTTATGTTCCACCCGGATCTAGATCTTCGGCTGTGTCAGCGTGAACCGTCTGATACAGAGAGAACACTTCTCTCTCTAAATCAACCGGTGTACACGCTAGCATATCATATGGTGCGCGTAGTAGGGGACCATGCATGTTTTGTTCCTCCCTATCTCTTTTTTACTAAAGACTTTTATAAGTGCAGTACACAAGTTTTATAAAATTTGTTAATTTGAAAAATAAAAAAAAAATTAATTACATACTTTCTAGGAAGAATTTGGCTTTAGTGAGTTGCATGACTGATATAGTGATATAGTCATGTAGATTAAAAAATAAAAATATTTATGGTTGGACTTGATTTTAAAATTCGAATTTTGGTCTCATTTGTTGCCGATTATAAAAAAAGGAGATTTTGACATTCAATAATTTAGAAAAAATAGAGATTTTTAAGACAAATAATTTTTTTTTAGTTTGTTTATCCTAATAGAAAAAACTTTATTGAATAATCTTTTATTTGTCAAAAATAATTTTTAAAGGAAGTTACTCAAAAATTAACGGATTAAATACCTCTTAAAAGTGATTTTTTTAAAAAAGAGTGATTTTTTAAAAAGTGATATTTTTTTTTTAAAATCCATAACAAATGTGCACATAATATATTTATTACCTAAATATAATACTTGTCTTAAATAAGAGATGACTTACTTATAGGTGAATACACTTTAATTTATTAATGGTAAACTCTTGGATACCTTTAAAAAAATGTGGGTAATTTACTCAATATGATGTGAAATCAATAAAATTAACCACTTTTTTTTTTCCGAACATGATATATAGCTCAAATATCAAGTGAATTATATGTTAATTTTGTTGTTGTTGTCGGTGTAGCCAATTTGCTAAAAAATGGAAACTTTGAAGAAGGCCCATATATGTTCCCAAAAGCATCATGGGGAGTTCTAATCCCACCCCACATTGAAGATGCTCATGGTCCCTTACCAGGATGGATTGTTGAATCTCTCAAAGCAGTTAAATACATTGATTCACAGCATTTCACTATACCTGAAGGAAATAGAGCTATTGAACTTGTTGCTGGAAAAGAAAGTGCACTTGCACAAGTTGTTAAAACAACAATTGGCAAAGTTTATGTTCTCACTTTCTCTGTTGGTGATGCTAATAATTCATGTGAAGGTTCAATGATGGTTGAAGCTTTTGCTGCTAAAGATACTGTTCAAGTTCCTTATCAATCTAAAGGTAAAGGTGGTTTTGTTAAAGGGAAACTTCGTTTCACTGCGGTTTCGACGCGTACTCGTGTTAGATTCCTTAGTACGTTTTATACTATGAAGAATGATAACTCTGGTTCACTTTGTGGTCCTGTTATTGATGATGTTAAATTGCTCAGTGTTCGTTATCCTAAACACGCTTGATTATGTTATTAACTAAGATTTGGATATCTAAAAACGATAGTGTATACCTGTGAATCGCATGGGTCATGCACACTATATACGAGGAAGTATTGTTATTTGTTGAGTGAGTCTAGTATGGAGTATATTGTTCTTGTATCTAATTTTCTATATTAAAGCAAAAGCATTGAGAATTCAAAGTTCCTTCAATTAATATATATACATATTAGCACCAATATTTGAACTTTATAGTTTGTGTAATTATATATCTTTTCTTCAATCAAATTCAATGTAAGCAAATGCAATGAGCACTCACACGTTTAGTAGTGATGATATTCTGTCAAAAAAAAATAGTGGTTTTATTTTATATATGACCAAAGTATTAGCACGAACCCTAATAATTGATTAGGTGACTAATGGAGATTACTAATCACTTTTCTTTTGACAAAATCCATTTATATATAGGTGATTTAATTATAATAGATGAGCCATTACTCCTCGTTTTTAGATTACTCATTTGTAATACATTGGCTTAATGAATCGCAACGAATCGTATCTCATATCGTGTGAGTTCAAGTTTTTTTATAAGCCGAAATCTTATTAAAAAGGAGAAAAAAATAATAAACAAAATCAATGGGGACAAGAACCAAAAACCATTCAAAAACAAAATAAAACATAAATAAAAAACAATAATAAAAAAATAAATGAACCATATTTAAAGTTGAGTTTTCTATTCTGCCTCAGTTTATACATTCTCTCCAACATCGTTTTCCGCCCTAAATTTTTGTAAAATCTTCAAGTAAGATTGCATTCCGTTGGAAAAAATTGCATTATTCAAATTCTTTTCGAGGGAGTCGAAAACAACTTTCTCTTTTTTTATTGGAATGAACGTCTTCTGAAGAGATAACATCAACTCTTGTAGGAAATTCTTCACTCTCTTTATGAACCACAAGCATTCAGAACAACCAGTGAATTCTCATTACTTTTTGCAACTCTTCCACTTGCAAAGTTTCATCCCCGATATCCACTATAGCTTCATCCTCAATAGCTTCATCCTCAATAGAAATAGTCTCAACCACTAACTTTGAAGATTGGTCAAGATCTTTTTGAGCCAATAATTTCTCAATATATGATGAATTGCCACTGTCCTGGCTGAGTGTAACAATACATCTTTAGGCAAACCAACATTCATATCAATTGTTTTTCTTGTATCTTGGTTCATGTACTTCACCTTAGGGATATACGTAGAAACAATTTTGGGCTTAACGACAAGCTTATGTACTTGATGCTCCACGAGAACATTTCTCACCGAGTTGCGCGTCGATTTTTATGATTGCTTGAAGCATGACCAATATTCTAATAGTTCACACAAAATCGGGAAAATTTTCATACTCATTACCTACAAAGAAGGGGTAACCGGATCTCTCAACCATAGTTTGATTTCTAATCCACAATCGAAAGTCTATGTCAACTAGAATTCGTGAAAAGTTGCCAAAGGACCTATCAAGAGGACTTTTGCTCTCATCAAGACAAATGGGTGTACCAACACTACTAGCAATTGCAAAAAAACTTTAAGTCTCTAATAATCTTGTGCAAGACCTGTAACTCTAATCAAATATTGTATAGTTGTGTGTTTCATATTCAAAGGATTAAAATCAGGTTGCTAGGTAAACAAACGAAGCAAATCTGGCTTACAATTCCGAGAATGTTGCGACTTTATTATTCTTAAATCATCGTAGAAGATAAAGTAAATTCATGATACCCTTTTCCCAAAGAGATCGTACCCACTTACTTAGTCGGTTGGCATAAATCTTGTTTGGAAGAAAAAATATTTTGTAATAAAATATATAAAATGTGACGTTAAGTAGTGTGTTTTGGGGTCTTTAGGATTACGAGAAAAAATTAAATGTACAAATACGTGAGTCCGTTTCTCAATAATTGGTTTGGTCAATAGAAAAATTAATTTCTTTGCAAAATACTAAAGTGCTGCGCTAGGCAAGTGTGTGTTTTAAGTTACTTTAACGTTTGGAAAAAATTAACTATTCAAATCATAAAATTTGTTCTTTAATAAATGGTTTGGTGAAAAAATTAATTTTTGACATAATTTTAACTAATACGTTGTAAGCTTGTTCCTCAAGAAGTTTATTATTCGAAAAAAATTTAACTGTTCAAATACTCAAAATTCTATATTTGTTCTTCTTATTATCGGTGAGTATTCAATTTCAATGTTTTTGTTAATTAAAAATTATATTTTTAACTATAATTTACAACATCAAATACTTCTACAAGAAATAGTTAATTTATGCATCGCACCAATAAAAGCACTAGTAATTAGTCAATTGGTAATCAACCACTCGTTGAATTGAATTTGATTGGTGGTGGTTGTAAAACACGATCTGTAATATGTGTATATAAATTAAACTCAATTGATTAGAGTTTAATTTATATACTGTGAGAGTGTATGAGCTTTTTACACTATCTACCAAATAAATGTTGACACATCACCAAAAACAAATTGGTCAATTGATAATCACATACCCCGATTTTGTCTGCCTAATTGAAAATCAAATAAAAATGTATTTTTGTGAACATTCGATTCTAATCAAAAATATATTGTTTGTCATACGAGAGTCAAATTAATTGCGCGTGTCTTTTTGTGATTGTTAACGATTTCACATCGTTTATGTTGTTATTAGTAGAACTTACTCTTTTTTTTATTTGATTGCAAGAAAAACTCAGATTTAAAAAAATAATTTGGTATAAAATCAGAATTTAGATTTACAAAAATAAAAACAATTAAATGAAATACAATAAACAAGGAGAGGTAGTGCATCATCTTCTCCCTTCAGTTAGACTCTACAAGCTCTTTTATCATCCTTATGACATCTTCCCAAAACAATAAGCAGCAGCAATAGTGACAAAGGGAACAAGACAAATCTGATATAGCAACAAGAAGGAGGAGCCAAACTTCACACCCCACACAAAGCTCCAAATGGGGAGGCAAACCTTTGTTGATACAACCTGCTCTGAACAGTCATACACAAACAGAAAAAGTAAGGAGCAGAACAAGTCAAAACGCCACAAAATTGTGAGTGAGGCAGAAACTTGGGAGAAGAAAAACTATGCTCTTTATACACCAAAGGATGAAATACATTGAAAAAACACAAAACAAAGATGCATAAGAAAGTGACTTGACTGTGCCATACTCTATGCAAACTTTGAACTATAAATTCAGCCTTCAAACATCAACAAGGGGGAGAAAAAATGATTTCAGAGCAAAATTAAGAAGATAGTTGCAAACACAAGTAAATGATCCTCACCTCAGTAACTATGATTTGGATACATGTTGCTATATTCATCATCTCTCATATTACAATGAGAGGGATATCAGCCATAACACAAACACATCAAAGCAACAGAATCATCACCACCATGGGACACCCTGCGCTCAGTTCTCCCTCTGTCTGCATTCGCCGGCACCACCACGGTACCCCCCGTGGTAGTTTCTCCCCCGGTCATCTCCGTCGACTCCTCCTTCCTCGCCGGAACACCCTTCGCATCTCGTCCTCTCCAAACCGAAGTCACCACCTCCAATGGAACCATCACCACGCCCTTACCCGCTATCGTCGTTGAACGGCGTTCATCGCCGGCGTAGAACTTCCGGCGCACTCCATTCCCTTCGTGTTTCTTTCTCTCTCAGCCGCGGTGCTTTCTCCTCTCTTTCCATCTCTGAAAATCCCTCTCCCCTCTCCCCTCTCCCCTTCAGTTTCGTTCTTCTCTCTCACACTGTATACAGTACCCATTCAGAAAACAAAAGAGAGAACAGGAAGCTTCCCACCATCACCGCCGACGTCTCCGACGAAACCTTTGTCGTGCTCCACCTCCATCTCCGGCGAACGCCTCACTGTGAGTATCACCGCTGCCAAACCTCCATCTATTCTCTTCCCTCACCTTCGCATAGCCTTCCTCTCTCTCAGGTTCTCTCTCTCTCTCTGCGTTTACAATTTAGGGATTTAAGACCCCATTTCAATTCTTTACCTTCTCTGTCATGCGCTTACACCCCACTCCCTTTTACATGTTTTTTTTTATTTAATCAACTTAATAATTACACTCTCCCCTTTTAGTTATGTAACCCCCTCTATGTTTTTTTAATCTGTTTAATATTAACACCCCTAATTTCTACTAGTTCAGCGCCTCTCTCTCTCTCTCTCTTTCTAGTTTAAAAGCCCACTGCTTTTCAGTTTGGGCTGATTTCGTTTTAGATCTGAATCTATATTTCTACTAGTTACACTTATGTTTTACCACTGCACACCCTCATTTGTTGTTATTTGATTGATTTTATTATCATTTCTCTTCTTTTATTGTCAGTATTATTATATTGTCATTAATTGTTATTTGCTCCTAAAAATGATAAGTAGGGTCCGACTTAGATGTACATCTTATCAAACTCACAACTTAGACCCTAAATCCCTTCAAAATTAAAATCAACCAACCAACAAATTTGTCAATCAAAAGCATTTTTCCAATATCAAAATAATTCCATAAGCAAAAATCAATTCGATTGCGAAAACCCTTTTGACGAATCAAAAGCAAAACCGATTATCATTAATGATCACTCGCGCCGTTGCCGTTTGGTTGTCAAATGATAATTTCATTTTTAAAAGGATTAGTAATGTGATCACTCTAAACCGTTGTTGTTTGGTCATTGCGAACCCTCACTCCTATTGCGAAAACTCACCAAAATAAGACTGCCTCTGATCATGCATTTTGTTTCTTGCTTACTTAATCATGTAACCTAGATCATTGTATACCTCTAGTCACATTGCATTAAATTGTTTATGATGCCTGTCATGTTCTCAAATTGATTATGTGCATTCCCTCTTCCAATACTTTGTTTCTTACATGAGATTGCTACTCGTTAGTGGTGACTCTCATTATAGGATTTCCACAAGCATATAAAAGGCTTACTCGTTAGTAATAGCCTTCATTACAAGAACATATGCTATCACAAGAGATTGTTATTCGTTAGCAACAATTCTCATCCCATTCCACACACGCACAATTGCACTTTAGAATTTGATTTGAATCACAACTGATTTGATTATTTGTCTTGAATTGGTATGCTTGTTCTTGGATGTTTGTAAGTATGCATTTGCAACTCGCATGAGTTGCTACTCGTTAGTGGCAATCTCCATTTCAAAACCTCTTTGCATAAAAAAACCTAAAACAAAACCAATTATCATTAATGATCACGCGCGCGTGAATTCTGCCGTTTGGTTATTAATGATAATTTCATTTTCAAAAGAGTCAGTAGTATGACCACTCTAAACCGTTGTTGTTTGGTCATCGCGAACGCTCAATCCAATGGCGAATTCCTTTTATCACGACGTTCTCTCCAATTCAAACCAACGAAAACACTTTTCAAAAACAAATCTTTTCAAACATCAAAATCAAAACTAATCGTCATTGATGATCACTCGCGTCGTTGCCGTTTGATTGTGGGTGATAATTTCATTCTCGTGAGCTAGTAGTGTGGCCACTCTAAACTGTTGTTGTTTGGTCTTCACAAACGCTCCCCCTTCAACTGCGAAAACCTTTTCAATAATTAAAATAAAAACCGGTTGTCATCAATAGTCACTCGTGTCGTTGCCGTTTGATTATTAGTGATGATCCCATTTTCAAAAAGAGTTAGTAGTGCGGCCACTCTAAACCATTGTTGTTTGGTCACCGCGAACGCTCAACCCCTTTGTGAAAAACTCTAAAAAGATTAAAAAACAAAACCCCTTTTCAGGACAAACAAGAACTACGTAGCTTTGAATTCTCCATCGCACCGGGAGATACGTAGGAGCGGGAGGCTAACTCTCGTCAAGCGCCAAAAATAAAAATTTTCATTAAGTCTTCTCCTTCCCTTTTCTCTAAAGAGGCAAATTTAAATATCTTCCAAATCAACACTTAAAATCACACGTTTAATTAAATGTTCCCTTTCGGTAGAAAGAAGATGTGGGGTGCTAATACCTTCCCCATGCCTAATCGACCCCCGAACCCAAATTTTCCGGTTTCTAAAAGGCCATTCGCTTTCCAAAAAGGTTTTCTTCAATATTTTTCTTATAAAAAATATTGGTGGCATTGTTTTAAAAAGTTGTAAACGAAGATAGATCCCCTCAGGGACTTTTTCGGGCGCAACAATAACCACCAATTAGTCAATTGGTTCTTTAATAAATGGTTTGGTGAAAAAAATTAATTTTTTGACATAATTTTAACTAATACGTTGTAAGCTTGTTCCTCAAGAACTTTATTATTTGAAAAAAAAATTTAACAGTTCAAATACTCAAAATTTTATATTTGTTCTTATTATCGGTGAATATTCAATTTCAATGTTTTTTGTTAATTAAAAATTATATTTTAACTATAATTTACAACATCAAATACTTCTACAAGAAATAGTTAATTTATGCATCGCACCGATAAAAGCACTAGTAATTAGTGGTTTAATCAAATTGATTAATTAATTGATCAGCGCGTGCTACAGACACGGTGTGGCTCGTAAGCTAATTGTTTGGGCCTTGACCATTAATTAGCGCTTTCAAACCAAACAAAAAAAAAAAGGGTTTTTTTTTTGGTACCCCCACCCATTCCCCTAACACCCCCACCCAAATTGAAATCCCCAAAATGCCCTTTGTAATCTCTATTTTTAAAAAGGCGCATCGTATATATATGTCATTTGGGACATATATACGATGGGTAGTTTGACTTATCATCGTATATATGCTTACGAAGAAGTATATACGATTGGTGGTGTAACCACCAATCGTATATACTTCTTCAGTGGCATATATACGACGATGCGTTCAAACTACTTCCATCGTATATATGTCCCAAATGACATATATACGATGCGTCTCTTAATTTTTTTTTTTTAAAATTGTAAAAAAATTAACGGTCATGATTTCGCTTTCAAAGTTGATCTCACGGTGTAGATTGCACGCCAAAATCAACGGTTGATAATCTTTTACCTCATCTATAAATACTCACTCCCACCATCACTATTTTCACACCAAAAATTCAACTTCCTCCTTCTCTCACACATCACAAGTGAAGATGATGCGAGCTTCGCTAATGTCATACTACGAGCCTTCTTCCTCACTCTCGTTCATTCTAATATGGGGTTTGTTGATCATCGTGGCATCATCTTGAAAGATGATGGTATAAGTTTCGATGGGAGAGATGTTGTTTCGTGTAGGTTAAAACACGATATATCATTTTTCGCGCCAGCGAAACTCATCGCAGATGGTTCAACCGAGAACGCACGAACATGAGATAATTCGTATTGTTTATCTGAAACCCAAACGACTAGTGGAGGTATTTATTGGTCTACCATGGATGTCAACAAGCGAGGATGACGTCCGAGACATGATGTCCATTCATATAACAATTAAATGGAGGAGTTACATTCATTTGTATGCGTCGAAACCGAATGAATGTCATTTGAGATCCTTCGTCGATTAACTCCACCAATTTCATGAGTTTCTATTGTATTTTCATTTTATCTGTCTATTTTTATTCAAGTTGTTTATGTTTTATCGCCAGTGTAACTTTGTTTTATCGAATCAATGAAATCAAAAATTCATGGAAACTCGTAAAATAAATAAAACATCGAAAAAAGTTAATAATATAATAAAGTGCCAAAATAATATCAAATACATCAAAAACAAATAAAAATCCCTAACGGCGCCCACCTCGCCCCCCCGCCGTCGCTGCCTAAGCTCCCCACCACGTCATCCGGGCCGCCATCCCCACCATCCTATGGAGTGTCCGACACGCCCGATCGCCATGCGCGATGTCGCCGCCACGAATCCTCTCTACAAGCCCTCACAAGCTCCCCTAATCCGGTCATGATCGTCGTAGCGTATCTCGGGGAGGTGTCCGGTGAGCTCTAGTGATGGTGGTGATGGTGGAGCCGTAATAGTCTGGGGATAAGCCGGACGCACCACTCTAAGTAGTTACGCATACTACGATCCGACCCCGAGCAACCCCGAGTAAGGCGCAGGATGTCCTCCACAGATGCCATGAAGTGGACGATCCCAAACACGCAATCAAGTGTATGACTCGGACGGCCACTAAGAGAGGTCACGTGGGATGATCTGCGTGTACCCAAACCGACGCAGACACACCTATCGTGCATGTACGGAACTCAAGTCACCCGGTGATGAAGCCTCTGTAGCAGGAGATCTCGCTCAAAGCGGTCTACCACCCGTCCTCCTCAAATGGTCGCCAGCAGACATCCTCCGCCTCACTCATCAATCATCCTCCCGTAGTGGTGAGCTTGGTGGTCGACTTCTTCTTCCAGTAGCGCCGCCAGTAGTGGCTCCGCACGGGATATGACCGGCAACCTATCCACCATCCGGGAAATACCACATAATCCAAGCTCGAAATGCAAAAATAAATAACATATTTAATTCACAAAAATTTACCAAAAGTCGGTATGCGATTTAACAAAAATACAAGAAGTTAAAAGGTATACCCGAAATAGGTGGCATACCTCCTCCCACATCGCTGCGTAGTCCGAGATGACGCAGTTGTTCAAGTCATGATACATGGCGGTAGTGCACTGCACCCCATGCATAGCCTCCAAGAACCTCGGACTCGGATCATCCAGTAGATCAACCACTTAGCCTCACCGCCTCCGGGTCTTCGTGGTGAAGATATCAGGTCGGGCGCGGCGTAAAAGCCCCGACAAAGAATCGTGATGTCACCCCCTCCTCCAAGTTGCGCTCATAAACTCGCTCCACCATTTGAAGTCGTAATATGGACCCCACGGGTGTTGTTAGCGACCTCAACCCGTGACACACCCAAATATGTCTCAAAGAAGGTGGGTGGCAAACTCCGAGCTAACAAAGTGAGGGCGGGAGGTGTGGCATAGTTCCCTGGATGGGAAGGTGCAGCAGACAAGAGACGTCATCGAGTGATCGCCATCTCACCAAATGGCAAGTGAAATGACGAAGTGTCCGAGTGCCACCTCTCAATAAAAGCCGACAAAGAACTCATGGTCTCATCGTGGCGTGGCGATGCCGGGAGAAGTGGGGCCAATATGGAGTCCACGACCACGCGTGGGTGCGTCAAGTAGGTCGGGGTAATGAAGATGAAGTCTAGTATGGACTTTGTTGCCATGAGCCCATACTTTGACAACTCACGATACTCGAAATAAAAATAAATAAATAATGTAAGCAAAAGTGGACTATGTGACTTAAATAAATTATTTAAGCAAAAATGCAAAACTTACAAGTCGGGCCGAGTATAGAAGCTGGCAGAGACATGATCCGCTAAGTCGGTGAAAAGAGAGGTCGACGCTCCTCCCGAGGCTCCTCCCGAGGCTCCTCCCGATCATCGCCGAGGAGGCTCCTCCCGACGATCTTTCTTGAGGCACCTCATGATACTCGGACATGGGTGAGTTCGAGTAATAAGCATCATCACTGGCCGCTGCTGCGATGATACTCGGGAGGTGGGGATGGTAATGAAGAGGTTGGGGATCATATCGGGGATACTTTGGGGATGATATCGAGGAGTAAGTGGGAATGATCTTGGAGAAACCGCCTCCCCTATGCTAATCCTCTGCTGCGTCTGCTGCGGGTAATCCCCGAGATAGAAAGCTCCAGCCAGTGATCATCGAGGTGGCTCGGTGATGCACTCACCGCCTCGAGCTCATACTCACCGCCTCAGTGTGCCGTGCTCGTCTCGTCTCCGTCTTTGAAGCATGGAGTCGATTATGCCTCCGAAGTCCTCGTGCTCGGAGCAAAGATGACTCCCCATCTCTCTCGACGGAGAGACCTCACGTCTCCTCTATGCCTACCAGGACACCGTAGTGTGAAAAAAAAATTAAAAAAAAAAAAAAAAAAAGCTCATCGTATTTACATCAAAAACGTGTATATATGATGCTTACTTTTTTTGCTCGTCGTATATAGAGTGCAGTGGGGTATATACGATTGGATGAATTTTCGCTAATCGTATATACGCTGAATAGGGGTATATACGGTGAGTAAAAAGTGTTAAATCGATATAGAGTGCAGTGGGGTATATACGATTGGTTGATTTCTACCGATCGTCATATACGTTGAAAGTTCTGGCGTATATCTCTGCAGTGAAGGTGGTCAAACGTAGGTATGACCAATTGTGAAAGAAATTGTGATTTCAGAAAGAGTCGAGGTATTTTGGTATTTCCACACGCGGTGGGTGGGGTGTTAGGGAATGGGTGGGGTACAAAAAAACAGCCAAAAAAAAGCATCATCACATTCCCATTCACATTCACATTCACATTCAAGAAGAGGCTGCTTCTTCCATTCCATTCCATTCCATTTCCCGTTAAACGACGCCGTAACCACGCGATTTCGATCGATCGAAAGCCCTAACCATGTGGCGGAGACTCTTCTCTTCTCCTCATCTCAAAACCCTATCTTCTTCAACACTTTCCCATTCTCATCCCCGATCCACCGCCGTCCCACTCCCATTCGCTTCCCTCAGCCGTAGCGTCGCCACCCAATCAGGTATTCACATTCTCATCTTTTCCTTTTTACTTCTGCGATTGAATCATTCATATATATTTTTTTTAATTTTAATTCATTTTTCGTTGGTTGTTACTGTAGCTGGTTCGATCAAAAGAGGGTTGAGGATGTAGTTCCAATTGCCACCGGTCATGAACGTGAGGAGATTCAGGCTGATCTTGAGGTACTACTCTTTTATCTATCTCTAATCTCTTCCGTGATCTTATTGAAAAGGTAGAGAAATTCCTTTGTGTTAAATCAGCACTGGTTTTGTTATGATAACCTAATTGGCTGATTTTTGAATGTTAAATTGTTAATCTGCTGATTATCTTATGCTGTATTATATGAGTGATGATTTATGGCATTTGAAGGACGTTTCTAATTTATTTATTTTTTGGTTTAGGGAAGGGATATTCTTGAAATAGACCATCCAGTAGGTCCTTTTGGAACCAAGGTTAGTATTATTTCTTTTTTATAAAATTATATGCAAGTGGAGGTTTAACTTGTTTTCAGTTGTGTCATGTGTGTTGCAGCGGGTGCTATGTGTGTGGATTACATCTTGCAAATTTGATTTTAAATTGGGTTTGTAGCGGAGTGATTTGTGTTTGGAATAGCTAACATTGTTTGGATTTTGAAATAAACCATTTAGAAGTTTGATTTTGGCATAGCTAACATTGTTTGGATTTTGTTGTTAAAAAGAGGATTTTGTTGGCATAACTAAAGTTGTTTGAATTTCGTTAAACAAAAGGCACACATCTCTTTTTTCCCTCTTCATATTGTCTTTTAATTTCTTGTCATTGTTTCAGAGCTACTCCAACAAATGTCATTAAAAGAAAAAAATTATGAACACTATATTTTCAATTTTCTCCCTCCCTACACTTCACCCTGTTATTATAACTCCCAAGTTTCCAACTAATGGTATTATAAGGGTAAGATATAAGGACCAAAAATATAATTTCACTTTAAAATTATCATATTTTTGAAAAATTCATAGTTTGAATGTAACATCATAGGAAAAAGGGACAAACATCCATAAAATTAGCATAATCACTACATGTTAATTAATTAATTGTTATATAATAAGTACCTTTATATTGACAAACTGACAAGTCTTCTATTGGCAAGTCATCTATTGATGTCACAATGCCTATAAAATTCACTGTAGAAGCAATCCTTTGAAGCTTCTCAGACAGGATTAATACATTGTGGACTGACATATAGATATAAATTAAATATAAGAAATTTGGATTCTAAGTTGCTTACAATTGATATTATTTAGAAGCAATTGCCATCAACATAAAGATTCCTTCAAAAAAGTATAAAGCATGAGGATATTGGTAATCTATTTAGCAAATTGTTATCCCCAACTACTTCACCGTACTTGGTTGTGAAAGATGAAGAGTAAGCATGAGGCTGGTACACCAAAAGCGTTTATAGCTTGTTGGGCTTTTACCTTTTACACAACTGCAATTTGGGGGTTTCCAAACATCAAACAAAAATGAACTACTTGTATATTGATAGGTATCTAAGCACTTGGGGAACCCTCACTTAAAAGCTAGCTATCAAGGGGGGAGAACCAAGCCGCTTAAATACCCCACCGAGCATCCCATACTACTCGTGGGACTTGAGCACCACATAATATCCAAGTCCCTATCATAGCACCGCCATTGATAGCCGACGTCCTCGGCGGCTGCACTCCACGACACTTTACTCGGTGACACTTCACTCAACTTTCTTGTTGGTCAAAACCCTCCAACGGTCAGAACCCTTTGTGGGTAGCCTTCTCTGAAAGGCCAATTGATAGGTATCTAAGCACTTGGGGAACCCTCCCTTAAAAGCTAGCTATCAAGGGGGGAGAACCCAGCCGCTTAAATACCCCACCGAGCATCCGAATACTACTTGATATGGGACTTGAGCACCCCATTATACCCAAGTCCCTATCATATATGCTTTGTTCCTATTGGCTATTATCAAGATTTTATGAAGGAAATAATCAAAACAAGATGTTGCTTTCTGCCCTTCACTCTTCATTTGACCAGCAGAGCTAAAGTATTCATGTTCCTTTCTTCTTTTTTCCCTTAATATGAGTGGAATATTAGGTTTAGTTTTATAATTGTTGTTGATTCACATTGCCCCAAAATGTATAATGGTTTTGAAGTATGCTTGAGCTTGATATATGTCTGCTCCATCGTTTGTTCTGGTTCATAGGAAACACCTGCTGTTGTCAGGTCATACTTTGACAGAAGGATAGTTGGATGCCCAGGTGGTGAAGGTGGTAAGTGTTCATTGTCTTTCTTTATGAGTCTTTGTGAACGCCTTTTCACAATCTCGTGAAAAGTACTAGAATTTCCCCATGTTCTAGATGAATAAACTCCTTTCCCCTGCAGAGGATGAGCATGACGTCGTCTGGTTTTGGCTGGAGAAAGGCAAGCCTCATGAATGTCCAGTGTGCACACAGTATTTTGAGGTAAGCTTAGCATTACATTTAGAATTTTGTTTTTACCGCTTACCATGATCGATTTGGGGTTAAATGTCAAGATAAGTAAATATGTAGATTGAAATTCTTTCATTGTTTGCATGCACTTGCATTTGACTGCTTATTGCTATTAACTTTCAAGGACCATTGCTTGCTATGAACTGCACAGGTTGATGCCACTCCTACAAAATCTGTGTTTTGACATGCTTTGAGTGCCTTGCTATTATTTCCACAATCTGAATGACTAGAATATTGGTTCAAATCAGTCCAGTGTATCTATCATGGGATGAGGATCCTCTCCATTTCTCAAAAGAAATGGAGGGTTTCATTTAGAGAGAGAAAGACACAACAATGATTAATGGTCCACCATCATTGTTGTGTCTATTTCTCTCCAAATATAACCCTCCATTTCACTTGAGAAATGGAGATGATCCTAGCCCATCTATCATGTTTACTGCTTTTGCATAAATGAACAATGTTTTCAAAATTCCAGGAGTGAAGCTAGTTGAAACATAATTCAATTGAATTACTGTCACCATAGTAGAATTCTAGTCAAATAATAATCAAATTGACTGTTTCAAATGGGTACTTTACTGCACATTGGAACTAATATGTTGATTTTGCATTACAGCTTGAAGTGGTGGGACCTGGCGGTGATCCTTATGGACATGGCGATCACCATTGATTGCATGCTGCAGTTTTCCTCCAGAAATAAAATTTTTCAAAGATGGAGAGACATTGTTTTACACTCGCACCTTTCAAAATCATGAAGTCTTGTTTTGTTTGGTTTTGATTGGTCTATACCTTATGGGTTTACGACTTTAGAGAGAAAGTTTCTGTGATTATTTAGACACAGGCTGGCCATTTGATTGAGCTATCAAATTCTGTTAGGTTGTCATTTTTGCTCTACCAAATAATTGATAGCAACTATGATTCTTTAACAATGTCTTTGTTTTGTCGTCAATATGTAGAACCTAAAGCATGAAATGGACTACTAGTTCAATCGAATTCAAGAACATTTTGTAAACGATTAGAATAATATCAGTTTAAGTTGTTTATATTTCCAAATACACAAAAAAATATTTGCTTACATATGATGCAATAATAAACTTAAGATAGCGTAACAATTAATATTGGCATTAATAATGTGTCAAAGATCACAATAAGGGTTGGCTAAGTTGCTAAAGAGTTGGCCCATACCTTGCATCGGTGTAGGTTCAATTTTTGCTGCCAGCGTGATGACCTCTTTAGTGGGTAATTTGTAAGTATCTCTCTAACATTCAAAGAGTCTTGAGGTCTGTGTTGACCTTAGTGAGCTTTCGGAACTTAACTCACCTAAATTTTGTATACTAAATAATGTGTCAAGGGTTACGAATTGGCTTTAGTTCACAGTTAGCGAGTAACTACCAACACATCCTTTAGTTATTATTTTGTTAGCCTGCACCGTCTATCAGACAATTTCATGTTATTTGAAGATAAATTTCAGAAAAATATGACTTTTTGAAAGGTGTTTTAGCAAAGGACGCAACGATGCAAGTAATTAGGTCACTGCTTTTCCCACACTCCCTCCTACTCAGAAAATACCCCATAACCCCGTGAAAAGACCAAAAGGTCGTTAATGAAATGGGTGAAGCGTCTGTTTTTTTTCAAAAAAATTCACCGGTTTGGACGCGGGCATTTGAACCAGATCGGCCAGAATGGACCGAGTGTTGTAATTTTTGACGCACACCTCCTGTGTGAAATTGGACTGGTTTGGATGGAACCAACCGAACCAGTTCGGTTTATGTCTTCTGAACAAAACCTGCAATGTTTGTGTTGTGCAAAAGCTTAAAAATCTCAAAACCAATAGATGATATTAAAAATGATTAAATCTTAAAGATGATCTAAAATCTCTTAACTGAATTTCAGAAATTGGAAAATTGCATTTCTCAGAAATAATGATTTTGTACATATAGGCTGCACTTAAATAAAAATTGACTATGGTTAAGTTACTAACTAACTAAGACAAGTGGCTTAACCAATCTCTCAACTAAAATGTGTAACTCTGTACAATTAACTTAACCAATATCTGACTTAACCAATCTCTTACCTAAATGTGCAACTTAATACAAATGACTTAACCAATCTAGAACAAATGTTTGTGTAGAAGCTTGTTTCCCACAATTACATAAAATGCAGAATTCTACACGTTCAAACGCGAGCATCCGAACTAGATCGGCCAGAATGGACTGAGTGTTGTAATTTTTGACACACACCCTCCTGTGTGAAATTGAACTGGTTCGGATGGAACCAACCGAACTGGTTCGGTTTATGTCTTCCGAACCCTTCTAAAATATAGCGTGAGGGTGTTTTCACATAAGGGTAAATTTGAAATATTTTAGGTTTGGGGTGTGCGCTGAATAGAGAAGGGTGTGTGAAAAGCAGTGGCCAATAATATATTTTTTTGGTCAAAAAGTGGCCAATAATTACACCTCATCATAAACTCACTTTTATGGCCTTTGATAACAATAATGAGCCCAGTTCAATTGCCTGAAGTACAAATGTTGGCCCATATCTTTAGGGTTTTACTTTTCCTACTCCCCCTCCTACTCAAAACACACCCTATAAGGGTGTGAAATGACCAAAATGCCAGTCAAAGCGTCTTTTTTTTCAAGAAATTTCACGTGTTCGAACACGGGCCTTCGAACCCGTTCGAACGACATCATTCGCGTGAGTTAAATATTAACTTCACACCTCTTTTGCGTAATTTCACATATTCGAACGTCACTCAAGCGTATTCGCGACGACGCGCTTTCGAACACCCTACTTTATTTCGTTCAGATCTTTGTTAACCGAGGCAACAATAATGGACCCTCACGCCACATTCACCAATTTTATTGCGTCAGATGTTGTTGTTGAATGTGTTGAACAAGTCGTCGCTCAATCGCCATTAAACACGCCCTCCATGATGTTTCACGCGAGGTTATTTTGGAATAAAATTTGTTATGGTGTGAAAGATTAGTAGGAGAGTGGGAAAAGTAATATCCTATCTTTAAACCGATGCATCTGATCCACAATGGAGGAAACAACAAAAGCTAGATTCTTTCAAAAAAAAAAACAAAAACTAGATTCTTGACTATGACAATTTTAAAAAAAAATCTAAGGATAATATTTGAAAGTGGAAAAATACTGGTAGGTGGGGACTGGAGAATGGAGGAATTTACTTCATACCAAAATATAAATTAGAAAATGCACATAACACATTTTTCACTTGGAAAATGCTGATGTATAGCATCGGTGCTTTCTTTTATATATTTTTCTTATCTTTTTTATAGAAAATGAAGAGATATTCGATGTTAAGGGAAGTGAAGAAGAGACGAAAAGAAAAGCTTGCTTGCACTGACAAAATAATGAAATGACAACTAGGGTGTTTTTGCGGTGCGATTTGGTTCGGTTTGAGAGAAAAAACCAAACCGCATGAAAGCTATACATCGCGGTTTTGGTTTGGTTCGGTTGAGCCTTAAATAAAACCAAACCAAAACAATGCGGTTTGGATGTATTTGGTTTTTCCAAGACAAAATAATTTAAAACAGTGAAAATTAACTAACATAAAAAAATTAACATAAATCTTTAAAAAATCTACTCAAATATATGTAGTATATAAATCACTCTCTTTTAATTCTTTTCAAATAAATTAACACAACGTTTAAAAGATTTGAATTAAGTATTTTGTTGTAATTTTTAAATATAAGCATAACAATATGGATTGTTTGTAAGTGAGTCAAAGAATTAATTGGATTTGAAATTTAGTAAGTGAGTGAGAGTTGGGTTGTAGTTGCATTTGGGTTAGTAAGTTAGTAAGGAAGGTTGTAATTCAACAATGTTCTTTAGTATTCTTTGCGGTTTGATTTGGTTTGGTTTGGAAATCAAAACCGCGAACCGAACCGAATCGGTGCAGAATGAAAAAGACCGAACAAAACCGATCGTCAGCGGTTTTTGCGGTTTTCGGTTTAGTTTAGTTCGGCCATGATTTCTCTATTGGTTTGATTCGATTTTGAACACTCTAATGACAACAAAATAGTGAAGGTGTATACTGTTATATTATCCCAATTGCTTTTGTCCGTCCTTTTTGTGAGAAATGGCACGCAAGCACACTGAAGTAATAATAAAATCTAATAAATCACGAAATCGGAATTAGAACAGAATAGATTCAAAGCCTCACTCACATATCTCCATCTTACCAATATTGAAAACGAAATTGTTTCTCATTTTCTTTTCTAATAATTGCAATTATAAGGACATGCAAATGAACATAGAGCGGTAGGAAATTTTGGACACAAACCTAACTAAGCTTTACCAACCATTATTCCTTTTTCGATCACTTTTCTTTTTGGAGATGTTTTGCTTTACCTAGAATTAGAAATTTGGGTTAAATATATTTTTGTCCAAATGAAGAGGTGAGATATCCCCATTCTTGAGTGACAATGTAGAGAGTTGAAGAATCTCTAGTCAGGTTCTAGTGAGAGGAGAGTGCTAGTGGTCATTTTTTTTAGATAGACAATTGTTAGTAGAGGTGGGGGAAATGTTAGTTTCTGAGACTTGAACTCGGGGCCTCCTTCTTGCACTCATTTGGTGCACTCCTTCGGTATCCCTTAGCTCGTCAACTGAGCTACCTACTTGGGATGTGCTGGTGATCATTTGTTCTGTGAGATGTGAGTGTGATCATTCCTTGTAACTCTTAGAGCGAGAGAATATTGTAAGGTAATACACATATTGGGGCAGCCGGTTACAAACACGATGTAATCATATTTGAGATGATGAATTAATTAAGTTGAGATGTTCCCGTGGAAGTACGCAAGAGGTGTCAAACCACGTAAATCTTTGTGTGTTGTCTCATTTATTCTTGCGGTGTGTTCATCTTATTCCCTTAAAGATCATTGGGCGTGTGGGTTAATATGTTGACATGTGCGGTTTTACCCAACAAAAACTAATTGTGTCTCTTTTAGATATTAAGATATAATATGGAAATCTCTTATAGTCTATAGATCCTTTCTTCAAGCTTAGTGTGAATGACTCTCATAATTTCGATTATAGATCCACTTTTTTTTTTAAACAAACAAATGGCCCAAATTTATTAAAAAAAAAAAGAAAAAAGAAAAAGACAGAGTAAAGCAAAGGGGGACTAGGCCGAAATCCTTACCAGCAAAGAAAAATAAACAATAATAGAGAGCCTCTAAGAGAGACCCTAAAACATTGTTACCTACAGGCTAGACAAAAGCCAATCTAACTAGCAAATAATAAGATACTCAAGCTAGAAGCAAGCTAGAAACAAAGCCAGATTAAAAGGAGTCAGAGACAGGATTAGCTGTTGAGCGAGTATTGTAACCAACGACCAACTGTCTTTTCTGTCTGATTTTCTTCAGCTGAGACTTGGTCCAACGACCAACTGGGACAGACGTAGCTGTTCCATGCGAATCAGCTGTCACAGGATCACCAACATCATCTGAAGGTCCACCCCAGAGCTTCCTTAAAATATTCATGTTCTGAGACGACGGACTCATCCTCGTCACCTGAGACATCCCCCACCTCTTCCCTACAATCCTCATGTCAGGTACAACCACAGTGTTCGTGGGAGATTGGGTTGAAGAAGAATGAATCTCCTCCGAAGAATTATTTGAAGAATACGAATCGAGCCTAGTGGTGGGAGGCTGAGTGGAATCACTACCGATTTAGCTAGCGGCGGATGTGGATCCTCTTCTTATGTGGATCTAGACAAAAATTCCCTTTGATTCAATATTATATTGGAACCTATACCACCATCAATCACTTCAATATTGTGGGATGTGTCATCTTACCAAACAACTCCATATATCCTTCCTTCTTGTCGAAACATACTTTTAACCTCAAGTCTTGATCAACTGTACAAAGAAATGCTTTTCCTCTATAGCTAGATCCCTCTCCCTCCAATAATCCTATCAAAGATTCTTATTCTTTACAACACAGGTTGACATGTGCATGTATGTGAGCCACATTTACCATGAAGTTAATGTGTGCTGGTATTCTTCTTAGATTAGAAAATCTTGGTAACAATTCATTGAACCATTTTTAATGATCCCACCTTAAGCTAACACAAATGACTCACACATACTAATATCAAGGGATGGTAAATATAAAGGTTGTTAGATTAATTATTTTAATTAATCAATATTATTGGTTAATATTAATTAATTATTGAGAACTATAACTAATCTATTAGTTTTGGTTAATTATTTATTAATACGGCGAATACAACTAGATTTAATCTTATGAATGACTTGTGATGGGTTGAGTCATTCAATTGGAAGTCTGTTGAGAAGTCGCTGCTCTCATTTGGAGTTTATAAACATTGTCTCCCCATCATGCAGTTGCAATTGACTCTTCTTCCAGATTTCAGGTACACATCCTTATTTTGTCTATCGAATACCTGATTTAGGGTTGAGCATAACCTGGACTCGGCTGAACCCGACGACACCAGGTGAGTTTTTCACAAAGTGGGTGGGTACGAGTGTTTGTTGGTAACAGGCAGGGACGAAGGTATGTTGGACACTGCAATGGCTTGTGCCCCCTATTTTTTTGTTAGTTAAGCCATCACCACACCTTTTATGATCGAACCCGACTGAATTCTTTAAGTAAAACCTAAGTATATAGTCTTAGTTATGAAAACCCTAAAATGAAACCCTAGTTTTGTAAGCATCGATGAGTAAGGTCGACATCGAAAATCGTCCCTATGTCTCCACTTTGTTTTAATCGCCTCTCCTTTTTGTTTTTTGTTTTTGACAAAAAAAGATAAACTCTCCTTTTTGTCGGGGAAAACAACATAGAGAAATAAAATGAGCACAATCAGAACACAAGAATTTAACGTGAAAAACTCCAAAACGGAGAAAAACCACGAAACGTTGTCTAATGAAAACCAGAGAATAACACTATGTGAATTTTTTTACAATACATGCATAGACCTCTCTCAAATACCCCCATGATCCCAGTACACTCACACCCTTCAAAAAAATATTTAACTACATCTCACGACACTCTAAAACAATAGTATAAGAGAAAAAATAAAGCAAAATACAACTTAAGGTGTTTCGGACTGGGGCATATTGTAATGAATAACTTGAGTCCATTATATAACCTTGGTCTCCCTCTTCCTTTACAAAACTAAACAATGTGAGACTTTTTCAAGATGCTCAATTTCAATCAACTCGAACACTTTTCTCTAACCATCACCAACCTTAGTACCTCACATTTCATGTCTAGACCACCAACCATAGGAAAACGATGGTTCGGGGAAAATTTGAGTTTGTATAGCATAGGGAGGAGTGCAATACCTCGTAGAAATCCACTATCAAATAGTTGAACTTTCTCATATTCAAATTAACCAAATATTGGTAATTAAATAGACAAATCATCAATGCCAAGACTTAGATAATTGGGATGATATATATTGTCATTGTTATTATCGGGTCATCATAAACTATAGGAAAAGAATGTAATCATCACTAAATATTAGTTGGCAAAATATTGACGTAAGATCATATAATCCAAAGCATAACTTTGATAATTATTCGACGACCAAAAACATATGAAGTGCAATAATATCAAAAAGGCTTATCATTTGTATTTGACTTTAAATGATGAGCTCAAACATCTTTTTCACTTTTTTTTGACAAGTTTTGCTTTGTTATATTGATCCACGCTAACATTATAGTAGATTTTGAAATTTGCATAGCAATCAAAACCTACTTTTGCAGCTGAAGTAATATCGGACAAATTACACTTTATCGTAAAAGATTTTGTTGACGATAGAATAATTGTTATGAGTTTCACATCTGGATGTGATATGGCCCGTAAAAAAGTAAATAAATGGGAGACATCTCTCACCTTACAAGTCGGTTTCGTTGAGTTGAGTTACACTTAAAAACATGTTCTAAGAATAATTGCTAAATTAACATCCTTTTTTTATTTTCCTATATCTACCTTTTTTTTTTAATTAAGTACGACATACCCTTTTTTCCATAGAAAATAATAAGTAGTCCTTAGAGTTTGCAAAATCTATCAAATTAGTCTATAAAATTTTAAGAAATTTGGCTCATCAGTCTCTGTAGTGGACTATTTGTAAAACTTTAAGAAATAATTTGATTGATGTCACAAATTTTAGGGACTACTTGAGTTTGGAAACTAAATTTAAGATTTACTCTTAATTTTAGTGGTCCAATATTTGTTAAACTAAGGAAATATTTTTCTACTGTTGTAATTAGTAATTTCTCTCTATGGTAAAACTGTTAGACTTAAGGTTAAGTTAGTTGGTTAGGATTTAGTTAGTTTGTAACTGAAGGTTGTTATCAGTTAATGAGTTAGTTAGGTATAGTAAGATATAAGGTGGTGATCCTTTTTGTAAAAAGTTCAGTTGACAATTATTGAATGAATAGAAATTTTATTCTTCTTCGTTCATTCCTTTTTCCAATTCTTGTTCAACATTTTCTTCACTCAGATTCAATGGAATTCTGATAAATCAACATGGTATCAGAGTTGTTGGTGTATGTTGATGACATAGTGCTGGCAGGTCCCAACAAGTCTCTCATTCAAGATGTTCAGACCATGCTTCAACAACATTTCAAGTTAAAGGTCATTGGTGAGTTGAAGTATTTCTTAGGTCTAGAAATTGCCAGGTCTAAATCAGGGATACATCTGTCTCAAAGGAAATACGTTTTGCAATTGTTAATGGACACTTGATTTAGTCTTTGCAAAAACATTCATCCCTATGGACCCCGATATTAAGTTGAATGACACCGATGGATCTCTTCTTGAGGATCAGGCCATGTACAGAAGATTGATTGGCGAATGATTTACCTCACCATATCCGGACCGATATCATCACATACGCAGTGAACAAGTTAAGCCAATTCATGTCAAAACCGAGGACTCCTCATCGCAAGTCGCTTGCTCAATATCATTGCAATATCTAAAAGGAACCGCGCAGGCATGGCATAATTTTCCTCGCTAACTCTTCCATGAAACTCACAGCTATGTTGATGCGGATGGGGTCATGTGAAACAAGCGAAAGTCCACCTTGGGTTTCGTGTATATTTGGGATACGATCATTAATAGCATGGAAGTCTAAGAAGCGAGCCACGAGAGCTGTGTCCTCTGCGGCAGCGCAGTGCGAGCTATGGCCTCGATACCACTAGTGAGTTGTTGTGGGTTAAGCAGCCGCTTCGTGAATTGAAAGTTGAAATCACTTCAACTATGTTCTTTGTCGATAGTAAAGTGCAATGCAATACAATTTGCGAGAAAATCCAACAAGCCATGAAAGATCAAAACATATTGACATAGATTGTCACTTCATAAGGAATATATGTGGAGAATGGGTTCTTGAAGCTGATACATGTTAAATCTCAACAACAAGTAGCAGACATTTTAACCAAAGCTGTGCACAAAACCCGTTTCAAAGAATGAAGTTCAAGTTGGGAATGAAAGACCTATACCTCCCAACTTGAGGGGAGTGTTAAACTAAGGAAATATTTTTCTCTCTTTGTAATTAGTAATTTCTCTCTATGGTAAAACTGTTAGACTTAAGGTTAAGTTAGTTGGTTAGGATTTAGTTAGTTTGTAACTGAAGGTTGTTATCAGTTAATGAGTTAGTTAGGTATAGTAAGATATAAGGTGGTGATCCTTTTTGTAAAAAGTTCAGTTGAACAATTATTGAATGAATAGAAATTTTATTCTTCTTCGTTCATTCCTTTTTCCAGTTTTTGTTCAACATTTTCTTCACTCAGATTCAATGGAATTCTGATAAATCAACAATATTTGATATTTGAAAAAGAAATTTCAAACGATCTTAAAAAAAATAATTTTTTTTTACCCAAGAGCGCTTTGGGGAGATGGTGATGATCTATTTTAGCTTAACCAATATTTTTAAAAAAAAAATAAACGACAAGTTATCCGCTTGTTACAGATTCTTCAAAAAATAAAAAATTGAAAAAAATCTAAAAATTGCTTCATATAAAAAACTGTTTTGAATAGTTTCTCATAAAAAATAGTTTTTTAAGAATGGTTTTTTTTTTTTAAAATAAGTGATTTTTAGTATGTTACACAAACACAAAACAACTTTTTATTTTCTTAAAAATATCTAAAAACTAATCTCTAAATTATTTAATAACAAAATCACTTATTTTTTAATCTGTTAGAAACATACCCTTGATTGTTTAATTACACACACCCACCACACAGTTACTTTAATATTTCCAATAACAAGCTAGTGCCAACAGCATATCTTGTCTGTTCATAAACAAACGCTCCTACTTTGTACTACTCAATTTTTTTCTCTTTTTATTTATGAAAATTTGGAGCTATTCTCTTTCTGTATTGAGTGTAGGGCTAGTAAGGAGTTGACATTAAAAGAAAAAAATTGATCTTAAGTTCTCCCTAGATGAGGGAAACATCCACTATTTTTTGACCTTAGATGCTCAACCATTAACATGTCAACCAATTAATATCTGACACGTCACTACTTATTATATGTTTAAGTCAATCAGTTTAATTTTTATGTTTCTTTTGTTGGGCTAAAATTGTCTTATGTGTAACCAAACCCTAATATTTGATATCTTTCTAGCTCTTGTGATATTCTGTCCTGAACTCTTTTCAACTTGCTTAATTTTTAAATTTATCTTTTAAAGATTTCAACATGAATAATAATAGTTTATAAGTGTGCAGTATAAAGAAAGATGGTATCTTACTCAATTTTTTAAAATTTTGTTCTACCGGTGTTTTAAAAGCTAAATCGGACGGGTGAGTTTGACCAATTGAATCGTAATCAGTCATGTATGTGGTTTGGTTAAGCTAAACGAACCGCTAATTCATAGAATCAAATTGAACAGTGAATTGGGATCACGTTCGACCATAATGAACTATATTCCAAAGCGTCGTTATTTTTTACTTTTTATGTCTTCCCCTCAATTTAACCTAAAATTATGACTTATTGATTACCAATAAAGTTTAGTATTTTATTTATTAGTCATTTGATTCAACAAATGAACTAACTGAACCATAACCTCGAGGTCTCGTCGATTTGCTTTTCAGTTCAGTTCTTAATAAACACCGAGTTCTATGTAATGAGTTTAATGATTGTACATTGATAGTATAACAAAGTTTTAAGCATATCTAATAGTTACTCTTGTTAGAGGGCAATCACCTAATAGTTTTTGTTACAAATTGGGGCGTCGCTAGGCCCCCTATCGCAACCCCTAACCTCATCTACTTGGGCCGATTTGTTGAGGCCCAATGCCGATGTGGGTCCATGAATGAACGGTCAAGATCTAAACTCTAGATCGGACGGCTCTGATCAATTAGGTCAAACACACCCTGTCTTCTATAAATAGCCACCTGCACAATACCCAAGGTATGCACACTTTCCAACATTCTACCTGTCTTAGACTGCTCTTGCTGACTTAAGCGCCAGAGTGTCTTTGCAGGTACACCCCCCTCGGATCAGAGCTCAGTTGATCAAGACCGGACACTACCAACTATCCAGGATCACCCTGATTTCGGGATAAGGTACAAAACAATTTCTAACGTAAAAAGAAAGCATGGATCATGATGGAGGTTTGGTACATCAACTAGATGAAGAAAGCATCACTCATCATGATAATTTGACATTAGACAAGAGAAGTTGGTTACATTCCAATGTTAAATATCCACTTTAAATTGTTCAAATTTGTCCAGAATCTCCATCAATGCAAGCATAGAACTTCAGGAAAAAAATTGGTGCAAAAACAGTTAGTGGATAGAAATAAGGACAGAGAGCATTTTATACATAGTAATGAATGTACTCATTGACCTATTTACATAGTGGCTCTGCCTCTATGTACCTCAATTTTAATTTGTGGTGAGCCACACACACACACACACACACACATATATATATATATATATATATATATATATATATATATGGCAGGTCCACATTTCACTTTGTAATAAATTACATATTTGGTATTACTGTGAGAATGAAAGCTGCAAATATCTGCACAACTTGAAGACAGAGAAACAGAAATGCCATATATTAATAAACCAATGAAAAGAAATTGGAGAGTGGGATGTATTCAAGTTGGAGTCCACTAAAGCCCTATCCAACTGACAAACAAAAGATATGCAGAAATCTACTTATAATTTATAAATGAGATGATAATAATAATAATATCATTGACATTTTATAAACAATGGGCCTATATATTATGAAACATCGACACAAACACCAGCATACTACATGTACGTAGGCGCAGACACCGATTTTATTTAAAAATTGCAAAAATCGAGTAATTGAAGTGTTAGTGTCCGACACGATCTGACGTGTGTCGACACCGGAGACGCCTCTTGGTGAAGTGTCAGTGTTGCATATTTCACTAGATTTCTTTTGGTGAGGATCATGGAAAACTACTATTTTTTCCATATAAAGAAGTTAGGTGTCTGCTAAATACATGAGGATTTCAAGGAGTTATATTTCCCCTGAATGTGTTACAAGTTACAACCATTATCTTTATCATTTTTATTATTTTGTCACTATGCTTAAGAGAAACTCTAGCATTTGGATTTGTGATGTTCTCTAAGTGTATAAACAAACAAAACTTTTCTTCAAGTGGGGTTTGAGCTGCCAAGTTTAGTGGCAAGCAAGAAACCAAAAGAAAGGAGAGTACTTAGAATGAAAAGCTCACAAGCTTTTTCTTGTCAATTCTAATCTGAAAAATCCAGGTTACTGAGCTTAATTTCCAATTTTTCTAGAGTTGTTATTTGTGTCTGAGTGTACAAAAAGTTTAGTATTGAGGTTAATGGGTGTCCATCCATCCATCAATGATGCAGAAATTCATAAACAAATGATTGTGAAAAGATATTTTTCTTTTTAACAAACTAAGGTTATTAATATTATTATTTCTTTCTTTCTTATTTTCAGTAATCTTCTTCAGTGGTTTGCTTTATTTTATGGCCACTGCCTTACAAGCATAGATTCTCTAAGTGAGAGTCCATTCCTCTCTCTCTCTCTCTCTCTCTCTCTCACTCAGTGCTCTTCTCTGCTTTGATTCTCTCTGCTCATAAAAGGTTTATTGCTTTTGTCTTTGTCTTTTCCTCTCTCCTTTACATGGATACCATTTTAAGCGGTTCCAGGTGCTGTCTATAACCGGTTCACTCACTATACTAATATGGCAATGCATATTCACACGTTTTATTCCAGCTCCACCACACCCTTCTGTGTATAAAGAGGCATCACCATTCTTCATTCTCTTCATTTCAGAACCATTCTCTTCATAGACATTGCAGTTGCAGTAGCTGGGAGGAAGTGCTTCCATCAGTTCATTTTCTTCAAGCAGCAAAATGAGTCATGCTCATTCTCATATGGGCTCTGGTTTGTTCCTTTACTTTTGCCTCATGTTTTGACATCTGCCAGCTATATTCAACTCTGTCACCGACACTTCAGGTTGAAGACGTGTCTGGTGTCTGACACGTGCCGTGTCGTACACCAACACTAACTATAATTACTTCTATTTTTCAAATTAAAACTGGTGTCTACGTATCTGTGTCAGTGTCGTGTCTTTTGTTCGTGTCTCTTTTGGTGCTTCATAGATATTCAAAACTAGCATGTTCTTAAGTAATAGCTTTATTTACAACTGCAGGTAGTAGAACTGTTAGAAGAGCTTTTGAGTTTGGAAAGACACATGTAGTGAGGCCTAAAGGAAAACACCAAGCCACTATAGTTTGGCTTCATGGCCTTGGTGATAATGGTTTGAGGTATGTATGGATGCTATCTCTTCAGTATTATTATATGTCATGCTATCATCATCATAACCATCATTCACTGTTTCTACTACCAGTTCTGTATTGTACTTTTCCTTTGTAGATCATGTCATTTCTTTCTCACTTTCTACCTCACCTAACCGTTTTTTACAGACAAATGTTAGTGATTAATGTTAGTTTTCAGTATTCGAATCTTTAGACCTCCTGCTTATACTCCTCTGGTGTTCCTTACACTCCTTTGGTGTCCCTTACCTAACCTAACCTTAATGCTTCCAAATAGTTACCATTTTGTCTCCCAAACCTTTCTTTTTGCTTTTCATTTTTTTTCTGCTCTTTCTTGCTTTGGATTAATTGTAGATATTATTTTTTTCCCAAAAAACTTTTCACTGTTCTGTTAACTTTCTGTTTAACTCAAGGATGTTTAGTAAGGAAGCTGAAGGAGTTAAATCCTAAAAGTTTGTCCTGTTATTTACTTTATGTGTTTTGCTTCATCAAGTACACAATCCGTATATGAAAGATGAAACTTTTATGAGAAAGAAAGTGAAGCATATCAGGAGTATTCCTGCTGTTGAATATTTTCAGTATTGTTTAGATTCTACATACATGGAATATATATTCTGCTGAAGAAAGTTGTGATTATAATGCTTTGAAGCTTGGTTGGGAATGGGAAGAGTATATACTAAATTCTCAACTTGGGGGGACCACAAGCTCGCTTGTTTTTCTCTTCCATAATGAACTAAACACGGTTTTTGGCATAAGAATATATTATATGAATAGAAGCTGGCACGTTCTAGAAATATTCTTTATTGTGTTTTAGAGTGGACACAACACAGAAAATACCATTGAGTTTTTGAGCATTTCAATGTATGGTTGAGTACTTTTATACTAGACAAATTTATCTGGGAAATGGGAAACCTAGTTGATGTCAGTGAAACATGCTAATCTGATTTTGTGCTTTGTTTTTTTACAGCTCATCTCAGTTGCTGGAGTCCCTTCGACTTCCAAATGTGAGAATATTTACACCTTCAATCAGTTTAAGATTATCTTAAATAGTAGAAGAGTGCTATAATACTATGTTCTTAATGATACAGATAAAGTGGATTTGTCCTACTGCTCCTACCCGTCCTGTGGCAATACTTGGTGGTTTTCCCTGCACTGCATGTAATATAAAATTCTTCTTTCCTCCTACTCTTTGTTACTTAAGTTAAATTATAGCACTATAGTATGAAAGCGGGAACTTTCATACAGTCCCCTTGAGGTGAGGTCAATGTAATTTCATTCGTAAGTGCTCAAAGAGTCCATAGGTTTTCTCTGCCTTGGACTGGAGCGCGATCCTCTCACCCTAAAATTTCTGTAACCAAAAAAATGAAAAGAGAAACTTTTACAGTCATATAAAAATTGAAGTCTAAGTAAGTCATTGAATATGAAACAGGGTTTGATGTGGGAGAACTTTCAGAAGATGGACCAGATGACTGGGAAGGTTTAGATGCTTCAGCAGCACATATTGCTAACTTGTTGTCAACAGAGCCAGCTGATGGTACTTTCAAATTTTCAAGGCTAACTAATATAAATTCATATACATTATAAATGAATTGTTATTCATCTATATGATATCTTGAATATTCATTTATATGTGACAGTGAAAGTTGGTATTGGAGGGTTCAGCATGGGTGCAGCAATAGCATTATACTCTGCAACTTGTTTTGCAATGGGAAGGTATGGAAATGGCATCCCATATCCTGTCAACTTAAGAGCAGTTGTTGGACTCAGTGGTTGGCTTCCTGGATCAAGGTATATATATTTTTATAACAGTATTATTTATGTTCATAGCAACTTTAGTAGTTTTAATGAGACTTTCTTATATTGTTGATATGCTGCAAAAAAACATGTCATCAGTTTCACAAAAATCAGTTAAGTTTGTTGAGAAGTCTATACTAAACTGGTTGCCACCTGCTATTTGGTAGGAGCTTAGGGAACAAGATAGAAGTGTCACATGAAGCAAGAAGGCGCGCCGCTTCGTTACAAATTTTACTCTGCCATGGACTCAGTATGTTTCTAAAAATCTTATATGCTGATACAATAATTTCTTTTTATTTAAGAAGCATGTTTGCAAATTAATTTTCAAAGGTTACAGAACCCTTTCTAGCACCTGAGGAACATTTTGCTAATTGCTATAACTCACTCATTCTGTAGGTGATGATGTAGTACTCTGCAAATATGGAGAGAAGTCAGCTCAATGCTTAAGCTCAGCAGGGTTTCGATATGTTGCATTCAAGTCCTATGATGGGTAAGAGAAAATCATCCCACTAATGGAACACTTGTCAGTTAGTAAAGTAGTTGTCTCATTAACTCAGGGAGTGTGGTTGAGCGTTGGGGCTCATTCTCCCTTAACTAAGTGTCGAGCGTTCGGTTCTTGCCTTGGGTATGAAGCAGCTTTAAATCCATGGACTAGTTGTCCCACCCTTTGAGGTGTCTTCAATCCAGCGAGGGGATTAGTCACTGCGTTCGGCGGTGGATACCCTGGTCTCGACCAAAAAAGTAGTTGTCTCATTTTCTTTGTTTGTGATGTGCTTGCAGGCTAGGTCATTACACAGTTCCCAGAGAGATGGAAGAGGTTTCCATCTGGCTTAGTTCAAGGCTGGGACTTGATGGATCCTCGTAAATGCCAAAACCATTATGAATCAGAGCACGCTTGTAGAAGGTGTGTGAGTTGAGTGGGAACAATAACAGGGGAAGGTGAGTGGGGTGCACATGCTCAAGTAGGTAGATCATGGAGGAGCAGTTTCATGGGTATATATAAATAGGAATTTTCTGAGTCCCTTTTTGCCATGTTCCTGACCAATAAAGATCTGAATGTGTTTTCTAAGTATTTCTCTTAGTATTATATTATTATTGTAGAATCTTGGGACTGGCTCGGTTGTACTATTAATTGGAGAGATTTTCAGTTTTAAAATTATTGCTGTTATAACAGAGCAGGGAACTTGGTCTCGTTGTTTTTCACTTTCAAGAAAGATATATCTAAGAATTTTCAGTACCAGAAGATAATGTTTTTGTTTTTAAGGGGAAAAAAACAGGTGATTTATTAACCATAGCATAGCATAACATACATAGGATCAAAGGCAATAAAACAGTTTCCTCACCTACTGTTCTTGATAAATTGTCTGTTAAAGAAAACCACCAACACTTAAGAATGTCATTCATGAAATTTTGTAATCTCAATCTCAAGAGTTGAATGAAGAAGCAATTTGGACAGTTGATTTCGACATCAACATAACTTGATAAAATAAAGGAAACGGACATGGTTTCAATTGAGCCTTTCAGCATAATTGTCTTCAAATAACTTTGGCAAACAAAAACTGCTTTAAAATTAGGGAGTTCATGATTTACAGATTTGCGAGTGTAATTTGTATACAAGTAGCAGAGTGAAATTAATTACAGTTTTAGTTAGAATCGCAGTGTGTGAATTTCAATTCACTAGCATGACTGTGAAATTTCAGAGTGACATGATGTGTAGGAAAACAACACAAACAGAAATGACCAATGTTCCTACTCCACGGCAATATTTGCAAGCTGGGCTGAGATCCTCTTCTTTTCTCAAAAGCAGTGGAGATTTCCAGTGTGCATAAAAGCTAGTTGTCTTCAACTATTAAAGTTCAGTCTCAACTATTATTTCATAGATAATAAACCAACATTAAAGCAAGGTACACGTTCACACGAATATCTTATGCTTTGACAACTTTTTATTGGTCAAATAACTCATTACTATCCAGAAATTCTGGTACAAATAACATTACTATTCAGAATATATGATACAAAGAAGTCACATAATGTCATCATTCAGCAAAAGCAAAAGATTACATTGAACAAATTCTTCTAAACAACCTCTCTTATAATTTCATCACCTTAGTTGTATTTCACTGCTTGGACACAATATCTTTAAGCTTTTCCTTCAATTCACCAGTCTACAAGAATGTGAAATACTGTTAAACAGGAGTACAAAATAATAAATAATAAATAATAAATTATCCACTCTAGAAACTGGAATTAACCTGGTGCATATTAAGAATAATATCTGATCCACCAACAAACTCTCCCTTAATGAAAATTTGAGGAAATGTTGGCCAGTGACTGCAGAGAAAGGACATGGGAGAAACATCATAAATTTGTATTTGCCTCAGCTGTCAATTATTAAGCTATTAAAAGGGGAAAATAATTACACTTGGCAACACCCGCACTATTGGTACTACCATGTTTGAGAAGAAATTAACAAGACCTCAGTCATACCATATTAAAATGGAAGATTTCAATGTTTAGGCATAACTCTCAGGGAAAGTGTATCTAATTGGTAGTTTATGTTGATGACATTGTCATAACAGGAGATGATCTTGATGGCATTGAAGAGTTGAAGAAACACTTATGTCATCACTTTCATACCAAGGATTTGGGCTTATTTAAATACTTTTTGGGTAATAAATAAAGTGGTTCTATCTAATTGTGGTGTTGTAGTTTCTCAAAGGAAATATGTATTGGACATTCTAGAGGAGATTGGTATGTCAGATTGTAAACATGTTAACTCCACTATGGATTATAATGTTAAACTTCTTCCTCGCCAAAGGTCATTGATTGAGTATTGAAGACTAGTTGGTAAGCTAAATTACCTTAATATCACTCGTCCAAATATTTCGTTTATTGTTTCTGTGGTAAGTCGATTTCTTCAATCTCCTTGTGATAGGTACTAGGATGCAGCTACATGTATTTTGAGGTATGTAAAAGGAACTCGAGGACAAGGTTTGTTGTATGAAAACAAATGGCATTCCCATGTGATGGGTATTTAGATGTTAATTGGGCTGGATCTCCTTCTCATATGCATTCTACCTCATGATATTATGTTCTTGTAGAAGGTAACCTTGTCTTTGTGGCTAGATATAGTGCTAGGGCAGAGTAATGTTCTATGGCCTTGGTCACATGTGAGCTTATTTGGATCAAGCAATTAATTCATGAATTAAAATTTACAGAGGTCTCTCAGATTAAGTTGTTTGTGATAGTTAGGTGGTTCTTCATATTGCTTCTAACTAAACATGTTGATATGGATTGTAATTCAATAGAGAGAAATTTTGGTTTGGTTCTATTATCACTAATTACATATCTTTTAATGATCAATTAGCTGATATATTTACTAAGTCTCTTTAAGCTCCTCAATTGAGTATATTTGTAACAAGCTCAATGCATATAATCTATATACTCCAGCTTGAGGAGAGGGGGTTAGAATACTTGTCCATATTAGCCTCAAGCCCATTAGTATCTTAACTTTGTAACTCTAGTTAGTAAGTAATGAAATATATTTTCCTCATATATCTACAATCTTTATGTTTCATATCACATATCACTAATTCTAGTTACTCTCAGCAATAAGCCTAAATTTTCATTTATTTCCCTTTACTAGAAAAATTTCATTTTTATAATCGACTATTGTAAATGTTGATTTTGAAAAGCTAGGATATGGTAAGAGCATTATTCTTAAGAAACAAAAGGAATATAACCAGCGGGAACAAACTTACCTGAAAGCTTTTACAGCATTTTTCAGTTCAACATCCTCCAAAATATTTCTAGCACTTAAAGGGACATCTGCAATAGCAACATATAATGATAATTGCAAGCTGCAACTTATAGAATTTATCAATTTGTGATGCAGCAATGCAAAGCCATATTTTATTAAATTTTTGTAGGCCATAGGTAAATTAAAAGAACATCAAAAATATTCATAAATAGGACAAACTCATTGAAAACTTAAAAGCATGGTATATAATATGCGGAAAGGTTATAATACAAGTCATTGTTATTAAAATTCCAGTCATTAAAATTAAATTTTAGACAATCACCTATTGACTACTCTTTCTTCTTGTTTCTTTCAGTGTTATCAATTAAATTATATTATTGCCCTTTCATGGTGGAGAAGATGAATTAGTATAGCAAGGATGAAATTTCCAAAATGATTCGACCCAACATAATTGAACCGAAGTACATTAGATAACAGAAACAGAGTATCTACCATTACATTGGCTGCCTTCAGCAATTTAATCCCAAAAAACAATAATGTTTGATATAAATGCAAGTTATCTAACCCTATTTCCATTCTGGGTCTACACTTTTAAAACTACAGATGCACAAGTTTCAGAACACTGAGAAAAGTAACACTTGGACCATGAACAGACATTGTTTACTTACTATATTGTTTTAACACTCTAACTGCAAGAGAACTAAAGCCACACTGTGGAAATTCGGGCACGCCTTTCATGTAAAGCATAACAGGATTATCCTTCACATCCTGCACAAATTAACCACAGTGAACAGATTACTAATGCTATAAACAAAGACAATAAATATTTTATATATTTATCATTTATGAGATTCAATTCAATTGATACCTGCTCAACAAGATTTGACAAAGAAATGCCAGAATTCTCAAGTTTATTAGCTGGCTTGAAATCATCATGTGTATCAGAATCATTTGAAACCGTAGTCGAGTATCTCATTCCATAATAACAGGAGCTACTTAGCTACAAGCAAACACGTTAAAGGAAAATGAAAAACGCAATTCACAGATTAAATAACAAATAATAATTTCAATTATTATAACACTAATTCATAAAGAAGTGAAATGCGAAAATCCAGAATCAATATTAATGATTTGAAAAATAATAAGAGATTCTGAGAAGAAAGCAAAACAAGTTGTTGATCGATCGTGATATAGAAGCTTCCATTTTAGCATTCGCATGATTAATTCCAAGTTAAAAGAAAGAACGAAGAGTAGGGTTTGTTTTAGGGGTTAGAGAACTTACACGTGTTGTGAGAGAACGAGCTGCGATTCCCTTGAAAAGAATGGTCGCCATGGCTTCTTCGGTGAGGAATGAGTTCTCTGAATGAACTAAACGAACGCATATGAAACTCCCAAGGGTTTTTTTTTTTTTTACCCCCACCCCATCCCTATAAACCCCCACCCACACTGAAAACCCCAAAATGTCCTTCTGAAAACGTATTTTTTTTTACAAATTTTTGACCAAACCTTATGCATTTAGGCATCGATATACACCCCCAAGACGTATATACGATTGGAAAACCCTCACCATAATCGTATATACGCCTGGGAGGTGTATATACGATTAAAAAATAAGGTCGTATATATACCCCCCCGGTGTATATACGACCCCATTGTATTTTTTTAAGTCAAATAAAAATTATATAAGTCGCGAAAATAGGTTTTGTGTGTAGTTCGTTAAAAAGTAGCGATGTTATCGTCGAACGAATAATTTAGGCTAAAAAATCGGTTTTTCGGACAACATACTCCAATCGTAATGAAACCACAACTATTAAATCCGATTAAAATCAAGAATCAAGACTCCCTTAGGAGGGACTTCTTACGGGACTACGGCCTCAAAATCCCAAATTCCATCGTTTACTATTTTTTACGATTTTTTTTAATTTTTCATAGTCTCCAAAAAATCTTAAAAAATTTGTATAGCTTTATTTTGGTTTTGTTAGATTTTTAGTGGTGTTTTTATAATTTTTTGGAGTAGTTTTGACTATTTAACGAATTTTTAGTAGCCTTTTAGTAATAAAAATTAAAACAAATTATTAAAAAAAATAAAAAGTGCATCGTATATATACCCCTTTGAGTGACGTATATATGATTGGAAAAAAAAAATAGCCATCGTATATACGCACTCCAAAGGGGTATATACGATTTATTTATTTATTTTAAAAAAATTAAGTTTCAAAGGGCATTTTGGGGTTTTGGTATTGGGTGGGGGTGGGGTGGGAGGGGATGGGGTGGGGTGGGGGTCCAAAAGAAAAAACCCAACTCCCAACTTGCAGATGTGAACTGTCAACCAAATTGGCCCAAAGACTCGAGCCCACCCCACAAAGCACTCTAGGATTATTTTTTTAGGCCCATTCTTCTTACAACCCGCATGTTACTCAATGGACACTCCCAACACCTTAATATTCCCAAAATGCCCTCCATTTTTTTCTGGAACTTTGAATGATTTGGACTCGATGTTTTGAACCGGTTCGGTGGAGAACTTCTGATCCTGGAAAGTTCAATATTAGGGCGGTGTCTGTGAAGATATAATACTCGGTGGTAAACTTTCGAATCGATTCGGTGGAAAACTTCCAAACCATCCTAATCTCCAAAAAAAAAAAATGAAACGCAAGCATTCTATTAAGGTTATTTTTATCTTTTCACGCGTTTAGGGAGTGTCTACTGAGTAGCGGATAGGTTGTAAGAAGTATGGGCATTTTTTTGCCCCCACTATGATACCCCATACCCCCACACATCCCGTAAGAGGTCCGTATTATCCCTAAATTTTTGCAAAACAGATTTTCCTAATTAGTGGATAAATCTGTTGTGTTACTTTTACACAACAGATTTATCAATTTTTAGATAAATCTGTAGTTAAATATTATACACACAAATTTATTTATTTATTACGTAAATCCGTTTTGAATATTTAACTACTGATTTATCTAATAAATTGATAAATTCGTACGGATTTACCCAATAAATAGATGAATTTGTTGTGTAAAAATAACACTACAGATTTATCAATTATTAGGTAAAATTGTTTTATGTTTAAAAATAAATGTATTTTATTTAAACTTTTTTAAAAAAATTATAAAAACACTGCTAAAAATTCGTTAAACAATCAAAATTAATCTAAAAATTATAAAAACGCAACTAAAGATCTAATAAATCAATAGAAGGTATGCAAAAAAAATTAGATTTTTTTGAAAATTATGAAAAATTAAAAAATAATAATAAACGAATGAGTTTGGGATTTTGAGCCCTGCAGTCCCAATAGAAGTCCCTGCATGGGAAGTTATGGTCTTTGATTTTTTTTTTGGAATTAATGGTCGTGGTTCCAGGACAATCGGAGTAGGTTGCTCGAAAACACAAGTCACCAGTTGTTGCCCCCAATGGCCCATCTGTTATTTGTATTAAGCTCAAAACCCAAGCAACAGTTGGTGCACCCGAAAAATTGGTCATTGGTTTGTGAGCTTATTACGAATAACAAATGATGAAAAAGAGAAGTAAATGACACAAACCAAAAACCTAATTCCTAAAGGCTAACTCACCTGCAACAGACAGACAAGGGAGGAGAGAGAGGGGAGGCGTTTGAGTGAGAGAGGGAGATGACAATCATGGTGGTGAGGTGGTGTTGAGGGATATGAGTTTTTGGTGGTGTTTGGGGAGATGAGCTTTTGGTGGTGAGGTCGTGTTGTGGTGGTGTTGAGAGAGATGAGTTTTTTGGTAGTGAGGTGTTGCGTGGTGGAAAGTTGAAGAGATTAGTGGTAGAAGGAGGAGGGGAGTGTGGTGATGTGTGGTGTTGTATTTTGATCTCCCTCCCATACATTGTTGTTGTTGAATTGTATTTATAGGCAAAATATACGAGTGTAGGTGAGGTGTCAATGTAGTGGATAAAAACTATTGGAGACAAGGTAGCAGAGGGGGTGCTTCTTTTTTTTTTGACATAAGGAGGTGCTACTTGGTTGCACCAAATTTGGAAAAGAAAAAAAAACAAGAGCATGGGCATAACTCCCTCTTATTTACACTACTTTTGTGTTTTTTAATTTTATTTGTAATATTTTCGTTCTTTTTGAGAAAAAGGCCAAAGGAACACGAAGAACCGTCTAAGCTAAAAGCTCAAAATAAAAAATGAGAGGGAGATATAAGATGCACCATGTCTCCCATTATTATTTTTTCAATAAATCTTTTGTACTTTTTTGCTTTTGTCCTCATATGTTACAAAAATTGTAACTTTTTAGTATTATATTATTGTAAAAAAAAATTGGACAGATTTGACTATTTAAAATATTTATTTTATTTTGATTTTATTTCAATATTTCTTTGGTTAAGATAAAGAAAAAAACTCTACTATTAATAATAACAATAAATTGTATCAAAAAAATAACAATAAATAACTAGCACCAAAATAACATGCGTAAGCGAGTAAAAAGAATACATGTACATTGTTAAAAATGACACGTGTGTGCACTTAAGAATAAAACGTGCACACGACGAGAATAAAAATGATTCAAGATCGTTAAAATTAAATTGAACAACCTAATATAAGTTTATCACAATATCCATTTGATCATATCAAATCATTAATCAATCAAATCAAATCAAATCAATAACTATAATAATATAATAACTATAATCAAATAACATGCTAGCTAAAAGACTATTTTGGATATCCTACTTTTATGTCATTTGTTACTTTTAATGTCAAAATTGTCATTCTATTTTTTTCTCCTTTACTTTTTCTCTTTTTCTTTCTTACTTATTACTTATTTTGATTTATCTAAACTTAATTTTTATATATTTTGTCAAAAATATATTTTGTCAAAAAAGAACTTAATTGCTTTTAAGTATCGACAAGAATATTTTGTCAAAAAAAGTCCCAACTTCTTATTGGGCTTACATTTTATATATTTTGTCTTTAAACAATCTCAATTTTTTATGATGTTTTTTAATCTTAAATACAATTATCAAAGCCAACAGCTCAATCCATACGACGTACATGTATACTGCTAGTTTTTTGGGATTAAATACTGCTAATTTTTAGTCCCCAGTACATTTGTAAGTGCTAAATTTTTTAACGATATCATAAACTTAGAGCATACGCATAGTCTTAGTCAATAATAACATAGTCTTAGTCAATAATAACAATTAAGAACAATTTATTTAACAAATTAAAATACTTTAATTGTTGGTATGTTAAGAAAAGCAAAAATGACGTGGGTGTTTCTTGTGCGTTTGTTAAACACATCCTGGCCGAGTGATTTATGTCCAGTTCCAAAATATTGATTCTGTAACAATGCCTTTTATTTAATTCGAACGTTCTTTTTTAAGTATCAATCAAGAAAGATAAAAGAGAGTTAAAAAGAAATTCAACATTCATAACATTGGAATGCAAAATAAGATGCAATTATTTGTTCTGAATAAATTTTTATTATTCTAAATTTTTCATTCATTCAGTGTGACTGCCTCGCAGTATCTAATCTTTCCCATCCCATTGCTTAAATTTGCAATTGGGGTGTCAGTGTAGGGTTGTCATCCTTGGAAGGTGGTCTTCCACACTTACACTGACCTTTTACACATGCAAAAAATTAAGTCGATTTACAAGGCCATGTCACAACTTGTCCTGCTCCAGATTTCATGCATGTATCTGCAAACACAAACAATATCATGAATATATAAGAATACATAACATGTGAAAGATTTGAAGTGTGTATATATAAATTAGTTGAAGTGAAAAAACACAATAGAAATTCGCTTAATTGACTCATTTATTCATACCTGATGTAATGATGAAGAAAACCAACAAGAATGCCAATTTGAAAGCACAATTTCTTGTAGGAGCCATTTTGTTTACAGAAGATGTTCTTTTCTTTTTGACAAGAGATGAATTAGATCTTCTTTACACACATTCTTATATAGGCAAATTAATATAAGTCCACCTTTACCATTGACTTTTTTTTGTTGACTCATTATAGATTAGATACATCATTTATTGAATGAACCTAAAAAGTGTTTTTTCTCTTATAGTGTGGACCGGAGGGAGTAACAATTAATGTATTTTATATAATGCATTTTATATAATGCATTAAAATACATTGATTGTTTATAATATATAAACAATTAATATTGGTCAAAAAACAATTAATATTGATTGTTTATAATAAGTTAGGATGCTCTCAAGTACTTGTTGTGTCGAGTAGGAGAAAGAGTGATACATACAATAAAATAATAAATGCAATATATGTTATTATTTTCTTCTATGTGTTACTCTCTCTCCTTTATTTTTTTCTTTTTCTTTCTTACTTATTACTTATTTTGATTTATCTTTCTTACTTTTTATCTTTTTTACTTTTTACTAATTTTATTCTCTGTTTTATCTTCAATTTTATCTCTCTCCTATTTCAATCTATTTCTATTATTTTTCTCTATTTTTAGTTTTTTCTCACATTTTCCAATTTTATTTACTCTCTTCTGTTTACTTTATTTCTTATTTAATCTTATTTATTTACGTGGACAACTTTATTTTCTAAAAGAACTTGATTGCTTTTAAGTGTTGACAGAAAAAATTTGTCAAAAAAAAGTCTCGACGGGAAAATATTACTTATTATCCGTATAATTGCTATTATAATTTTTCTTCATGGATAAATATTTTATATATTTTTTCTTTAAACAATCGCAATAATATCTAATCTATCTAGTATCTAATGTAATATATCAATCTATTTTTTTTACACAACTAATATATCTAATCTAATGTATCTATCTATCTATCTATCTATCTACCTATCTATCTAACTATCTAATATAATGTAATATAACTAATCAACTAACATGTTAGAAAAATGCTTCAAAAGAAAACATGCTAGAAAAAATTTGTTTTGGACAATCCAAAAAAATAAATTTTTTGGACATTACTTTTATGCTATTTGTTACTTTTATGTCAAAGTTGTTATTTTATTTTTCCTTCTTTACTTTCTCTATTTCTCTTTTTTACTTTTTACTTATTTTGATTTATCTTTTCTGACTTTTCACTAATTTTATTTTATTCTCTTTTTTTATCTTCAATTTCTTCTCTCTCCTATTTCAATTATCTCTATTATTTCTCTCTATTTTTTACATTTCATCTCACATTTGTTATCACATTTTCTAATTTCATTTACTCTCTTTTGTTTATTCTAATTTTTTGTTTAATCTTATTTATTTACGTGGTCAACTTTATTTTCTAAAAGAACTTAATTGCTTTTAAGTTGCGACGGGAAAATATTGTCAAAAAAAAGTCTCGACGGGAAAACATTACTTCTTAATGGGCTGACATTTTATATATATTTTGTCTTTAAACAATCTCAATTTTTTATGATGTTTTTTAATCTTAAATACAATTATCAAAGCCAACAGCTCAATCCGTACGATGCACATGTATAGTGCTAGTTTTATTCAACTATAATTTTGGTGATTTCACGTGACCTTTAATTTAATTGTCAGTACATTTGTAAGTGCTAAATGTTTAATGATATATATATATATATATATATATATATATATATATATATATATATATATATATATAATCGATAGCAACGCAAATTTAGTGTTATTTTTCTAATAATCACACGGAGCACCAACTCCATTCAAGATGCCAACCATATATATCTCGCCAAGACACAACGTAATTCGTAGATAATATGAACAATTAAATATCGAATCAACATAAAGATTACGGATATGCAATACAAATATCACATTACCTACTAAATAGTCGGAGTCAAATCATGGTTTGAAGCATTCCGATGGTGTAATGGCCAGATCCGATAAGGAACCACGTTTGGTGATGTTGGCCGAATTTTTGCCGCTTAATGCAAAGTTCAACTCAGTACTTTTGTCGAATTTGGACATATAACATAAGAATGATATGCATAAATTTGTGAAGGTGATTAGGGACGACAATGATGTGGGTGGGGTCGGTGGAGTACTTCATCTCTCTCCACATAGAGTTTTTCTCACTGCTCTCCGCCCCATAGCCTTCTGTGGGGACCTCAGTAAAATCATCAGAATTTATTACGGATGTAAATTAAAATCTAATAAATTGGGATAAATACAATTGCTAAACTAAAATATCATAGGTTAATATTTTAATATAAAATTTAGTCCTTTTATTTATTGATATTAAAAAAATTAAGAATAAAAGGTAATAAGCTAGCACATTTTTATTTTTTGGAATTAATTAATGGTATTTTTGGAAAATAAAATGTTTAGTAGAGATTTATAATTAATTAATGGTATTTTTGGAAAAACAATACACATTTGAAAATTGAGTTATTAGAATACAAAAAAACCCCTGTAATTCGGTAATCCTTTATTTAATTAAATGAGATATAAATTTTTTCACACAATGTTTGATACGACAAAACACGTATGTACACCCTTTATTGAAGACAAAACACGTATAACAACGATACTAATTAACAACGATAAATCACATACTCAAAAATAATGGTAATGTAGAATTGCAAATATATTTTTCCACCCACAAGAGCAACTCTTCAAAGAATGCAAGTCAACGCTACAAAATGAAACTCTGTTAAAAAGTGTAGAAATAGATTATATAAATCGGTGACCAATGTACCACAAAAGAAATATAAGTTACCTCCATTTCTTGTGTTGCAACATCCACAAAAGAAATATGTTCTTGGTCTCTATAAAATTTGATTATTTTGTTTTTAGTTTCTATAAAAATTTCACTCACTTTTAGTCCTACATTCTTCTCCATCAATGTTTTTAGTCCCTTATAACTTTTCATAGCCCTTAGAAAGCGTTATTAAAAGACCGTAAAACTGCTATGCATAGATTAAAAGTGGGTGAAATTGTTTATAAGGATTAAAACAAAATTCTTAAATTGTATTTAGACCAAAAATATATTTAACCCTTTAATTAAAATAGTCATTAGACTAATTTTCAATCAGCTTATAGTAAATTTTTATTTTAAAATTTTAGAACTAATACATTTTTAATTAAATTATCATTTTGGCCCAAGAAATGCACAATGTGAATTTTAAAAATATTTTAGTGTTCTTGTTAACATTCAATTTCTTATAATATATTTTTATTCAAAAAATTTAATACTAATAGACTTTTAGTTGAATATTAATATAAATTTGTTTTATATATTATCGCATGTTTTTTAATATTGTGTTAGAGTGATGACGTCTCAGTACAAATTAAGAAGTAAAATAATATATATATATATATATATATATATATTTGTAATATTTATATTTTATTAAATATAAAAATGGTACGCATACATAATATATTTACGACTATGAGAAATATGTCAATTGCATATAATTTTGGTAAAAGCAATGTTCTTACTTTATATCTAATTGATGTTTTTGTTAAAGCTATAAAAATAAAAATTACTTTGATGATATTAAATTTCGATCCTATATATTAGGATCACATTTATTTGATTTTGAAATCAACCTTAAAGTGAGCCATAATTTTGGTCAATTATAACCGTTAAGATTGTGTGGAATTATTCGAACCGTTAAGATTGATCAAAACGCTCGAGTTGGCCGCCACGTATTTTTCCCAAATAATGCGTGACATTTTTGATTGGTCTTATGTGGACGCCTAAGTGGACAAACTCCCGATTTAATATACTTATGATATATATATATATATATATATATATATATATATATATATATATATATATATATATATATATATATATATATATATATATATATATATATATATCATATGTTAGAGGATACACACAACCATATTCAATAATAATAATTACGAACAATTTATTTAACATAAATTCTTTTGGTATGTTAAGAAAAGCAAAAATGGTGTGAGTGTTTCTTGTGTGTTTCTTAAACACATCTTGGCCGGGGTGATTTATGTCCAGTTCCAAACTATTGATTCCAGTAAATAAGATAGTCAACACTTAGTAGGTTTCAGTACAAAACTAAATTGTACTAAATAGCAATGCCCTTTATTTAATTCGAACGTTCTGTTTTAAGTATCAATCAAGAAAGATAAAAGAGAGTTAAAAAGAAATTCAACATTCATAACATTGGAATGCAAAATAAGATGCAATTATTTGTTCTGAATAAATTTTTATTATTCTAAATTTTTCATTCATTGGTGCAGATCGCCTCAGTAGTATCTAATCTATCCCATCCCATTGCTTAAATTTGCAATTGGGGTGTCAGTGTAGGGTTGTCATCCTTGGAAGGTGGTCTTCCACACTTACACTGACCTTTCACACATGTACAAAAATTAATTTTTCCAACTTGGCACTGCTTAGTGGAAGAACAAGGTCATGACACAACAACTTGTCATGCTCCAGATTTCATGCATGTATCTGCAAACACAAACAATATGAAGATATAAGTGATCTTACCCTGCTGGAAGGATTCGATTTATAAAAAAAAAATGAAGATATACGAACAATGTTATACATATGTGAAAGATTTGAAGGATATATAAATTAGTTGAAGTGAAAAATTACAATAGAAATTTGCATAATTGACTCATTGATTCATACCTGATGTAATGATGAAGAAAGCCAACAAGAATGCCAATTTGAAAGCACAATTTCTTGTCGGAGCCATCTTGTTTAGAGAAGATGTTATTTTCTTTTTGATAAGAGATGAACACATTCTTATATAAGCAAATTATGAGACCACCTAAATCTCAAAAAATAAAAATAATTAAGAGACCACCTTGACCATTGACTATTTTTGTTGAGTCATTAAATGAAAATATTATATTATATTAAACAAATCATATTATAAAAGACATTAATATATTATATAATATGCTTGGTCAATTTATTTTTAGATAGGCAATTGTTAGTGGGGGTGGGGGGAATGTTAGTTTCCGGGACCTGAACCCGGGACCTTCTTCTTGCACTCATTTGGTGCACTCCTTCGATATCCTTAGCTCGCCAACTGAGCTACCTACTTGGGATAATATGCTTGGTAATATTTGACTTCCTTTGACATCCGTTATATTTTCCTTTCTTATTCTATATAATACTACCTTAAAATACATTAATTGTTTATATATAAACAATTAATTAATATTATATTATAAAATACATTAATGTATTCCTATTCAGTCAATGTTTACTTTATGGTTAAATGTCTTTTTTTTTTTTAAATCAATAATGTATCTTCGATCTGCGCGTGCAACTGTAGGAACTAATTTATTGAGATACTGATATTCATTTAAGAGGTTGATCTCTACCACCAGATATTTTTTCATACATACCGGTCAGGGATCGAACCATTGACCAAATAGTTAAAGAGCCCAAGTATCTACATTGTGTTATACCATGTTGGTTAAATGTCATTTTTTTTGTCAACGGTATAAATGTCTCTTAAAAACTTTTTACTCAAGAAGTTCATTTTCCTTACTTTTGAAAATACTCTTTTTTTATTGTTAAAAAAAAAGAAAATACTCATTTTTTTGTTAAAATTTGAAAATACTCATTATTTGTTGGGCTTCGCCTCTCTTTGTTTAAAAAAAATACTCATTGTTGGTGATAAATTTCTATCATCAACTCTTCAAATTAAACTGCATAAAGAAGTCTTCAAATTTCAGAATTATATACGAACTCTTTTTTCTAATTCATGTTTTTTTTTTTAACTAGGCAAGGAACTTACCTTAAATTCACATCTATTATACAGATGTATAAAATCACCGAATGAAACGGTCCAAAAACTGTTATACTATTTAGTATGAAGAAATTTATACTATATAGTACTCTCTTGCACTGTGTGTTGTCATGTCATTTGAAGTTCACGATGAACTTATTTTCTACGTATATTGCTTTGTCTAATTTTAATTTTGTATATAGGATTTTGCAGTTTGGTTTGGTTCAGTTTCCGTAATCAAAACCGCGATCCAAACCGCGCAGTTCACTAATAAAAAAATCGAACAGAACCAATAGAAAGTGGTTTTTGCGGTTTTCGGTTGGTTCAGTTTTGAACACCCCTAGTCCATATTACCCCTGAATTTTTGCCAAAACGGATTTATCTAATACATGGATAAATTCGCTGTGTTATTTTTACATAATAGATTTATCAATTTATTAGATAAATCTGTAGTTAAATATTATACGCAACAGGTTTATCTATTTATTGGGTAAATATATTTTAAATATTTAACTACATATTTATCTAATAAATTGATAAATCAGATGTGTAAAAATAACACTACGGATTTATCTATTTACTAGGACGATTACCCGTGCGATGCACGGAGAAGTGATTAACAGGTCTACAGATGTAGTTTCGAAAAAACATCAACATCTTATAAGGGGGTATAAAAATACAACACATATATATATAAGACGAAGAGGCAACAACAAATTTCTTGGTGGGATGAGGCAACAATGTCGGTCCAAAAATATAGAGTGGGGGTATATTGGTAAACAGTGGGGGTACAAAATGAGGGGTACATTTTGATAATAAAAAAAAAGTCCTGGACAAAAAAACAATTTGTCAGGGGTATGTCGGTCCAAAAATATAGAGTGGGGGTATATTGGTAAATAGTGAGGTACAAAATGAGGGGTATATTGGTAAATGGTGGGGTACAAAATATAGAGTGGGGGTATGTCGGTCCAAAAATATAGAGTGGGGGTATATTGGTAAACAGTGGGGTACAAATGAGGGGTATATTTGTAAATGATGGGAATAAAATTTTCCCACCAAAAGTGGATAAAAAAAAGAGTGTTGGACAAAAAAATTGTCGCAGGTATGTCGGTCCAAAAATATAGAGTGGGTGTATATTGGAGTGGGGTACAAAATGAGGGGTATATTGGTAAATGGTGGGAATAAAATTTTCCCACCAAAAGTGGATCAAAAAAAGAGTGTTGGACAAATAAAAATTTATCGTGGTATGTCGGTCCAAAATATAGAGAGTGGTAGTATATTGGTAAACAAAGTGAGGTACAAAATGAGAGGGTATATTGGTAAATGGTGGGGTACAAAATATAGAGTGAGGTATGTCGGTCAAAAATATAGAGAGTGGAGGTATGTTGGTAAATAGTTGTGTACAAAATGAGGGGTATATTGGTAAATGGTGGGAATAAAATTTTCCCACCAAAAGTGGGGAAGTCAACGATTGTGTATTAATTAAGAGAGATAATAATAAATAAAAAAGAGTGTTGGACAAATAAAAAATTTGTCAGGAGTATGTCGGTACAAAAATATATAGTGGGGGTATATTGGTAAACAGTGGGGTACAAAATGAGGGGTATATTGGTAAATAGTGGGGTACAAAATATAGAGTGGGGGTATGTCGGTCCAAAAATATAGAGTGGGGGTATATTGGTAAATAGTGAGGTATAAAATGAGGAGTATATTGGTAATTTGTGGGAGGGAGGAATTTTCCCCCCAATGACTCTAAAAGTCGATTCAGGTTTAATTGTTACCGATTAGGTAAATCCATTTTGTATTTGAAAAAAAAATTATTTTATTTAAAAATTTTAAAAAAGGTTATAAAACACCACTAAATACCGTTAAATAATCAAAACTAATCTAAAAATTATAAAAACATCACTAAGAATCTAATAAAATTAAAAGAAGGTTATGCGATTTTTTTAATATTTTTTGGAGATTATGAAAAATTTTTAAAAAATAATAAAAAAATAGTAAATGATGGAATTTGAGATTTTGAGCCCCGAAATCTCAATAAAAGTCCCTCCACGGGTAGTTATGGTCCTTGATTTTTTCCGAAATTAATGGCTATGGTTTCGAGACAATCAGAGTAGGTTGCCCGAAAACCGATTTTTTAGCCTAGATTATCTAGTTAGCATACAACATCGTCACGTGTAACGCATATCTACAAACTAAACAGAACCAAAGGATCACCATTTATCTACTCGGCGTACAACATCATCATCGAGTATCTACAACATCGCCACGCGTCTCTTCATTGGAAGTTGCCAAGAGCGCTCTTTGTCCGTGCTAACTTTTTGGGCACCGACGATCACTCCCTTCCCTTGTCACCTCCATATGTCACATGCCCAACAACTTTGCTCGGTTCTTTCCCGAACTACACCGTACTTAGAGAGGTATCCTGCTCTGATACCATTTGTAACATCCCAAACTGCTTTTCAGAACTGTCGACTTCCCCCACAAACCAACATGTGTCTTTCTAGCATGTGTTGTCCTCACTTGCATGTTTTCCGAGAAACTTCCCAAAAGGTCACCCATCACACTACTAGTCCAAGTCACTTAGAGTAGTAGTGGGATGGGTGACCGAAAAGAATATGCATCTTGTTGGTATAGGTAGTCCAAATAAATTCTTTTAAGCATTCCTTCAACTGTACAGTCTCATACCTGCACAGCCTCAGGATCCCTCTCATTCCAATGCGTATTCGGTTCATTCACGTGCCCCTTTGCTGGAAGCTGTTAGGATCCGCTCTTTGTCCATGCTACCTTTTGGGCACCGACGATCACTCTCCGCCATCATCAGCCCTAGATGTCACATGCCCACCAACTTACGCTTGGATTGTCCTCGAACCACATCATACTGAGAGAGGTCTGTTGCTCTAATACCATTTGTAACATCCTAAATTGCTTTCAAAACCGTTGACTGCCCCCACAAACCAACGTGTGTCTTTCTAGCATGTGTTGTCCTCACTTGCATACTTTTTGGGAAACTTCCCATAAGGTCACTCATCCCACTACTACTTCAAGTCAAGCACGCTAAACTATGAAGTTCTTATGGGATCCCGAAAAGAATATGCATCTTGTTGGTATAAGCAGTCCAAATCAGTTCTTTTAAGCCTTCCTTCAATGTACAGTCTCATACCTGCACAACCTCAAGATCTCTCTCATTCCAGTGCGTATTTGATCTATTCACGTTCCCCTTCGCTAGAAGCTGCCAGGATTCGCTCTTTGTCTGTGCTAACTTTTGGGCATCAGTGATCACTCACTGCCCTCGACAGCCCCGGATGTCACACTTCTCATGTTGATGCTTCTCAACTTGGCTCTTCTCAACTTGACTCTTCTCATCATGACCATTATGATATTGATCATTCTTATCATGATGCTTCTCAACTTGACCGTGACTTTTCTGATGATGTATTTTCTCATGAATCTTCTCATGATAACTCTTCTCATGACGACTATTCTCATCACAACTCTTCTCATAATGAGTCTTCTCATGTTAACCCTTCTCAGCTAATGACTTTTATTTTCTCTTCCAAGGGTGTTTTTCTTTGTTATTTCTGTCAACATTCTTATGGCTTCTTTGTCTTGTCATTGCCTCAAGTCTTCTCAACATTGGAGTTTTTTTAAAAGGCATATTATCTTCTTGAGAATTGCTAACAAATCTTATTCTTAATTTTCACTCAAAAAGAATTATTAGTATCATATGAAATCAGAAAACTTAAGTTTTCTCATCACGAAGTTTGTTAACCATCAAAACTAAAATGAGATTTTGCCTCAATAGTTTACTCCCACACTCTTATTGCGTAAATTTTCGTACCAAATTCTAGATACACACTTGTTCTTAATATGTATTTCCATTATATGTTAATATGACATGTTATGATTGCATCTACTATTGATCTATAACCACTATATAATTTTATTAAATTGTATCATGTGTGTTTTGAGAAGGGTTATGTTTATTAAATTGAACAACCCTTTAGTATATAAGTTTAATGTCAAATTTGTCATTATGTTTTTTTTCTCCTTTATTTTTTATCTTTTTCTTTTTTACTTATTACTTATTTTGATTTATCTTTCTTACTTTTTATCTTTGTTACTTTTAACTAATTTTATTCTCTGTTTTATCTTCAATTTTATCTCTCTCCTATTTCAATCTATTTCTATTATTTTTCTCTATTTTTTAGTTTTTCTCTCACATTTGCTATCACATTTTCCAATTTTATTTACTCTCTTCTGTTTACTTTATTTCTTATTTAATCTTATTTATTTACGTGGACAACTTTATTTTCTAAAAGAACTTGATTGCTTTTAAGTGTTGACAGAAAAAATTTGTCAAAAAAAAGTCTCGACGGGAAAATATTACTTATTATCCGTATAATTGCTATTATAATTTTTCTTCATGGATAGATATTTTATATATATTTTCTTTAAACAATCGCAATATTATCTAATCTATCTAGTATCTAATGTAATATATCAATCTATTTTTTTTTTGACACAACTAATATATCTAATCTAATGTATCTATCTATCTATCTATCATCTATCTAATATAGTGTAATATAACTAATCAAATAACATGCTAGAAAAATGCTTCAAAAAAAAAAACATGCTAGAAAAAAATTGTTTTGGACAATCCAAAAAAATAATTTTTTTGGACATTACTTTTATGCTATTTGTTACTTTTATGTCAAAGTTGTTATTTTATTTTTTCTTCCTTACTTTCTCTCTTTCTCTTTTTTACTTTTTACTTATTTTGATTTATCTTTTCTGACTTTTCACTAATTTTATTTTATTCACTTTTTTATCTTCAATTTCTTCTCTCTCCTATTTCAATTATCTCTATTATTTCTCTCTATTTTTTACATTTCATCTCACATTTGTTATCACATTTTCTAATTTCATTTACTCTCTTTTGTTTATTCTAATTTTTTGTTTAATCTTATTTATTTACGTGGTCAACTTTATTTTCTAAAAGAACTTAATTGCTTTTAAGTTCCGACGGGAAAATATTGTCAAAAAAAAGTCTCGACCGGAAAACATTACTTCTTAATGGGCTGACATTTTATATATTTTGTCTTTAAACAATCTCAATTTTTTATGATGTTTTTTAATCTTAAATACAATTATCAAAGCCGGCCAACAGCTCAATCCGTACGATGCACATGTATAGTGCTAGTCTTTATTCAACTATAATTTTCTGATGGTGATTTCACGTGACCTTTAATTTAATTGCCAATTACATTTGTAAGTGCTAAATGTTTTAACAATATATATATATATATATATATATATATATATATATATATATATATATATATATATATATATATCATAAGGTTAGAGGATACACACAGTCATAGTCAATAATAACAATTACGAATAATTTATTTAACATAAATGCTTTTTGGTATGTTAAGAAAAGCAAAAATGACGTGGGTGTTTCTTGTGTGTTTGTTAAACACATCCTGACCGGGTGATTTATGTCCAGTTCCAAACTATTGATTCCGTAAATAAGATAGTCAACACTTCGTAGGTTTCAGCATACAAAACTAAATTGTACTAAATAGCAATGCTCTTTATTTAATTCGAACGTTCATGTTTTAAGCAATCAAGAAAGATAAAAGAGAGTTAAAAAGAAATTCAACATTCATAACATTGGAATGCAAAATAAGATGGAATTATTTGTTCGAATAAATTTTTATTATTCTAAATTTTTCATTCATTCAGTGTGACTGCCTCGCAGTATCTAATCTTTCCCATCCCATTGCTTAAATTTGCAATTGGGGTGTCAGTGTAGGGTTGTCATCCTTGGAAGGTGGTCTTCCACACTTACACTGACCTTTTACACATGCACAAAAATTAATTTTTCCAACTTGGCAATCCTTAGTCGATTTACAAGGCCATGTCACAACTTGTCTGCTCCAGCATTTCATGCATGTATCTCGCAAACACAAACAATATCATGAATATATAAGAATACATAACATGTGAAAGATTTGAAGTGTGTATATATAAATTAGTTGAAGTGAAAAATCACAATAGAAATTCGCTTAATTGACTCATTTATTCATACCTGATGTAATGATGAAGAAAACCAACAAGAATGCCAATTTGAAAGCACAATTTCTTGTAGGAGCCATTTTGTTTACAGAAGATGTTCTTTTCTTTTTGACAAGAGATGAATTAGATCTTCTTTACACACATTCTTATATAGGCAAATTAATATGAGTCCACCTTTACCATTGACTGTTTTTTTGTTGTCTCATTATAGATTAGATACATCATTTATTGAATGAACCTAAAAAGTGTTTTTCTCTTATATTGTGGACCGGAGGGAGTAACAATTAATGTATTTTATATAATGCATTAAAATACATTGATTGTTTATAATATATAAACAATTAATATTAGTCAAAAAACAATTAATATTTATTGTTTATAATAAGTTAGGATCCTCTCAAGTACTTGTTGTGTCGAGTAGGAGAAAAAGTGATACATACAATAAAATAATAAATGCAATATATGTTATTATTTTCTTCTATGTGTTACTCTCTCTCTCCCACTTGACACAACAAGTATTTGAGATGATCTTAACTCGTTTATAATAATAATATTGATCAAAATAACACTTAATATTGTAACCAAAAAATAAAATACATTAATGCTTGGTCAAAGTTTCACCTCCTTATGGTTAATTATACATTTTAGTCAGCATACTACTAATTCCATTATTGTGGAGATACATTGGTACAAATGTCTTTTTTTTTTCATTATAAAAAAAATGTCTTTTTTTTTTCAACGGTATAAATGTCTCTTAAAAACTTTTTACTCAAGAAGTTCATTTTCATTACTTTTGAAAGTACTCGTTATTTGTTAATTTTTCAGTAAAAAAAGTATTTTTTTGACCCCCACCAAAATACGAATTCCAATTTTACCCTACCAAAAAACCACTACGAATTTAACACAGATGGCGCATAAATCCAATTTTGGCAAAAAATGGCCAACGAATTTATGTTAATTTCGAGCGAAAATTGTAAATGCCCAAAGGATTTATCTATTTAAAAGATAAATCCGACGCCTAAAAAAAGCCAACGGATTTATCTCTAAAATAGATAAATCCGTTTTGTTAAATTTTATCTCTAAGATAGATAAATTCATGTTGTTTCAATAAAATAATAAATGCAATATATGTTATTATTTTCTTCTATGGGTTACTCTCTCTCCTTTATTTTTTATCTTTTTCTTTCTTACTTATTACTTATTTTGATTTATCTTTCTTACTTTTTATCTTTTTTACTTTTTACTAATTTTATTCTCTGTTTTATCTTCAATTTTATCTCTCTCCTATTTCAATCTATTTCTATTATTTTTCTCTATTTTTTAGTTTTTCTCTCACATTTGCTATCACATTTTCCAATTTTATTTACTCTCTTCTGTTTACTTTATTTCTTATTTAATCTTATTTATTTACGTGGACAACTTTATTTTCTAAAAGAACTTGATTGCTTTTAAGTGTTGACAGAAAAAATTTGTCAAAAAAAAGTCTCGACGGGAAAATATTACTTATATGTATTGCTATTTAATCTTATGTTTCTTGCCTATGTATTGCTAATTATGATTTTGATTAGATCATATGTAAAAAAATTTCCACTATTAAGACTCTTTAGATTTCTAAATCTACTTACTATTATGTATGGATTGTGAATTTGAATGTTTTTCTTATCTATGAATTATGATTTTTAATGTTTTTATTTAAATTTCACTATTAATTTTGTTTTTTCCACCTACGTTATTTATTTTAATTGTGGCAAATTTGTTAGCAAGCATTAGGTTGTTTTCTCCTCTTTAATTAAGGCTTATTTTGATGTTTCTGAATTACTCTCTAAACAATGTTTGTGGATTATACTTTCTAAACAATTTTTATGGATTAGTTCCTTTTACCTAATTGTTTAATCTATTACTGTGTGAACTACTTTATTTTGGTTGCTTAAGTTGTTTTGCTTCGTATATTCACATATTTTGTTGTACAATCTGACTTAGGGGCTCACCTCTCATTATTATTGTTGATATTGTAAGTGCTTAATGTGTTGTCTTTATCTTGGTCTCAAAACAATTATTGTCATCTTTGCTCTTTCTCTTGATTTTGTAAACTCTACGCAAACATTGACACTTAAGCTTTGTCTTTAATATATCTTAAAACATTGTCTCCACCTTCCATAGAACCTCTTTAATATAATTTAAAGCATTGTCCCTACCTTCCATAGAAACTGAAGTGTTGGTCCCGTCCATCGGACGGGTCACCGCACTAGTAAAAAAAAACCACTCCTCTTCCCTTCTTAGTCTTCAAACTTTCAAACAACACAAAATAAAATATCACAATAGAGACGAATACAAATTGAAGGAAAAGTTAGGGTTAGGATCAAATAAAAGGGAAAAATAGTAATTGAATGTTCTCGTGACTTGATTGTTGAGATTGTGGCGTTGGTGCCCAGTGAAGGTTTAGAGAGAGAAAGGGTTTTGATTTTGAGTGAAAAAAATGTCTCTGACGAGCGTGAAAATGTCGGAAGAAGTGTGGTTAACATGCGCCACTCATGCATTGTCCACTGAAACCGAAGAGATTATGGGTCTTCTTCTCGGCGATATTCAGGTCACACTCACTTTCTTCAATTTTTCTCATTTCTTTGCTTTTCGAATTCAATTATTCCTAATTTGCTTCACAATGAATCGAATTGAATGGTCAATGAATGCAGCATTCGAAAAATGGGAGTGTGATTGCATTGATTTGGGGAGCTTCTCCACAGACAAGGTCTGATCGTCGAAAAGATCGAGTTGAAACTAACCCTGAACAGTTAGCTGCTGCATCAGCCCTTGCTGATATATCCTTTTTCTTCTTCTTAATCTGTCAGTGATTTTGGTGTTTTTTTAATTTTTTTTGTACTTGTTTGTGTCTTTAACTTCATAGCACAGAATGACTATTTCCACCGGAAGAACAACTAGGGTTATAGGTTGGTACCATTCACATCCTCATATTACAGTTCTGCCTTCACATGTTGGTAAGTTTTCCATTACCCTTTCTTGTTAAGCTGTTCATGCTAGGAGTAGGGAACTGAGTTTTAATGCGTTAGTGTTAGCATTTGTGAAATGGAAGATGGTCAGTATGAATTTTGTAGCTTAGAGAGGAAATTGTTTAGCATTGACTTGAGAAAAGAGGGGTTGTAATTATTATTTATTTATGGTGGCCAGAATAACCTGGATGTTATGCAGTTCCTACATGTTGAAGTCAACTGTCTTTTGATGTATTCTAAATTTTGCATTTTGAATTGTGCTTATCAACTTCAACCCCAATTGAAAGTGTGTATGTGTGACTGATCATATAAATTAAAGATGTTACTAGAGAAGATTGGTAATGACTGATGGGAACTAGATCAAAATACAGAAGGGAATGTTGTTTATTGATTGGAAACTCTACAACATTCGAAATATTCGGGAGACATGGTTCTCTCCCACTCTGAATTCCTTTCCAGAACCAAAGTTAACCTGTCTAACCCTTTCTTTTTATTATTTATAGTCTATTATGTCAATCTCTCCAACTAGCTCTTTAACTAGCTCACCAACTAACTAAATTGGCTGCTGCTAATATCATTTTCCATGAGAAATTATATGAAGTACACATTTTCTAATTGTAAGAGTTTTTTCATTATAATAACAGATAAAATGTCAATGGGTTTCTAGAGAGGTGCACCTCACATACCTCTCCAGAAACCACTGAATAGTACCACGGGTTCTAGCACACGCCTCCCATATTATGTGCAACTATCGTTATCCTATATCTGCTACCCTTTACTTTTGGTATTTAAGGCAGGATATAACATTTACTGTTTAAGACACAGCAAATGTGTTGGTTTTCTTTGCATAACTTTTAATCACGTAATTAATAATAAATATTTAATTAGCTGGAGGCTTCTAGAAAGTAGGTTGAACCGTTGAAATGCTTTTTATATAGACTTTAGATTTAGTTTAAGAAAGTATGGTCTCATTATTCAATTATTCATACATATTTGTTCTAAACTTCTAGTGGCACCCAGGGGCAGAGCTTTGTTAGGACAGGGAAGAGCCACAACTCTCTCATACTTATTAAAATTCAATAGAAAGTTATTTATATTGCACAAATTGTTCAGTTATATGTATTATATTTACCAGTATTGTTGAATATGTTTAAGCCGGCGCAGTGGCTGAAGCCTGAAACAGTTTTGGCAAATCGCCGGATTAGAGATCGATCCTAGAGCTGGCCATTTTTTAGAAACACGACAATATTTATCCTCCTTTTCCACATTTATTGCACTGCATATTACAAATATATTACACTTGCTGTTTTTTTGTTTTTATTCATATACGTGTTTCGAAATGTGACTAGCATGTAGTACTAACTAATAAAACTATATGTACACATCAATTATATAAATAAAATTTTAATGTTTAATAAACTTTTAGGCAAAATTACACCAGAGGACCTTTAAGTTATTTATTTGTAACAAGTTGGACCTTTAAGTTTTTTTTTTGTAACAAATAGGCCCTTTAAGTTACCTAACGTTGACACCGTTGGCCCTTTTAGTAAAATTCCATATCGTCGATTACATCAAAATACACCAAAATATGATTGCTTGCATCAAAATACATAAGCTAGAGTAATCACAATATATAAAGTAGCATTACATCAAAATATATAAACTACGAAAATCACTAAAAGAGCCTATTTGTTACAAAAAAACTTAAAGGTCCAACTTGTTATAGATAAATAACTTTAAGGTCCTCTGGTGTAATTTTGCCAAACTTTTATGATGATATGTTTATTAGTTTATACACGTTTAATAATATTTTAAAAAATAACTTAAGCTTTTAAAAATTAGAATCATTTATCTACTATTACTTTTTAAGAATATGATTTTGTCATTTTGAGTTCTTTATTAGTCTCTTCATTGTCAATCAAAAATAGTTTTTAGTTCAATTTTATCATTAAGTATATTGCTTAACTATTTGGCGCCCTCAACCGATTTGGTCAAGCACCACCATTGGTGGCAGCTTCTCTCCCTCAAAGGTTTTGGATCTGTCTGTTTACATCGAACACTAATAATTTCTGATACTGTGGATGTTATAGAGTTAGAGTGGGAGGGGTACACCAAATATTTTCTTTTACATGATAATCATTTTTGTTTAATTCGAAGCAGCTATATATAATAAGCATCCTTATTATTTTGTAGATGTGCGGACGCAGGGTATGTATCAACTTCTTGATTCTGGATTTATTGGGTTGATTTTTTCTTGTTACAGTGAAGATGCAAACAAGGTTTGTCTTGAAAACATGAATACATGTTCTTTGTGAGACATCTTGTATTCTATACTCTCATCAAGTTAAACAACAAATAGCTTTCGACTGTACCCAGGTAGGAAGAATTCAAGTAATTGCTTTCCAGTCATCTGATGGGAAACAGAATAACATGTCAAGACTCATACCTCTGTCTCCTGTAAATAAACGTGCTGTTATTGATATAGATTCATCACCAAGTTCCTCAGAAAATGTATCAATAAGATCTGGTTACTTTAAGTCAGATAGCCCAGAGCAGGACACTGGTGATTCGAGAAGTGCTGGCTCTAGTAAGGTATAATATATCATATATCAAATAGATTTAACACCTGGTGTGTTGCATTTTGTGGTTGAAGAATAGACAACAGTTTGAAAATGTAGCATACAGTTGAATGTAGAATTACAGAAAATGATGAAGCTTATAGAAGCTGTAGGACCAGGATGCTTCTTTGTTAAAATGCATGCTTGTTTTCTGCTCTTCTGTCATAGTTTTAAACGAATCTCTTGGTTTCCTTTGCTGGCAGATTTTCTCTTGCTTGGAATTATTTGTTAAAATACCAACGTGAGGGATATAAGATAGCATGTATTTTTCTAGAGTGTATTTTTAAATAGTATTTGAAGGGCAGAAGATGGGCCAAACACCCTTGACTTGTTCCAATCTGCATTTTTTTTCCTGAGAGAAGTTGTTCTTGAAGATTATGGCAGTTCTTTCCTGTTACACTGACTTTAGTATACACCTTTTTGTTGATATGGTGAGGTTGATCTTTTGGAGATGAATTGAGCTCCTTAAGACTGTCCTACCAGTAAGATTATGCTCGTATTTTTTCTGTGCAGGATAAAGATACTTTGTAGATTATGGCAGTTCTTTCCTGTTAAACTGACTTTAGTATACACCTTTTTGTTGGTATTATGAGGTTGATCTTTTGGAGATGAATTGAGCTCCTTAAGACTGTCCTACCAGTAACATTATGCTCGTATTTTTCTGTGTGGGATAAAATTACTTTGTAGTGTTTTTTAATTGATGTAATTATAATTTTGGCTAGGGTGGGGGGAGATCTTCAGACCTGGGGAATTTCTTTGCTAATGCCGATAACAACTATCTAGGGGGAGTAAAAGATGGAGGAAACTACAATCTCAACAATTCAGACACCAACATAGTTGACGATCCTATGGATATGTCAGAAAGTATGCAGGAAGCTTTGCATCGTTCAAATTTGGACTTGAGGTATAGAATACATATGAACTGATATTATTGTTACTTATCAATCTTTAGTTTTGGCTTATTCTAGGGATTTGGATCCCATCATTCCCCCTTGCACATAAGGGAACACGGTGGCTGTTGTCTCGTATCTAAGGCCTAAATCCCAGGTGAGTAGGTGATGAAGGTCTGGATACGTGCAAGGTACGTGCCATTGGAGACAAAAAAAGGAAAAGTAACCAAAGGCCCCAATATCTATTTTTGTTGTAAACAGTAGTTGGTATATGTACGACCATAAACTCTAGCCCGTCATAAAAAGGTCCCCTATGCTGCTCCTCAGTATGATTTTACTGCCTTTGCTTGTGAAGCTTTCCTTGGCACAGTTGTACCAATTATATATGACATGACTACAATAACATGGTACACTTTAAATATTTCACTAAGAAATATAATTATGCAGGTAATTGCTATTCCGTGGGACGCTTCTCGACATATTTGTTATTATTTAATTTGTTATTAAACTTCAAATGATAAATAGAAGATCTTTAGAGCAACTCTTTAAATATAAAAATGATGTAATTTCCTTTTTGTGTCTTCATTGTAGTATGATTGTTCAGGTATACCATGTCTAATCTTTTATGAGGTTGAGACAAGATAGTTTCTAAATTTTGTGTTTTAAAATAGCTTTTATTTGGTGGCAGCGGTGCAGAGTATGTAAAAAGAAATTCCGCTTTATGTCTTACCATCGCTCGTCCCTTGTCAAGCTTGATTCGCCACTATTATCATACACGGATCTGCAACATGTAATATTTGAAGAGGAGCGGACTGCATACAATCAAGCCATCTTACAAAATATGAGGTGATGTTTGATAAACTATATGCTTATTTTTAGTATGTATATATGATATAGGAGATTTTATAGAAGCATTTTTGTGAGATTGAAGCATTTAGTTTACTGACTTTAATAATTTATCATCCTTATTGTAGTGTTTCTAATTTCTTCTGCCATTCGTTTGTACTTTGTAGGGATGGGAAAGTGCATCCACTCACTTTCATACACCACACTTCAACTTATCAGGCTTCCTTGTGCAAGTTGATTGAATATTGGTCAGAGCAAGATGCCCATTTTTTATTCCTCTTTTTCTTGGTTTGTTCTTTTCCAATAAACAATTGCTACTTTCTTATACAGTTTAAGTCCTGCAATAAATGCCCTTCAAGATCGACTGAGAGAGAACGAATTTCGGGTATATATACTTTGATTGTCAGTCAGTTTCTAGAATTTGGTACGCAGGGGGGGGGGGGGTGTGTTAGATATATATTTCAATTTCTTTTCTTTTTCTCCAATCCTCTCTTAATTTTTTTTTATTTACTTTTATTTACTGAAGATCTTGATTTGGCTAGCCTCTTCTATTTTAGATGTAGTTGCTTTCTAAACATTCTCACGAATTATTGTATGGTCCGTCGAATCTGAGATTTCTCTGTCCACCAATGCTATTCAACGTTTGTTCAATCATTTTAACTAGTTTCTGCACTTTTGTCCTGACATAACAGTTAGCAGTTCTGAGTGAAGAAGCCAAGTGTCTGGAGGCCGAGGCTTCTAGAGGTAGCGAAGCAAGTTTAGGATCTCCCGTCGGGTTGCATCTCCTGTATTTCGAGGCAGTTCCTCTCCTGGTCAGAGAAACTTGCTGGGTTCAGGCGAATCTCCTGGTTCAAAGAATGTAGCTAGTCCTAGTAGCCGGAGCAAAAGAGGATATTAACATTAAATTCTCTTCGGATTTAGTGCTTCAAGCAATACAAAAGTGATGATTTTGCTAGAATGATACATATATGTACATGATAATGGTGTTACGCCTTGGCAAAGTTGCTAGTTTGAAAATGATACTAAACGAGTTATTTTGCTAGTGAGAGTCTATCTCTGTATACTAATGGTGGTTTTGGTCATTTTATTCTCGAAGAACAAATTGAAGTTATCAAATGGCATGCTAAAAAGCCTTGATAATTTCACTGCTGATTGACCCAAATCCTTCTTCAAGTTAAAGCAGGATTTGTATATGTGTTTATCGAGATGATTGATCGGATAAATCGAGATAGTTCAAACCTATTCTATTAAACTGGTTTGGATGATTGGTTTACTTCATATTGAAACCCGAAGTAATTGTTTTGTAATTGGTTTATAGGGATTGGAATAGCGCGCCAGCCTACAGCGCCTCACGACCAAATTCTCTACCTCAAGCCCAAGCCAGACAAGACTTTTTTTAGGGTGTTGCTTTTCCAACGCCCCCTCCTACTCAAAACACACTCCATATGTGTGTGAAATGACCAAAAGATCAGTCAAAACGTCTTTTTTTTTCCAAGAAATTTCACGTGTTCGAACACGGGCCTTCGAACCCGTTCGAAATACATCGTTTGCGTGAGTTAAATATTGACTTCACACCCTCTTGTACGTAATTTCACCTGTTTGAACGAGGTCATTCGAACGTGTTCGCATAACCTTGTTCGAACCCGTTTGACCGACATCGTTCGCGTGAGTTAAATATTGACTTCACATCCTCTTGTGCGTAATTTCACCTGTTCGAACAAAACACGTCCTCACAGCGTTTCACGCGAGATTATTTTTGGAATAAAATTTTTTAAGGGGTGTGAAAGAGTAGGAGGGGGGAGTGGGAAAAACAAAACCCTTTTTCTAAATAGATAAGACCAATGCTTTTTTAAAAGTCTATTTAGGTAAAAAGATCGGATTGGGCTTCTATTAATGGTTTAGTTTTTGGGTTTTTTTTTTTATACCCCCACCCCATCCCCTCCCACCCCCACCCACACTGAAAACCCCAAAATGCCCTTACAAAACGTATTTTTTAAAAAATTTTTGCCAATCGTATATACACTGAGGGGGTATATATACGACCACTTTTTGCCCATCGTATATACACCCCAAGGCGTATATACGATTGCTTTCTAATTTAATCGTATATACGCCTTGGGGGGTGTATATCGACCCTTTTTTGTCCATCGATATACACCCCCAAGGCGTATATACGATTAAATTGGAGTGTGCAATCGTATATACGCCTGGGGTGTATATACGATGGGCAAAAAAGGGTCGATATATACCCCCTCGTGTGTATATATCGATCCCTATTGTATTTTTAAAATTTTTTGAGTCAAATAAAAATTAATTAAGTCCTCGAAAATAGGTTTTGTGTGTAGTTCGTTAAAATGTGACGATTTTATACGTCGAACGAATAATTTAGGCTAAAAATCGGTTTTGGGCAACATACTCGATCGAAATGAAACGATGTACCATTAGAAGTTTAAAAATCAAGAATCAAGACTCACAGAAGGGACTTCTTACGGGACTACGGCCTCAAAATCCAAAAATTTCATCGTTTACTATTTTTTACGATTTTTTTAATTTTTCATAGTCTCCAAAAATCTAAAAAAATTTGCATAGCCTTATTTTGGTTTTGTTAGATTTTTAGTGGTGTTTTTATAATTTTTGGAGTAGTTTTGACTAGTTAACGAATTTTTAGTAGCAGCTTTTAATAATAAAAATTAAAACAAATTATTAAAAAAATTAAAACCCATCGATATATCTGCTTTGAAGACGTATATACGATTGGACATAAAATAAGCCATCGTATATACATACTCAAGGGGTATATACGATTTTCTTATTTTTTTTTAAAAAAATTAAGTTTTCAAGGGTATTTTGGGGTTTTTGGTATTGGGTGGGGGTGGGAGGGGATGGGGTGGGGGTACCAAAAAAAAAACCCTTAGTTTTTTAGTCGATCCTTTTCTCAATCTGAATCAACTTAATTACTTAATTTGTTTTATTTTTAAACTTCAAAAATCACACACACTCTCGAAATTGATTTAATTATTTAAAATAATTGAACAAAGAGCATGTGGTTATTATGACTTCAAACTAGTCTCAAGTGCTCGGTTTGACATGCTCAAACAAACTTCACTGCAGTTCAGAATCATGGTGTGACGTCTCATCGTATGTCCACCAATTAGTGAGATTTGGTTTACAAACCGGTCTATGTTGAGGACATAATTGTAACGAGGAACAAATCTGCATTAATCCCACAACTTGTCTTCAAGCTTGGTGTAGTGTGTGTTTGGAATTGTTGTATCTCCAACGCGGTTCCAAATGAGTGCGTAGTTTTATCTTTTTATGCTGTGTTTGTTTTTGAGAGATGCAAACGAGGGAATCAACAAAGTGGAGCTTCCTGGATTTGAAACCTACTCTTAATATTCATGTAACACTTACATGTGCTTTATCACCAGAACATAACCTACTATGACTTAATATAATATATTACTTCTCTTAAAAAAAACTTACTACTTAAATATATCAGTAGTAAGTCATTAGTATTGTAAACTATAATAGGCATGTAAATATATTTCACAGCTCTAGTTTATCCTGAACAATAATAATACTTTGAATTTTTAAGAGTTTGTTTGACAAAGATTAGATATAATAAGCTTATCACATCTTTTTTTAGTCTATTATTAGATTATTAGATGGGCTAATAAAAATGAATCAGCTTAATCACTTATCTTATTTTTTTTTATCAAATCACTTATCTTATTACCCTATTTATCTTAAGATAAAGGTTGAGCTAGAAATGGATAGAAATAGGATAAGAAAATTATAATGCTAGAAAAAAATAAAGAACATGGGATTGCAATTGAGTTTGAAGGTGGAAAGAAGAGTAGGACCAACCAATCCGAGTGGAGCCATCAACATACATACATTCATTCATTCGTTCAAAGTTCGTTGTCTTCTTGTTCAATTCAACGCCTCTTTCTCTGTTCTTCTCTTCGACTCTTAAACACTCTTATTCTTATGTGACAGTTAATCTGCTTTTTGCCAATTACAGCCTATTGATTCCAATTTTCCGATACTTTCTCTTCCCCCTACCAATGGCTTCATGTGAGTCTTTTTTCTTCTTTATTTTTTGTTATCGTCAATATTAACGCTTAAGATGTAGTGTCTTTCATTTACTGTTTTGCATATGCTCTGTACTGCCATTCTTCTGCAATTTCAATATATATATTGAATTATTATCTAATGTGGTGTTTTGCTGGTTTAGTCATATACTCATATTAAAATTTGCTTGTACCGATAGGGAGTTTTAATTTTCGATTATTGGATAAATAACTTTTTTTTTTTGTCAATTGTACAAATTACAAACGGTATGAAGTACCGACACACGCACCCAACACGACATAGAGACACCCGTTTTAATTGAAAAATACATGTAATTGAAGTGTCGGTGACAGTGTCTGACACGATACGTGTCGAACATCAAACACATCTTCAATCAAAAGTGTCGGTGCTACAGAGCTCTCAGTGTTTACATAACACTTGTATTTTGCCACTATGCGGGATACACAGGTGTGATTAAAAATAAGTTGATTATCACGAAAAGGGTTGAGTTTTTTTTTTCTCTCTTTCAAATGATGGCCCAAAGTGATATCCAAGCACAAACCCTAAGGACCTTTGAGTGGGTGTTTGGTAGCATAGTTTAATTAAGAACTTATATAAGTGCTTATGCATAGGGGTGGGAATAGGTAGGGTCGCGCTTGAACAGCCTACACGCCTGAGCAGCACAGTGTTTTTTTGAAAAAGCAGATAAGTAGAAGCTTTTTCAAAAAAGCCTATTTAGCTAAATAGGTCGTGCCATAAGCCATCGAAAAAGCCTTTTAGGCCTATCAGGCTGGCCTATTTAAATGAATATAACTAATTTTTTAATTACTAATATTATTTTGTATTGAATTTGGCACTTTGTGTTAAGTCATAGCTTGACTAACATTTTTTGTTAGTTTAAACATTTTAACCAACATCAATTTTTGACATAGTTGAAGTTATTATTATAAAACAAAATTTTAATAGGATGTCATATAAAGATATTTTCCTAAAAGATTTTTTTAGATCCCAATTAGAACTTAATCTTATTGACCTATTAGCTTGTTGGTCTATTTAAATGGCTTACACCATTGAAATGTTGTAGGCCTTCTTAAGAAAATTGTCAAATAGGCTTTTAAACAGGCTTTCAGGTCAGACTTTCAGAAAGGTCAGGCCTAGAAAATGGGCCTACGACAGGCCACAGACCAGGCTTAGGCCTAATGTTTTCAACGTAGGCCAGGCCCAGGCCAAGCAAAGTCTAGCTCGACCTAGCCTATTCCCACCCCTTATGCATAAGTTGTTTCTACTATATATAGAAGAAGAAACAGGTGGAAATTTTGCATATATATTGTGTTAGCTACTCTGGGAGCTTATGAATTAGCTGAAAGCAACTTGTGTGCATATTAAAACTATTTTTATAAGTTCTTCCAAGCACTTACACAAGTACTTATGTCATAAGATATGCATAAATAAGTTCTTTCAGACACCCCTAATTCTAGAAAGGTATAAGAATATAGTTAAATTGCCACACCGTGCTTCACAGGCTTTCTATTTTCTACCTTCTGTTGTCTTATCATATTGGTATTTGATCACGCAAATGGTGAAAGTTTGGAGTTTGTCATCAGACCTTTGAAAGGTTACTTATTTGTATGTTCCCCCAAAAAATTATGGTTATATGTGTCATTAATTGTATCACATCACAGGTAGCTTAGGGATCCAAAATGTCAAAGCATTGAACTTGTACTTTGGAGGAAAAAGAATTGGGCTTTCACAACAGTTTGGTACTAGAAGTTGGATTAGTAGGAAGTCATTGCAGTACCCTAGTTTGGTTACTTCACCTCAGACAGTTAGATTTTTAACCTCCTCTAGCAGCTCATCAGCAAAGATCCAATGTGAGTTCTTTGTTCTTTTATACTGACAAGTTATTTTATCTTATAAGCTCTAGGACATGTCCTTGCTTTTAACCTCCTCTAGTGCATTATTTCTGTCCTATTAGGAGTATTTAAATGATTTCTAGCAGTATATAATACAGTACATATATTACATGGTACATATGCCTAAAGTTTTCTCTTTAAATTTTTATAAAGAATGTAGGAACGCAGGACTCTGGAGCCTGTACCAGTCTATGTTGAATGATTTTAAAAAATGTTAAGGCCTCTGTTGGTTACTTTCAAGATTGCATTCTTGCTGTGTTCTGATTGACAAATTCATAAGTCTGTTTAAGCTAACATTTTCATTTTTTTAGTTTTAAAACTGAAACTATTATTACAATACAATATAAAGCAATTGAAGCTTGGCAAGACGATTAACTTGATATTTATATCGTAGTTTGGCATCTATGACATATTTCTTTTGATGACATAACAGCTGATACAAGGTCAGAAGAAGTTGGTTCTGAAGAGACTAAATCCCCTGGTTCATCAAGTGAACTTATTCCTAAATTTAACGAGGTTAGTCCATGTTAATCATTTATTCTCTTTTTGATTGTCACCAGCCATTCAGAAATTCATTTTGAGGGGGCATGTTCATGTTCAAGTAGAGTCCTACATATCGGTAATGTTGGTAGACATATTAGACCAACAATGGCAGCTTGTGGCAGCGTGGGGTCATATGGGACTTGTAGAAAGTCTTTTTGTCAACGATTTGAAGCACCCCAGCAGCTCTACCCCTGCATTATATATATATAAATTTAGAGTGCAGTTTATGTTTAGGCTCATGAGACTATCAGATGTTTCACACCCTAAGGCTTCAGCTACAGAACACTGGTCTTGATTAATGTTCTCATTAGATTGCATAAATTTTCTTACGCAAGTTTGAACTTGGCTTAGGTCACACATTTCATTCGAGAAAAATAAATATTGAAGAAGTTCTTCATCCAACGGATGATTCATGATTTCCTTTACTTGATTGATATAGTGTTAAATAGTCATCTACTTGTATTACCGAAGTTTTGTTATGTTCAAAAAGTTTGTCCTTATGACTTTGGCAAGAGAGATACTCCTATGCCATATTATAAGCCTGTCTTTTACATTATCCTTGAGGAATGAAAGGTTTTGTTTTGTCTATGAAGATCACTTTGCTAAACCTGCAACAAGTCGTGCCATTATGAAGGCATATCTTTCTATATGCATGGACATATTACTTGAATCTCTTTGCAGGTGGAATTCCTGCTCACAGAATTATGTGACTCAACTTCAGTTGGGGAGCTAGAATTAAAAGTAAGTACGATGATGTTAACCTATGAATTTTAATCTCTTCTTCGGCACGATTTATTCATGTTCTCTCTCATAAAGGTTTCTATATCAAATCTTTCTGAATGTTGTTGTTTCCTTTCTTCATTGTACGTCATTGGCTCGACCTCCAAATGATATCAGCTTGATGGGTTTCACCTGCGTGTAGTGAGGGATTTATCTGAAAAAACTACAACCGCGCCTCCTCCAATTCCTTCTTCTGAGAGTATAAATACTGTCGCAGAAGCACCTAAGTTGAATGGATCAGTATCTACATCATCGTCGTCATCATCGAAGCCAGTATCTTCTCCAATGTCTATCCAGAGATTCTTAGACAAAGCTGCAGATGAAGGGTTGGTGATAATTCAGTCTCCAAGGGTAAGAATCTTTGACAAATAGTTTTACATTCCCTTTCAGTAATGCATTCTAAAACCATAGAACAGGTGGGTTTCTTCAGGAGATCTCGAACCATAAAAGGGAAACGTGCTCCTTCTTCATGTAAAGAGGTACACTTCAATGCTTTTGCTTCTCTTTTCCTATTACTATTGGCATGTTTTCTGAAAATAAGGCTGATCACCAGACACATCATCACTTACTTTCTATAGCACTGACACGCGTCAGTATTCGTCACCAACACATGTTGATGGTTTACGTTCAATCTATTTCTCAATTTTACTATCGATGTCCATGTGTCAGTTACGTGTCGGTGCTTTATAGAATGCTTTCTATATAATTGCTAATTGAAATGTGACAGATAAGTTAATATGTATGAACTTGTTTGGGAATTGACAGAATCAAAAAGTTGAGGAGGGGAAAGTGGTTTGTTACATTGAACAACTTGGTGTGGAGCTGCCAATTAAGGTTTGGGTCTTGAAAACGTTCTCATGTGATCATACAAGTTATTATTATAATAACTATTGTAATGCCAATAACTCATGTTTTCTTCACATCTAGTCTGACGTGTCCGGGGAGGTCATCAAGATTCTACGAGAGGATGGCGGTTAGTTTTTCTTGTTTAAAGTTAGTTAATGGTTGGTTAGTCTTAATGTGAATTATATTATTAATCACTTTGTGTCTGTGTCTTCTTGACAGATCCTGTTGGATATGGTGACGCACTTATAGCAATATTGCCTTCATTTCCCGGAATTAAGAAGCTTCAATAGATCTTTCAGTTTTTTACTCCATTAAAAATTTACATAAATTCCTGAAATTAACTGATAGTTTAAAGAAAAAGAACACATTAACTGATAAGTATTAGTGCTTATCAGTACTCATAAACAGGGGCGCCTTTTTTTAAATTTTTCGTTGAAAAGACTCTGCTTTTACACGATTTTCATTACATGAGGAACAAATATCTTTCGCATTCAAAGGTGGTCATCAAGGAATGACACTAGTTTTTTGTGGCGTCCGTTAAGGCGTTAACGACTGACGTGGCGTCTTAATTGTCCAATCTGATGTGTCTTCATTAAATGGCACTACGCGATGGGAGGCAAATTGAAACTAATAAAAAATATAAGAGACTAAATTGAACAAAACATATCAATCACTCTCCATCTTCTTCCTCCATCTTCATCTTCTTCTTCTCCGGCGAGCCACCACCACCTCCGGTGAGCCACCACCACCACCACCACAAATCAATCACTCTTTTAAATACCCTTCCAAACTCCGAAACACAATCTTATTTTCCCATCCTCTCGTTCATCCTCATTTCCCCTACTTCTCATTCTCCCCTAAGGTTGTGAGTATCTTGTCTTTTAATCCTTTTTTTTAAAACCAACTAATCCTTTGAGATATTAGAGATTCATTTAAGGGGTTGACTTCTTCTAATAAATGTTTTTCCATACGCACCGGTCAGTGATCGAATCCAAAACCAAATAATTAAGGGACTCAAGTATCTACCACTTGTACCTCATTATGTTGGTTCTTGTCTTTTAATCCCGTCTTTTAATCTTTGTTTAGACTTTAGACTAATCTTGTCTTTTAATCTTTGTTTAGAAGCTCCAAATGCTCTTTGTTTTAAATGAATCTTTTGGATTGTTTTATTACAAGTAGGCTATACATGGCCAAGCAACCCCAACAGTAGTGGCTCGACTTCAAAAGAAAATGAGCGAATCTTCCATGCTAAACCAAATCGAACAACAAGTAAACTTTACACACTAACTCACTCTTGACTTTCTTTTTTGAAATTTTCATTCCAATTTTACCATTCTCATATTTCAACGTGCATGCATGTTAATTGCAGAATCAAACCAAACTAGTTGGGACCTGTTCTTACCTCGTCTACATCTCCCATCAATACCACAGATCATATCGGTATTAAAATTTGGAGACGCCAATGGCGCCGAGGTAAGAACCTTCTTTTTTCTTTTGTTGGTAAACCTTCATTAGTACTTTATTTATTTTCTAAAAAGTAAGTATATATATTTTCTACAACCCTGATTCATAGAAGCTAGACTCAATTATGTTGGTTGATTGCAGGTTTATGTTTCTCGATTGGATGAGGTTGATGGTGCGGCATTCGAGCGGTGCGCGAGCACTTCATTCTTAATAACCGGACCGGACCGTCACCATGTACCAACGGAATATGCAAAGTATACTTATTAAGGGAAGGAGGATCCATTGGTTGGTTACCATCTGTAGTCATCGCATCCGACTTTATATACAGACCTATTACATTTTCTTTCTACAACTCTGGATTTAGCATTTATGAATATTCTAGCTATGGCTATGACTATTGTTAAATGTTGTAATCTATATCTTATAAGATACATAACTTCAATAAGTTGTGTAGGAAAGTTTCCTAAGCATTTTTCTATCATCGGATAAGAGAGTTCCACAGATCGTAGAATGAAACATTACACAATTAATCAACACAAACATGCTTAGGAATGTTTCATTCTAGTAATGACCGTGTCAGATGCACTTTGGTTTAAGTACAACACAAACTCAAAAAATAACAATTAAATCATGACTTAAAAATTAAAGTACCAATAAACAAACATTTTTTAACCAAGAACTTCAATTCTCAATCATGACTTAATAAATACCAAGAAACAAACATTTCCTAACAAAAAACTACAATTCTCTATTTTTTTTCTTTCAAAAAATAAATTGAATGTTTGTTTCTTTATTCTTTTCTTTTGTAATTAGCACATTATTACTAGCACAACCTTTTACTTATGGCCCCCACTTGGATCATCAGACTTCTTTTACTTTTTCCATTAAAAAAATCAATTTATCTTTGCACTTCTCCTCTTTAGTTTTTTAAAGCACATTTTTCTTAACCCAAAATATATTCGTAACTCATTTAAATAAATGTTAGTAATAATTCTGTTGTTTTAGTTCAACAACTACACAAATCAAAATGTCGATATTTACACTGTATCTACTTTTGCGTTGGATAGACTTTTGGTTTAGACACTAAACAAACCCATAAAATAACAAAAAATCATGACTTAAAAAATACGAACAAACAAACTTTTCTTCCCCATAACTACGTAGTGTATGAATTCTCCATCTCTCGTGAAACACAAAAATAAATATTTTCTGGTTTAAATATCATGTTAGCCCTTGTAAATATACTGAGTTTTCAATTTAGTTTTTGTAATTTTTTTTAAATACCCCAACAATTTACAAAAAACCGCCATATTTTAGTCCCCATATATAGTGGTATTTCCAGAAAAAACTCATTCACAAAGACTAAAACAAAATATGATAATTGTGTTAGTTGAAAAATTAGCAATAAAATTTTAGTACATTAAATATAAAACACAAACATGAAAAATACAGCTACACTTTCTTGAACCTGATAAAATACAGGTATTTGATGTGTGGAAGCTTTCTAACTAGCATTGTAAGGTCTAACATAATGTCATTGACTTATAAATTTAAGAGAGGATGAGTGAAAGTCTTTTTGCTCATGGTAGCTATGAGAGTATACTAGGAAAAATAAAAGGATTTATGTAAATAGATATCCACTAAATATTCATAACATTAATCTTTTTGACTCAAACGTATAAAAATTATCACATTAAAACTGAAAAAATACAAGTTACATGAATTGACAAAGTAATTAAACTGTGTTATGACACATTTCATAAATAGTGACTCATTTCTGCTTGAAAACCTAAAGATAGAGAAAGTAATAGTACTCCTCCATCCTAAAGTAATTGTCTAAATTACCAAAGACACATGTCTTAATAATTGTCACATTCTATTTACTAATTTTATGCCTAAACTAATATTAAGTGCATCACTCTCAAGTCGTTTTCATCTACTTTGTATTTAAGATGTGGTGAATTCATCAATTATTAACTATATTAGTTTCATAAAATTGTTGTCCTCATCATTTTATTTATACATTTTTTTAATGTGTGAATATCAAGTGCAACTATTATTAAATGAAAGAGTTATTTTGTTTCAGAAAAAACCTCATCAATGGCTTAAGAGACCTTTTTTTTTGAGAAAAAACCATATCACTAGCTTATGAGACTTTAGTGACGTTTTGATTATCTTGTAACTCTTTCATGTCCCTTAGCTCGTTAACCGAGCTACTTTCTTGAATAGTGATAATGATGTTTGATTATGTTGAACGGTTAAACTTTAAAAATAAGTATTATAATCACAATAAACTACTAGCATTTGTATAGCTTAGTAAATTTTATCTTATTATTTTTGTTTTTGGATAGTTGTACTATGAGTAAAGTATTGGAGAACCCTGAGTTGGACATATTCTTTAGTAATACTAATGCATTTGTACGTCAATCAATAAAAGATACATTATTTTTGTTTTTAAGTATATTTTAAAAAAGAGGTAAACCAATTTGGTCTCTGAAATTTTATAAAAGTTCAATTTAATCACTGACATTTATAATAAATATATCAACATAGTCATTTACTTTTTCAAAAGTGTTTCAATTTTAGTCTCTCCGTTATATCATTTTAGTTCCTCTATTTAGAAAAAAATAAATTAAATTGAAACATTTTGCAAAACTCGGGAACTAAGTTTATATATATTGTAAATGTCGGAGACTAAATTAAACTTTTGTGAAATTTCGAGTCAAAATTGGCTAATTGTTAAAAAATTCATGTAATCCTAAACACAACGAGTTAAATAGCATTTTGCTGAAAATCTAAAGACAAATTTGGTGGCCCATCGATCCAATCCTCCATTTGTTCTCCTCTCTTGAAAGCACACCATGAAAGCTTTGATTCTAGTCCCGACATTCTTCTGCATCATCATTGCCTTCTCCCATTTGGGCAACGCAACCCGAACATTAATGGCTCAACCTAAAGTGAATCTGAAGGAATCTTCCACATTGAACCAAACCCAACAACACGTAAATTTTATACACTCACTCTTGTATTTCTTCTTTGAAATGGGCTTTTTACTTTATATTCCTCAATTTTTTTCTTTCCAATATAATTATGCTTCTCATATTACAATGTGTATGCATCTTAACTGCAGAATCATACTAAACGAGTTGGGGATTGTACTTACCTGATAACCATACGTACCAGCTGCGTTTCTCCCCCCAATACCAAAGATCAAATCGATATTCAATTTGGAGACGCCTATGACACTGAGGTAGGTATCTTCCTTTTTTTTGTATATTTGTTAGCTACGTGCATTAATCTCTTTTACATTATGATTGTTGGAGTTAGAGAATAACAATGAAATTTATGTTGGACGCAGATTTATTTTCGTCGACTGGATAAGTTTTCCGTGTTTGAGCCGTGCTCAACGACTAAAATTAAGTTAGCCGGAAAGTGTATCAACAAAATCTGCAGAGTACTCGTTACAAGGAAAGGAGGTGATGGTTGGATACCAGAAAAAGTCATCTTATATGACTATAACCACTCACCTATTACATTTTCTAACGACTCAGGAATTCTCGATGATGGCCATGGCTATGGAGCTAACTTTTGTTTTGATTAGTGTTAAATCATGCAATCAATCTCAACAAATAAGTCTCACTCACAAGTCACAAGCAATGTAAAATTTGCTGACAACTCCAAAAATTAAAATATAATAAAACGTGTTTTACTTGTAAAATTACACCATTTATGGAGACTGAGTTATTGACAACATCTCTTTTCTAATCACTTTACATATGCAAAACTATTCACAATCTTATTCTTTGTTTATTGAAATAGTAATTGCCTTTTTTCATTATAAAAGTAATTATAATTTTCTTTAAAAGTGTAATATAAATAAGAAATTTTATAAATATTCACAACTAAAAAAAATGAGTTGTTGTCTGTAAAACAAAAATGCTTTCTTGCCTGCATTCCCTGCTCTTGACACAGTTGATTCCTACTTTCTCTTATCCCTATTATAAGAAGGTTTTTATAGTAAATTTTGGTCCCAAATATAAGAAAATATTAGAGCTTTTAGTGTAAATTTATTGCTTAAATAGTATCAATTTTACCTTTATTGTTTTCTAAAAAACTTGTTTTGGAATTCTCTTTTCATTATGAGAGCAGTAAGTTTTGTGGGGGGAAGCTGTACAAAACTTTTCCCAAAGCTTGGGAAACAAAACGTTGGCTGCACTGGTGATATTTGATTTTTATTTTACCTTAAGTGTGTTGTTCTTGTGTTTCTTGAATGTTTTCATTTAACAATTTTTTCCCCAGAATTCTTCTTAGTTTGTGGAGTAGTTGTCTTTAATGCCTCTCAATGTCTTTTAAGTTTTAAAAGTGAGTGAGAGCAGTGCATATAAAACTGATTTGAGGTATTTCACATGTGCAGTTGAGCGAAAGATATTTTTGAGATTTTACTTTTAAAAAGACAACTACTAAATGAACTCTTTGGTAGTGATGATTTTTGTTGTTTTTCCTTATAATAGGGATCTGGGGGAGTAATTAAATTAAACAATTCACAAACTAATCATGCACTTGTCGTATTCACTTAAACAATCTATAAATTCACAAGTCACACACAAAAACATGATTTCTGGGTAGCAAGAGCGGTTTTTTAATAAAAGAAAAAACCTAAAATGATTGGTCAGCGGAATAACAAAAATACATGAACTCCGTACGTAATAGACATTTCATCACCGTAACAGATACCTGGACTTTTTTAAACAGAGTCAAACTGACACTAAAAAATAGGTCAAAGGTTGTTAATGTACACTTTGAAACTTAAAGGACTAACTTGGGAAAACAAGATGAACAACTAAATCAAAATTTGAATTAAGTTAAGGGACTTCGGGAACAACTTTGCCAATAAATAACAACACTATAAGTTGAGAAAATATAAATGACTAGAAACCGGATTCCATCCCTAGATATCTAATTTTTTAGGGGATTTATTCTCTAGCACATGATTGAAAGTTTTTTTAATTATAGTGATAGTAATGACATTTTTACAACTGTCCCTGAGAGGAGTTGAACTTTGCTCCTTCAGACACATGATTCAAGGTTAATTTCCTAAATAAACTTAAAATCTTATTGCACACACGCACACGCACGTACGTGCACACACGCACACACAAGTGAAAGTATAGTTACATCAAATCTTAACATAGCAAATTTAATTATACATTTCCATGATAGCCTAAAAATGATAAAGTAAGAAAAACCTTAAAAGAGTTTACACCTCTGATTCCTCAAGATCATAAACCTTCAAAAGCATTCTTCCCGCTATATTTAAAAACCTTAATACATAATTCTCTCATTCGAATCTCATACTAAACATGAAATCTCAGTATATAACTGATTTCAAAGTGATGGAACTTCTGAGTGGAATGGAATATGAAATACTTCAGTCTCTCCCCCTATTTATAGCTTTCACATTCTCTTTTAGCGAGGGTATTTTTGATTTTAGGTGAATAAAATTTTCAGTTTTGATTCTCTTTTGTAAGGTAATGTAAAATTCAGCTACTCTCGCTTAGCGAACATAGTGAGTATGCACTCTTCCTTAGCTTGAATAATGTTTTTCCCGCTTTATAGAGATTACAGGCATTGAAAACAAAAAAAAAACTAGAACTTGCATCTGTGCGATGCACGGGATATCTGTATGACAAATTTGATGAGATTATACATATTTCGATTTCGTTCAAATACATTAGAAACTTCTATACAAAAACAAAATCCAAATGACACATGTAGATATGTGCTAAACTCTGGCGAAATATTACATATACGATGCATGATCCTATATTCTATTTTTAAAAACTTCATGGTACACAACATTTGATGTTTTATCGCCATAGTTTCCTTATCAAAACTTTCAAACCTTGTCGAGACGTCACCCTTGAAAAAGCCACATACAGTTGACCATATGAGAAAAAACTGGCGTCGGTAAATAGACACCTACATTACACAATGATTGTCCTTGGGTTTTGCTGATTGTAACTGCAAATAATAATGCAATAGGCAAAACAGATCCTGCCCCAGCAGCCCAACACACCACAATGATCTCCACACCCAACATCAAAACTCAAATATTCCTTCCATTGTTGTCCACATTCACCCACAAGAGTAACATCAGAAGGAGCTTGAGGCAACACTTTCCTAGCAAAATCCATCTTTATAGGTGCAAAGGATACTCTATCTAATATACAAACAAAATCTCAGAGTCACAACAAAAGACAAACATGGACCAACTGTAGTGAAACATTAGAAGAATTATTATTTTGAAGTAAGATTTAAAGATGTCGAATTTTTAAAAACACAACTCAAACTTCAACAAACATCAACAAACATTTCAGAAAGACAAAAGCATATCATGAATCGAATAGCAAGAAATAATTTGCATTGAAACAAATACATGGGATAAATGCAGGATAGTGTTGTTGGCTTCTATACTATGAACCTCCATAGATAAATGGTGAGCAAACATGTGGTAGATGATTGCATGATCATGAAAAGGTCAAATACACACCTTTTGCTTCTCAACTATCGAAACAGAGATCTTCAACTCGAGAGAAGTCATGAAATTATTTGGAACAAAAGACTCATAGATGGCAACCCAAAAGTTCTCACCACTTGCATTGCAATTCGAATGTTAGGCATATCCAAAAACTGAGAAATTTTATCTTGTGCAATGATTAACAATCTAGCTCATACCACCAATCAGATATCCATTGAGAATAGTATAACACACAAATGTCAAGTCCCTTTTGACATATCCGGCAAAAGGACTTGACATTTCTCTCACTCACCAAATGAATTATACTCCCTTCCGGTCCCTATTGTAAGAAGATTTTTGGAGTTAATTTTGGTCCCAAATATAAGAAGATATTCTAGGTTTTAATGTATATGTATGACTTAAATACCAATTTTAACTTCATTAAATACTTTGTCTTTTCAATGTTCAAGGTGGGTGAGAGTAGGACACAAAAATCTATTGAGCTGAGTGGAGGGTATTTTGGACACTTAACTTAAAAAAGACAATAATTAAATAAGCTCTTTGGTAGTGGTGATTTTTGTATTTTCTTCTTATAATAAAGACCAAATGAAGTAATGAAATAGGCTCATGCTTCGTCCAACCCCCTACTCACTAGAACCCCCATACCACCCTTTATTCCCAAAATACCCCTGGACGGTGAAGAGGGTTCGGCGCACGGCTGATCGATTTGGATCGGCACACGCTTGGTCGATCCTAGACAAAACATAATTTTGCGGTGTTTGAGTAAATTTTGACTGGTTCGGCACAGCGAGATTCGATCAATTTCAATCAACCGTGCGCCAAACCGTGCATAATCTTTAAAAAAAAATAAAAACCAAATTTCAGTCAGGGTTTTTGGTCTTTTCACACAAAAAAATTGGTTCTAGTGAATAGAGGGGTTGTACGAAGCATGGACCATGAAATAAACCAATTGTTAGATGGATGCTACTATAATGGTTGTGCAATATCCGAAGCAACTCATTACTTAAAAAAACAAAAGCCAAACTATTCAGCTTCTCAATGCCACTTGTAACAAAGTGCATACCACTATAGAGGTAATAATAACGCATGCGGATAACAACAGTTTTAATTTTTTGCTCTAATATTTTGATAACACTTGCACGCCTTATTGAATGCTATAGATAGCTCAAATTGAGGTTTGCCACATGTAAATCAAAACCAGATATGTTCACGCATTGTTCACTTTTTCCCATGAAAATTATTTCTTAAAATTGCCATGAAAATTAGCTACTCATTTGGCGCCTAAATGCATGTCTCAAGTTATTCCTAATCAAGCTTCCCTTAAGGTTTTTTTTTGGTTACACTCCCTTAAGGTTTTTAAGAATATATGATCACATAATTAAATAAACAATTACACAAAAAGATTACAAAAATAAAAAATTACAACAAAAATCTACAGAATTAAAGAATATCTTATTGAACATGCCTGTTATTGTAAAGGACCCGTCATTTTGGACACGCTTATTCCTGCCTTCAAAAAAGAAATGTTGATTGCCCGTGAAGTCAGAGCAGTATTTGAAGTGTATGATGCTTACAAATAGTCGAGGATATGTTTGGCGTATATTTACCAAGTCTCGTGTTTTCTCATGAACAATTGTATGTTGCTTTATCCAGAGTAATGTCAAAACAAGGGTTACAAATTTTGATTGCACACAATGAAATTAGTTTACAAGCTATTACCTCGAATGTTGTATATCACAAGGTCTTCAAAAATGTAAAATGATTTCTTCCGAGTGTGTGTCCTAGTAAAATATAAATCCTAAATTCCCGCCTATCTCATTATTTTTTTTTCGCCAAAATCTCCCTTTTTTATCTTTCTTTTTTTATTGTTAAATTTAAAATTTTATTCCTTCATTTCTTTTATAGTTACCATACTGCTATTAGTTTTTTTTACTTATGATCCCCACTTATGCTGGCCATGGGATTTAGCCAATTTCTTTTACTATTTTTACTACTATAAAAAATCAATTTTTATTCACTCTATTTCTCTTTCGTTTTTTTTTAAAATCCCATTTATCTTAATCTTAATTATCTATTCAATTCATTTTAACTAGTTTGCAGGACCCGTGCCAACACGGGTAAATAACTTCAGCTGATAAATATATTATGATCTTCGCGTAATAGATACCTCGACACCGTTAATTCGCCTATTAGCAGATGTGCCTTAGAGGAGAGGTTTTGTTGTTTTTTTTTGTTCATAGAGTACAATAACACCAATCATGCATTCAACTGTAGAAGACTCTTATTCTGTGATAAGTTGAGGAAAAACCAGTTATGACACAATTTTAGTCTTGTATAATGTAAGTTTTGTGGTAGCGTAACAGCAAAATTAAATGCAGATATAGGTCTTTTTTAAACATTGGGGGTGAAGCTACACCCACTCGATTTGTTATTAGGATACTATGGTGATATGATACCTTTATAAGAATGAGAGACTGCTTAGAGTAAATGTCATTGCAAAGCAGTATATTAAGATTGATTTGTTGTAAAATAAGTGATCTCAGAATGAAAGTCACACACAAAAAACAACTTCGCATTTTCTTTAAAATCTCTAACTACTAATCTATATGTATCACATACATGAATCACTGTATTTCCAAAGACACATATGTATGTGTATTAATAACCAAAATAATGGACTGAAGAAAGAGATAAAATAGTGAGATGGAGTTAATTTGTATTTATAGTTTTGGATAGACCAGCCCCGGGGTATTTTCGTCATTTACATCTAACTTATTCTTCAATACCACTGCCACCGATCCAACATCATAGTTGTTGATCTTCCACTTTCCCCTTTTGAAACCCTCGACAGAAACGCTTTTCCTTGGTTTTCATGAGTCTCAAAGATCACCCACTGGTTCGTTACCAAGATGAGAGGTCGATGGTATCCGATGTGACGACGATCATGCTCAGTTCCTCCACATGCTCAGTTCCTCCACATGCTACGATGTATGAATTCAATTGACAAAGGTACGTTGATAGATTAAATTATCCGAGTTCAACGTTGCTGTCATTCAGATATTTTTGCGCTTGTGCGCTTTCACAGTCAATTTGTACTTTCATTCAGATATAGATTAAATTATCTGCATCATCATTAATTTGGGGTTAAATAGTGTATGTACAAATTGGGGTTCAACGTTACTTTCATTCAGATATAGATATAGATCAAAAGGTGCGTTAAACAGTGTATGTACTTTCATTCAGATATAGATTAAATTATCTGCATCATCATCAATTTGGGGTTTTCGTTCTCCCAAACAAATAGAATTGGGAGTTGCTATATTGTGCGTTTACCAATAGTTATCTGTAGTTTGATTTCGGTTACCCCCGATTTGAAGTTTGATTTCATAAAACCCCAATTTGAAGTTAGATTTCATTAAACCATTACGAATGTATTTTGTTACGACAACAAATTCAGGTTCCATCATAGCTGGTTCCGTGGCCATCGATATGGGATATTTAGCACCAGTTGGTGGCCCCAATTTCTTCGTTGTTGTATGCTTTTCCACGGTATCAACTTCAATACTGTCTCTTAGTTAAATTAATACCGACCAGATAATAACGTTTTGACACAACGACGGGAATTTTGAGAATTTTTAGACTGACTTGCCTTTTAAAAATTTGGTCCTAAATCTATTTTTTTGTTTCAGATGGTAGAACGGATGCGATGGTGCTGCCGAAAAACATGGATGGGTTGTTTGTTTTTGTTATAGATATACGGTAAGTCATTTTTCAATGTCAAATCCCTCAAATTACTTAAGAATCCCAATATTTCTCGGTACATGTCCAACTAAAAAGGGTGGTTTTGTTACGGGTAATTTGTAGGGTATAGCCGAGCTTAAGAGTGTGTTTGTGCGTAGAAATTGAAACATATGATTGTGAAAGCCGAAACACATGTTCTGAAGCACCACTTGCAAAATTCCCTTAAGATGCTTCGAAATCGAATTTGTTCAGTTAATTTCCATTCAACAGTAACATTTAGCCTTTGGATGAGGTTATTTAGTTGCACCCTTTGTAAAATACCATGTTTGGGTAGAATAACTAAATAGGATTATTTGTTATGTTTATCAACCACGTACCCAACATGTGTTCTGAAGCACTGAACATAGTCAATTCAATAACCACAATTTGAAAATTTTGTTTAAAAACCTTAAAAATATTGAGCAAACCACAAATAAATTATGTGTGTTAGCCCCCTGCCGAAACTGCTAATGTACCTTTGATAGTTTGAATGTTCATTTGTAGGTAGTTCGCGAAAATCTGATCGCCGTTATTGTAAATGAATGCTTCAGCGGTAATGGACATCGAGCTCTCCGCCTACAATCTGATATATTCGAGACAGAGGTAATAGATTGGTCCAAAGTGCTTTTTAAAATGTGTACGGATATAATGCATGTTGGGTTGCCTTGGTACTACCACTGTGATTAAATTGTTGTGCTTAAGCTAGAATGATAATTGTATGCTCGGGGCAGTAATGTGGGATTTGGGAATGAAGTTCTCTGCTGGAAAAGTTGTGGTTTCTGACAGTAATGTGTGACAAACTTTGTTTATAGGGACATGCTTGGATTAGTAAAGCATCAAGAAGTCGAAATTCAGTTTGGAATGTAAGCAAAAAACAACCAGGTAGGTAGTGCTTCTTTTTGTGTTCAATTAATGAATTTGGTTTTATATGTTCTGGTTGATGTTTATTTTGTTTGCATTCAGGTTACAGAGCAAGTGATTCTGATTCGTGTGAATTGGAGAACAAATCTTCTCCTTAATTTGCAAGTATAAAGGTACTCATTAGATTTCATCTAGCTCCAATATTGGTATCTGTTGTTTTGAGCGCAACTGTTATGTTGTTCATTTCTGCAAAGTATAATGTAGTAACTGAAACAATCAAGTGTGTGCCTTATGAGTAGTGTGGTTTGTTCTTAGAGCTGCAAGTTAATGTTCATTTAGATTATGCTTTAAAGTTTAAACGGCTACTTCTGCCATTAAACGTTCTCACAGATGTTGATTGAGGAATGTAACCCCATGAGCAATGACATATTATTTCTGCCAAATATTCAAATCATATTAGCAAACCTTGATAGCTGCATGGACTTATTGGCCCCAGAAACGATAGGATGACTGTTATATCAAAGACATAGATACTTTGCTATTCATTAGAGATCCAACATAGATCATATATGTTGTAATCATAATTCTAAAAAATCAACGGGTTATCCGTACTTTCTTCAAGAACAACCACAGTAAAAATAATAAAAATAGGTTACAGAGCACTGATATCATAATATATTTCTTCAAGAACAACCACAGTAAAAATAGTTTGACAATTTAAAAGTGAGATGCCATAATTAGATAAGTTCAATAAAATAGATTTCATTATGCTTAGTATTGCACATAAAAATATCTGAGTTATGTTAATGCCAAATAAGAACATGTCCTGATTATGGCATGATAGCACATAGAGTTAGTATCACGTTAGGTAAGTTGTTTTATAGTCGAATGCATGATATAAAGTTCAAAAATATAATTTAGAGTATGACTAATCTATGTGATCTATGTGCAGTATGTATTTAGCATGAAAAATTATATTTATATGAAAACTAAATCTGCAACATATTTGAAATTATTGATTTCATCACCTCTTTGTCGACTAAGACTAACTCGATCGCAATGAGTTTGTCACCACCTCTCGCCGTGTACACGCCCCACTTTCTCAAGACTCTCACTACAACGGTACATGGTTCTTTGTCCGGGAGAGATTAGCGACACCGACTGCCGGTGCATATATGGGGAACAATCATGCTGTTCTTTCTGGAAGCCATTTCAGTAGCAAATTGGGTGTTGATCCTTTTGTAACTCGCCGTCGAACTAAGAAACCACTACAAGAAAAACTGAAAATCCAAGGCAAAACTTTCTGGCGGATTTTAATCCCCCAGAAACTTTCCGGCGGATTTTTGACATTTGTGGGGGATTTAATCCACCAGAAATTTTTTGGCGGATATTTGACGTTTTCGGCGGAATTTTGTCATTTGTGGGGGATTATAAAGTGGTAACAAAAATGGTTGGGACAAAAAAAAATGGATCCGCCAAAAAGGCGGTCCAATCCGCCGAAAAATGACAGCGAAAATAAGTAGAGAGAAATTTAAAATTCAAATTTCCGCCGAAAATGCTGCCTAATCCGTGAAAATGACAGCGCGGTCTATAAGGCGTTTGAACTGCTGCCAAATCCGCCGAAAATGCTGCCTATTCCGCCGAAAATGACAGCGCGGTCTTCTAGGCGTTTGGACTGCCACCAATCCGCCGAAAATGCTGCCTATTCCGCCGAAAATGACAGCGCCAGCTTCAAGGCAATAAATCCGCCGGAAATGCTGCCTATTCCGCCGAAAATGACACATTCATTCCAACGGTTCTGAATCCTCATCTCCTCTTCATATATCTCATTTCTTCCATTCCTTCATTCACTCATTCTCTCTAACACTTTTATAACTTCTCTAAAATTCTTTTACTCAAACTTATTCTCCTCTCTCAAACTTCTGATCTAAAATTAATTTTTTCTTCTCCTAGAGCAATGTTGCTTCAAAAATCTGACTTGGAAGTTGTCTAACCCACAAACAACTCCAACTACTTGAATCTCAGCTCCTAAACCAACTCTTGAGACCCAAATTTCCACATGCAAGCTTTTAAAACTTCATTTCATGCAACTCAAGAAGATAGGAGATGAACTTTTGCATATGAGAAATGGAATGAACTGAGGTTGAAGAAAAAAGAAAAAATGAAATGTTTAAAGAAAAAAGAAAAAATGAAATGTTTAAAGAAAAAAGAAAAAAGGAAACGTCTTACAAAAAAAAAATTAATTAAAAAAGTAAACGTTTAAAAAAGAAAAAATTTATTTACTGTTTTTTAAATTTATTTATTTAAAAAAAAATTAATTTTTGGCGGAATTAATGTAATTTCCGGCGGATTTTTAAATTAAAAAAAAAAATAATAATTTTCGGCGGATTTTTCCCCCAAAAATGACAAAATTCCCCCGGAAAGTACCGGGGGAAAATCCGCCGCAAATTCCGCGCCAAATTTCGCGGAAATGACTAAAAATCCGCCGGAAATTACGTGAAATTCGCGGAAATACGTTGCCTGACCTTTTACCGGCGGAAAAATCCGCCGAAAATACCTGTATTTGCGGCGGAATTGTGTGTTTTTTGGCGGAAAAATCCGCCAAAAAATCCCATTTTTCTTGTAGTGAACTGTGATATTTCTTTTCAGACTATAACAGAGATATTGCGTATTCTATATGCTGTGTGCGTGTGATACATTGTTTAGGTTTATGGGATAATGCAGAAGGTGAATTACGCCTATTACCCCTAGCCATTAATAGGTGCATTAAGTAGAAAGTCAAATGGGTGTTGACTGATACAAATATATTTTGATTTTGTGCTGTCCTAAAAATTAGTAATGTTGCCGTGATTGTAGCCCTTCAAGTGAAGAATGGGAATAAATCTGCAATAGTTTTATGCCCATTTAATTCTCTCATAAAAAGTAATTTGACTAATACAGTTAAGTGTGAATAGATTAAGAAATAGAATAAGAAATCTTTTACTGGTGCAAAATCATGACAGTTACGTTATTAATATTGAATTAAAGACTGATAATTTTAAATCTCCAAGCTTTAATGCCAGACGTTATTTGGATTAGTTAGTCACTCGTGTATTTGGTTAGCGTATTAAACCTGTGAAAAATGTAATCTTGACCGATGTTGCGCACGTTGCAGTGGTTGAATGTGTGGCTCGCCACTTAACGATCCCGTGTTCGAGCCTCAGTGAGGCCGGGAATCCTTTTTTTTTTGTTAAAGTAGCGGTGACTGCCAGCGTGGGTTTGGGGGTCCCAGTTGAAAATGATGTGTAAAGCCACGTATTTACCGTGGTCTACGTGACCTTTCTGACTTGGATGCTTAGGTGGTAACATTCGTGATTTAAATTACTTATGATAAATGTTAGTAGCAATCACACTAAATTTTTATTCACTCTACTTCTACCAAAAAAATCACACTAAATTGCTATGAAAAAAAGCAATCACACTGAATTAACTTTTAATTCAGTCACTATATAAATCACCAAGTCGATGATTACACCAAATTTACTTTTGATTTTGTATCACAAATATTTTCCTTAGTAAATTTTAAATTTAAAATATCAATAATGACGACATCAGGTACACTTTTTAATTAGACATCACAAATATTTCTCTTACTAAAATTTGAATCGAAAATATTAGTAGTAACTATATATGTGAGATACCAACAAAGTTGGTGCATGCGAATGCAGAATCGAACTCGACTTTGACCCGAGTGCCGGTTTTGCCAAGAGGACCTTGGGGTTTGAAGAGAAATAATCGAAAATATTTCTCTTAAACAGAACATTTTGGTTGCGTATTGCATGAGTTATTCAAGAAACAAGAAATCAAAGTGTTCTTGAGCACATTCATAGGGTTCTTCATTTTTTTTATTTTTGTTAAAGAGGACCAAATTGAAACAATAAACGAAAGATAAAGAACCAAAATGAAACAAAATAAAAATAAAGGACCAAACTGACACAAAAATGAAAGATAAATGACCAAAACGGACCAAAAAAAAGATAAAGGACCAAAGTGAAACTTAGAGCAAAGATAAATGACCAAAAGTGATATTTAGCCTAATATTGCAGGGATAGTTTTTTTAAGTCCCTACAAATATAGCGAGTTTTCGTTTTAGTCTTTGTATTTCTTTTATAAAAATACCCATGTAATCTACAAAATAGCCATATTTTAGTCTCCTTATATACTAGTTCTATGCTGATGTGTCTTTTTTTTTGGCCTATGTGGTACTTATTGACGCGAGATAATTATGTGGCTGACAGTGGATTTCTAAATATCATTTTAACTCCTGCAAATATAGCAAGTTTTAGTCCCTGTATTTTTTTTTTTGGTTTTAAAACTATCAGTGCAATTTAAGAAACCACCCAATTTTAGTCCCTATAATAGTTTTTATGTTGATGTGTTGTGTTTTTAGCCTGTATGGCACTTGCTACCTGGAATCTTTAATTACGTGCGAAACCTTCTCAAATCCGTAATTACAAACCCATCCCTAGCCCGGTTTTTCCATCTTTTTACCTCTGTCTCTCTGTTAGTGACAGTTAGGGGTGTTCAAAACTAAACCAAACCAATAGGGAAACCGCAAACCGAACCAAACCAAACCGAAAACCGCAAAAAACCGCGTTTGATCGGTTTTGCTCGGTTCTTTTTTTCATTGCACTGCGCGGTTCAGTTCGCGGTTTTGATTTTCGAAACCAAACCAAACCAAACCGCAAGTAACACTAAGACTTGTTGAATTACAACCTTCCTTACTAACTTACTAACCCAAATGCAACTACAATCCAACTCTCACTCACTTACTAGCCCAAATTAAATTAATTCTTTGACTCAATTACAAACAATTCATTTTGTTATGCTATATTTAAAAATTACAACAAAATATTTAATTCAAATTTTTTTAAACATTGTCTTAGCTATTTGAAAAAAAAATTAAAAGAGAGTGATTTATTATATACTACATATATTTGAGTTGATTTTTTCTTAAAGATTTATGTTAGCTCTTTTTATGTTAGTTAATTTTAACTCCATTTTAAATTTTTTTTGTCTTGGAAAAAACTGAACCAACCGAATCAATCCAAACCGGTTTGGATTGGTTCGGTTTTATTTTAGGAAGCCAACCGAACCAAACCAAACTGCATGTAATTTTACATTGCGGTTCGGTTAACTTTTTGTCTCAAAACCGAACCAAACCGTACCGCAAACACCCCTAGTGACAGTCGCAACTTACTAGCTAGGCAGCGGAAAGAGAAAATTCTTTTGCTTTTATTTTTTCATTATTCTTTTTATGCTTGTGCAAATTTAATTAGTTTTTCTGAAAAATGAAAAAGTTTTAGCATGAAATCAATGTTAAGTTGCATTGTTGAGTTTTGAGAAGGGGAGTACAATTTGGGGATGGGGCACAATGAGGTTAGAGTTTTCACAGGTAGATCGAAGATGGAAAAATCAGGTTGGGGATGCGTTTGTAAATAGGGATTCAGATAAAATAAAAGTCTTTGATGAATGAAAGTCTCTTACTTTGTGCCACTAAATATTAGGGATTTTATCAATTATTTATAGACTCAAAGATATAATTACTAAATGCGTTTGTAATTAGTGGATGCGTTTGTAATATTATTAATTGCATCACTGTAAGTCATTATTATCTACTTTGTGTTTAAGATAGTCGGGAATATATCAATTATTAACCAAGTTATTTTCATCATTTTATTTATATCTTTTCTTAATATGTGTGAAATACCAAGTGCGACCATTATTGTGATAACGGAGTGAGTATATTTCTTTATCACTAGTTTTTCTCTTTTGAGAAAAAAACCTAATCTCAATGATGTTACTACAACAGAATTAGTATATAGGCAGCGCTTTTTTTCATCAATAGGCGTAGCTTTTGATCATTCTTGAACGCATGGCGTTGGGTATTCCACTCAACAATGGGCGTGCGCTTCCTAAAAAGCGCCACCCATTGCCCAAACACGTCCTCAAATAGGCAGCGCTTCCTAAAAAGCGCGCCCATTGCCCAAACACACGTCCTCGGATAGGCGGCGCTTCCTAAAAAGCGCGCCCATTGCCCAAACACGTCCTCAAATAGGCAGCGCTTCCTAAAAAGCGATGCCCATTGCCCAAACACGTCATCAGATATGTTAGGCAACAAGACCATAGGAAATCTATTCTATCCTCTCTACTTAAATCATAACAGAAATTTTCTATTCTACTATCTCTACTTAAATAATATTATTAGAATAGTTGTTTTCTCTGCATATAATTTGTTCTGTTGAGAATTTGAGCGTGAGAAGACCAAACAATCTAGGAATTCACCATAGATAGTGTTTACATATAATTGCGTGGTACTATATAGTACAATCAGAATTCTAAGAAAGCCCTTCTTAGAATTCGTATATAGAAATGCAAGGTGGGAAAGCTACGATCAATTGGATTGCTATAATTCTTGTGAGAAATAAGAACTCCCATAAATTCGTATATGAACTCTTATCACGGTGAAAATTGGCTCCTAATCGCCTAATACCGCAAGACATGCATCTATGATCGACAACGAAGACAGACAAAAACATGTACCACAAATATAGAAATGATTGATCTATATCAAAAGCCCAAACAGTCTTTGAAACTTAAGCATTTTAACATGCCAAAAATCTAGAGCAGATGGTTATATTACAACAAAAGGGTAAAATTAAAATACGATCCAACGATTTTGCTAGATTTATAATGAGTATATTTGACTAAACTTTCTCAAGACCTAAACTAATTGTAATAGTGCTCAAAGACAAGACAAAGCACCTAAGAGAGTAGATGACAAAAACAATGTTTGGGAAGCCTATATAGTCTTTGGGGATGAGAATGGGGTTCTAATGCTCGATTATACTATCTTGTGATCTCTGGTGTCTTTGAACACATGCTCTTAGCCAAAGAGGAGGGAGGCGAGATGCGCCTAAAATGCTACCTCGAGATGATTAAATGCTCGATTTCTATATGTCTATTTAATTTATACATAAAACAGATACAAATTGCAAAGGACCAAGGAATTTGAGTGAGAAAAGTTATTGATAAATTGTTTGATATCAAACTTTAAGTACCAAGTAAAACACAATAGTTAACTTCTTTATTTCCGGTTGAGGAACTTCCATTGTTTGATAGCATTACATTTTTTAAAAAGTCGAGAATACAATTAATATATCATGTTTATGGTAAATAAAGTAAAATCCGAGATCAAATTTCAAATGCATATATCCGAGTATCGTGCAATCAAGACACATGTAATCTAGATTTTGAACTCACCGAGTTCTTCATGTGCTTGCCCAACCTCCAATAATCGCTCAATGGTGTGTTTATAGTCATATATCTGGGTGGTTCATAGATTTTTCTTCCTCTAAAATGAACAAAAACGTGAAGATAAATTAAAACAATGAAAAACCGTTATAGACAAAGATGTATAATAAGAGCAAATCACTCAATCATATGATACTCCTCAAAATACAAGAATGGTTGCTAGAGAACCTCCGCAACCAATATTTAATAATGACTATAGAAACTACATCAAACAACAAAAAAAGGACCCATTAGAAAACAAACTCGCCAAAGATTCAAGTGTTGGCTCCTTCACACCGAATATCTGTAGCAATACCAAAGTGAAATTTATATTAGATTTTGTTGTCAAGAAACAAAAAGAATAACCGTTATTAATATTATACATTCCAAAGAAACGAGATGTCCCTCTAATGCACTCATCTATTTCATTGGTTCAGCCCAAAGACAATCACTTATACATGGTGCGGAGCTCTGTCATAGTCTACATAGGTTATCTCATTTGATTACTTTTGAACACCAAAAGAGATACCCAAGTGTATGTTATTTAGCAAGAAAGATAATTTCTCCCTTAACTTACTTAATCAAGGAGAAATAAAATACAATGCGAGAATGTGCGGAGTTATACAATACAAAGAGATAAAACAAATAAAGTTGCTCAATTTGAACACCAATGATGCATGATTAGCAGAGAGAACAATATTTCAAAAAAGTCAGAACTAATTTGCAATGTAAAAACAACTCCAACATAATTGGAAAAATGCAAGGTTAGAAACAAGCACCCATGATAGATATCTCAAAAATGTCCACTAGTTGCATGCATGAATATGATCTTACTTGCTGCTTTTGCAAAGAAGAAGGGGAGAAGGCTCATTGAGCTCACCTTTCCACTCTCAAGCATCTCGATGGACTTGTTCCTCAAGGCTCGCAGCATCAACTATTCGGCTCTCCTTCCCGGCAAATTGCAAATCCAAGAACACCCGGTGCAGTCATCAACACGGTTTTTTCGCCTTGTCCTTAAAAAGCTTGTGTGATGCGGACTTGCAAATGCTCTTAGAAATCTTCTTCATTGTCAAACTCAAGTTCTTCCTATAAACCCTACATTCACCAATATAACAAATCGAGTTTCAGTCCACCACAAGTAAAACATACAAAGAGAAAAAGATAAAGTTATTATCATGATCGAAGCATATTCCAGCCCATTAACACCCCTAAAAGACTAACACAAGGAATCAAACAACCCCACTTGAAAATTAACTAATTAAGTTGAATTTGATTAAAAGATTCGCCCCAATTACTCTCCCAAGTTCTTCATGTTACTCATCTATAAAATCCTCGTGTACAAGAGCTTGTTGTATTTAAAATCACAATTCACAACCAATATAGAAAGAAAGAAATAAATGAAAGCAACGAACCTTGTTCTTTGAAATGACCATGCCAGAGCTTGTTCTGACTTCACTCAACTTGCTTTCTCCGAACAAATTATCCATCGTTGTATATCTCTTGAGCTCTGTTCTCGCTATTGAAATCAAGTGGTCGCATTTCAAATCCGCCAGTAAACTTTTGTAAACGAAAGCTCTGCAATACATCAGAAAAAATTAAGTAGTGATTTAAAATGTTCCTAAATCACATGAACAAGATTCAATTGAATAAGATTTCAACAATAACTCAAAAACCTGATTAGGATTTCAAACTATTCGCACCTCAATGACCCACCCAAAAACCCTAATGTTCAATAAAAGTGGGGAAATTTTCCCAGATGCCAAACACAACAAAAATATGAAAAGACAAAATCTTTATAACTAAAAAGCACAAAACACTAACTATAGGGTAATAAATTAGGGTTTCTTCCTCATGGCATCAAATTAGGGTGCAAAGATTTGGGAACTTTGAGAAGAAGAATTAGACAACGAAATTACAACTGAGAGGTAAAGAGAAAAAGAAATTACGCTCGAGAGAAGGGGATGAAAAGAGAGCAGCGTTGGTTTCGATGGATGAGAGAAGGAGGATTTGGTGGTTTGAGGTGTGAGGCTTTGAGGCGTTGAAATAAGGAGCGGGGAAGGAGAACGGTGGGAGAGAGTGAGTCTTTGCGTGAGAGAGAGTGAGCGTGGTGGTGAAATGAGAGAGTGAGTTCTGAGTGGGGTGAAATGAGGGTGAGACCGAGGGAAGAGAGAACGAGAGTGCAGAGGGAGGGTTTAGGTAGAAAAATTTAAGGCAATGGGCAGCGTTTTCAAAAACGCTGGGTATTTGGTAGAACGGTCTAGGAAATGGGTGGCGTTTTTAATAAAACGCTGGTTATTTGGTAGAACGGTCTAGCAAATGGGTGGCGTTTTTAATAAAACGCTGGTTATTTGGTAGAACGGTCTAGGCAATGGGTGGCGTTTTAAAAAAAACGCTGGGTAAGGCTCACGCGTTCTACGCGATGGGCAGCGTTTTTTTAAAAACGCTGGTTATTTCGTTACCAATTTTAGCTAGCTGTGGCGTTTTTTGGCAAAGCGCTGCTCATAGGAGCACCTTTTTTAAACAAATATGGCGTATAATTTTGTCTTATGATCTTTAACAAATCCAAATGCAATCTTTGTTTTAAATGAATATTTTGAATCGTTTTCATTTTAATAGGCTATAAATAAATAGATGAAATCAATAATTAGATGATGTTTAAAATAGAGGAGTTCTCACGACTTTTGTCTCTTCTAAGAAGCCATTATGGTTTCGTACGTAAGACATATAAATTTTTCCTTTAGTTATTTAATTGGTTGCGTAAAGACATATTTAAGCTAATATTTAAAAAATCAAATTGAGACAGATAAGTGAACGGTTAAACTTTAAAATCAAGTATTATAATCACAATAAACTACTAGTGTTAGTATAACTTAATAAATTTTAACTTACTATTTTTATTTTTGGATAGTTTAACTGATTAAAGTATTGGAGAACCATGGGTTGGACATATTTTTTTGTAATACTAATTGTAACACCCCAATTCTACCCGTTTAATTTGTTCAATATCAGAGTGCGGAATTTAGACTAAAACATGCATTGGAGTGCCACATTTTCCATTCAACCAAAATAAACGACATATAAACATTTGCGGAAGCCCGTCAAAACACATAATCATTTAACATCACCAAAACTCGGCTAAGGTCAAAATTTGACTAACACTTTAGAATTCGACTAACATTTCAAAACTTCATATCTTCACGTTCAAAACAAAATCGTGTAACAAAACAATTAAATCAAATTAGAGTTCAATCCCCTCCCCGAGTGTTACGTATCAGAGACGACACCGACTCAGCTAGTGAAGAACCTTCGCCTTCACTCTTGGCTACCTGCACATTACCGCATAGGGGTAACATTCAAACAGAAGGAGTGAGATATCGAACCACATAAGGGCATAAATGAAAGACATGTACATATATGGTTCAGACATTACACGAATACCACAATAACAAGTAATTCATCGGGGTACAGTACACAGTTTATCGATAAAATCATCACACAATTATGCGGTATGTGACTCGGACTATGCATATGCATGTGGTACCATTTGGAGCAGAGCTCCCATCACCAAATCATCACCAATGCCCGAAACAAGGGCTAATAGGGCAGAACCCTCATCACCAATTTGAGACACTAGGCCTCCACACCAAATTTTCATATTCAAGACGCAAGTGCATGTGACACCATGGGACTAACCAAAATCACATTCGTCGACAATAATGCACAACAATCAGACACACATCACCTTTCCAATATTGGCCAGAGGCATTCAAATTTCACATCATCACCTATAATTCATCACCTTTCAAAACAGTGCAATTATGCTCGCATATACATCACCTTTGGTTACGTCACCATCATATCATAAACAACAATACAGAGCAACAATACGACATCACCAGATCACAACATCATCAAGTATATTCATTAGCATCACCTTTGATCACAACATCATCATTTATCCACTCAAAATTATCAGCACATAGATTCGACACATATAAGCAATTTATCAAACACTTCATGTGCATAAAATGACGACATCACCATATCACAACATCATCAAGTATATTCATTAGCGTCACCTTGGATCACAACATCATCATTTATCCACTCAAAATTATCAGCACATAGATTCGACACATATAAGCAATTTATCAAACACTTCATGTGCATAAAACGAGCAATACAACACCGATAGCCTAGGATACCCGAACCCCACATACAAATCCCTCATATACACCGTTATAAGGTCAGAACCCCACATACAAATCCCCCATAACCGTTATAAGGTCAGAACCCCACCCTTACCTGGAATTATGGACGCAACTCTTTCTCCTAACGAAGCTCTTCGATTCTCCAACTACGACAACTCTCTTTAGATTGTAGGTTTAGAAGGTTCACTTTCGTTCTCGCCTCTCTTGGTTTCTAGCTCAGGAACTGCTTTCCTATCGAAGCCCTCTGCGATACGAAGAGAACGCAACAAACCGCGTCAAAAACGGAGCTCTAGAGACGAAGTTATGCTCAAAGGAGTGAAAACGGCTAAAAGTGGCCTAATCTGCGCAGTAAACGCGCGATATATCGCAGATCGGGCGCGCGCGCGCGCAACTCACGCGCCAACAGACAGAAAGCCACTGGGACCTGGCGGCCAGGATGCGCGCACGCGCAGGCGCCGCGCCAACAGACAGAAACTCCTGCGCGCAGGGCGCGCGCAGGCGCCACTGCCGCGCCAACTTACAGAAACTCTTGCGCGCAGGGCGCGCACTCAGGCGCCACTGCTGCGCCAAACACGCGCACGAAACGCCACACAAGCGCGGAACAGATTTCTAACTCGACAACCACCTATGAACATCAATTCTAATCATTTCTACCATGGTTCCCACGCCCATAAATCTCCAATTTCTTCAATAATTCTACCAAATCAACTCAAAATAAATTTTAATAAAATTGGGGCGTTACACTAATGCATTTGTACGTCGATGGATAAATGATACATTATTTTTGTTTTCAAGTACATCTTAAAAAAGAGTTATTAACTGTCTGTGAAGTTTTTTAAAAATTCAATTGAGTCACTGACATTTACAATATCAACTCAGTCATTGGCTTTTACAAAAGTGTTTGAATTTTAGTCTCTCCGTTATATCATTTTAGTCTCTCTATTTTGCAAAACAAAAAAAAAAGACTAAAGTGAAACTTTTTTGCAAAAATGGGGAACTAATGTTATATAATGTAAATATAGGAGACTAAATTAAAAATTTGCAAATTTTCAAGGGAAAAATTGGCTACATGTTAAAAAAAGTCATTTAATCCTACTAAAACACATTGAGTTAAACAGCGTCCTGCCTAATACTATATAATTAAAGCAAAAGCTGGAAATCTAGAGGCAAATTAGGTGGTCCATTCAATCCTCCATTTGTTCTCTTCTCTTGAATCACAAAAAAAATATTAATAATAAATCAATCAATTACCAAAGCAAATCATGAAAGCTTTGATTATAGTCCTCACATTCTTCTGCATCATCGTTGCCTTCTCCCAGTTGGGTCAGGCAATCGGAACATTAGTGGCTCAACCTCAAATGAAAATGAATGAATCTTCCACATTCAACCAAACCAAACAATATGTAAATTTTATACACTCAACCTTGTCTTTCTTTTTTGAATGGGCTTTTAACTTTTTGTCTTCCTCAATTTTTTTCTTTCCAATTTTTACGCTTCTCGTGCTTCAACATGCATACATATCTTAACTGCAGAATCATACTAAACTAGTTGGGACTTGTGTTTACCTGGTCACCATATATACCAGCTGCAGTTCTCCCCACCATGCCAAAGATCAAATTGATATTAAATTTGGAGACGCCTATGGCACTGAGGTAGGTATTTTTTTATTTTTTTTTCGTTCGTTTGTTAGCAACATTACATTAACCTTTTTATTACAGTTCTCTGCAACCCTTTAATAGAAGTTTGACTCAATTATGATTCTGGGAGTTAGAGAATCACAATGAAATTTATGTTGGACGCAGGTTTCTGCTCGTGCACTGGGAAATACTAATGTCGATGCGGAGTTTAAGCCGTGCTCGCAGAATGGATTTAGGATAGAGGGAAAGTGTATGCACAAAATTTGCAAACTGCTACTAATAAGGAAAGGAGGCGATGGTTGGAGAGCAGAGAGAGTCACCGTATATGACTTTAACCACCCACATATTACATTTTACTACTACAACTCTGTAATTCCCAATGATGGCCAAGGCCATGGCATTAACTTTTGTAAAGTTTAGTGTTAAATCTTGCAATCCATGTTAAAAAAAGCCCCACTTAAGTCACAATGTTAGCAATTCGGATTTGGGTTCCAAAGAGCCCATTCGGATGGCCCAAAAACGATATGGTTGAAAGATTTTATACAGTAAATTTTAGGGTGTAGTTAGTAGTAAATGTTGTCTTTGTTATTTTAATTTCTCTGTTGTCCTTAAGTGGCCCGTGGCTCATTTGTCTAGTCCATTTGCTTTAGAAACCCTAAGTATTTAATTTGTATTTACGCCTCTTTTGAGGGTATGAAAAATCTGAAGTTGTTTTATGTTATTTTTCTTCTCTTGCAACTCTATTTCTAGTGATTAGCCTAGTGTAGCCTATCATTTGGTGCTTTCATTCATTGAGAGTCTCAATGCCTCCAAAGCCTACTAATCCCACAATGAGTGAGTTATTGGCAACTCCAAAAATATACTAATGAGTGAGTGCGCTTAAACTAAAATATAATAAAATGTGTTTTACAATAAAGATTATTAATAATATTAAACTATATACATAGACTGAGTTATTGACAACATCTTCTATTTTCTACTCACCTTACATATACAAAATTAATCATTTCTTATTCTTTGTTTATTAAAAAAATTATTGTCTTTTTTCATCATAAAAGTAACTAAAAGTAATTATAATTGCCTTTAAAAGTGTAACATAAATAAGAAATTTTATAAATATGCACAACTAAAAAAAGAAAGATTTGTTGTCTGTAAAACAAAAATTCTTTCTTGCCTGATTTCACTGCTCTTGACACACTTGATTCCTAATTCAATAAAACAAAACGCAAATTCACAAGTCACATGTAAGAAACAATATGTAAACTTTGGCAAAAACTTCAATAGTATAATGAGTAGGTGCTGCAACTAAAATATAATAAAACGTGTTTTCGGAGACTGAGTTATTGACAACATCTTCTCTTTTCTACTCATCTTACATATACAAAATTATTCACTTCTTACTCTTTGTTTGTTAAAATAATAATTGTAATATCCCTAATTCTTAATCATCACTAAAGATTAAGGATATCGTGCAAATGATATACGAGATCACGTAAAATGTTTTCGAATCGAGCGAATTAACGTTGACTCCCAAATGACTCAATAAGATTAACCATGATTATCCCCAATGGCTGGCTTATTCATATATTAGGGGGTTCTGAAAAAAAAATATTGTACTAGTTAGTACCTCTATATAAATTTTTTGAACCCCTTGAAAATTTAAATGTGCACCCAATTAACGTTTCTGTTAATCCCTATCTAACTTTGTTAAAAAATGTCTAGTCATCATTTAAGTTATATTTTTTACTTTATTTTTACTTATGTGGGATTATATGGTTTATCATTCAAAGGGGAAAGGGGAAGAACCATTGCCGATGGCGGTGTTGGAGGCTCCGTCATCGTGGTGTCCATTTTGTGCTGAAACAGCGAGGAAGAGAAGAAATGAGAAGATGCGAAGAGCGCGAGACATTGGGTGTTTTTTTTAATCAAATCAAATCAAATTAACCAACACAAGCAAATATGCATTGACCACATCATTGATTGTATCTATAGGAGGTATAGTTTTGTTTGGTCTCGTTCTTGTGTATGCACTTATACCCTATTTTGTGGGTGAGTACCCTTTGTACTCCCTTATCATATATATATAGGTCTTTTTTATACTCCCACATACCACCCATCTACCCCCACATATTTTAAAAACCCCAAAATACCCTTTAAAAAACGTATTGTTTTAAAATATATCAATCGTATATACGTTTTGGAACATATATACAACTCACACAAATAAGGCATCGTATATACTGTGGTTGCACGTAAATACGATTGCATTTTTAGAAGGGCATCTTATATACGTGTTGTGGGGGTATATACGACCCTATAAATATATATTCAAAGTCGTATACCCCAACCTGATGTATTTACGATTTGTATTTAAAAAAAATTGTATTTTAGTTAAATTTTTAAAAAAAAAGTTACTAAAAGGCTACTAAAAATTCGTTAAAGAGTCAAAACTAATAAAAAAAATTATGAAACCACCACTAAAAATCTAAAAAAACCAAAATAAGGCAATGCAAATTTTTTTTAGATTTTTTGGAGACTATGAATTTTTTTTAAAAAAAATAGTAAATGGTGGAATTTGGGATTTTGAGCCCGTAATCCCGTTAGAAGTCCCTTCTAACTCTCTCTCTCTCTCTCTTTCTCTCTCTCTCTCTCTCTCTCTCTCTCTCTCTCTCTCTCTCTCTCTCTCTCTCTCTCTCTCTCTCTCTCTCTCTCTCTCTCTCTCTCTCTCTCTCTCTCTCTCTCTCTCTCTCTCTCTCTCTCTCTCTCTCTCTCTCTCTCTCTCTCTCTCTCTCTCTCTCTATATATATATATATATATATATATATATATATATAGTAAGAAAAATAATTATATATTGTTTAAGTAGTGGAAAAGTTAAAGTATATATTCTTTCACCGAAAAAGACATCTTAATCTTAAGTAGTAATATTGTTTAAGTAGTGGGAAAGTTAAAACCTAATGCTAAGCTAAAATCACTATTATGAATTTAATTATAAATTTAAAATTGAACACAATGTATGATTTAATTAGTTATTTTAAGGTAGGCGCATCTCAATCTTGTTTTATTTCACGACAAAATTATCTTAATCTTTATAGTATTTCATGTTTCAATTAGTGGGAAAGTTAAAATTTAATACTAAACTAAAACAGCTGTTATGAATTTAATTATACATATAAAATACAACTCAAGTTTCCTTTACAATAGTGCTCAAAAAGAGCAATTCTCCTGTTATATATATATATATATATATATATATATATATATATATATATATATATATATATATATATATATATATATATAGAACGTAAAAGAGACTACTTCTTTTATATTATTAAAAATGTATACTATTGTTATTGGATGCTTATCCATTTTTTATGGTTCATATATATAGTAAGAAAAATAATTATATAATTAACATGGGGTAGTTAGTTATTTTAACATAGGCATCTCAATCATTTTTTCTTTCACCAAAAAAGATATATTAATCTTAAGTAGTTAATGTTTAAGTAGTGAGAAAGTTAAAACCTAATAATACTAACCTAAAATCACTACTTCTTCCGTCTCAAATCTTTTGATGTTTTAGCAAATGGCGCATTGATTAAGAAAACATTAATTAGGTCAAATCTAGTCTAACATACTCTCATTTAATATCTTGGTCTACACAATTTTGCTTTGATAAATACGTTTTCCACAATTAATACAACTATAATTATTAAGGGTGAAGTTGGAAGATTAATGTAGTTAAAATAGCATTGGGTTTGTAAAACATCAAAAAATTTGGGACAAAACTTAAAGGCTTGAACATCAAAGTATTTGGGACGGAGGGAGTATTCTGAATTTAATTATACATTTAAAATAGAACTCAAGATTGTGGTATAATTAGTTATTTTAAGGTAGGTATCTCAAACCAACATGGTATAGTACAAATGATAGATACTTGGACTATTTAACCATTTGTTCAAGGGTTTGATCTCATACGCCGGTGCGTATGGAAAAATACATTGGGAGAGGTCATTCCTTTAAATGGATCGCAGTACCTTGGAGGTTTAGTCTCTGCAGTTGCTGCGCGCGCAGAGGATACATTGGTTTAACAAAAAAAAGATAGGTATCTCAATCTTTTTTTCTTTCACGACAAGATTATCTTAATCTTAATAGTAGTTAATGTTTCAAGTAGCTGAAAGGTTAAAACTTAATACTAAACTAAACATCTATTATGAATTTATCTATACATTAAAAATAGTTTTTTTATAAGCAAAATATGTATTAAGAAACAATTAAGGAGTGCTAGGGGCACCCCAACCCGTACATACACAAGGGGCCTCGTTAAAACCTCTCTGGGCCAAAACCTCTTGGGAACAAGACCCACCCAAGGAGGCAAGACTACCCTAGGAATAATGAGGTCAAAAAAAAAATCAAACTACATCGAGTTCATACAAAAGAGAGGATTTCCCCACCAATCTAAATTTGACATAGACATCTCAATCATTTTTTCTTTCACCGAAAAATATATCTTAATCTTAAGTAGTTAATGTTTAAGTAGTGGGAAAATTAAAACCTAATACTTAGCTAAAACAACTATTTTAAGGTAGGCATCTCAATCTTTTTTTTTTTTTTTATTTCATGACCTCAATCTTAATAATAGTTAATGTTTCAAGTTTAGAATAGTGATCAAGAAGAGCAAGTCTCCTCTACAAAATGTAGACTGTGACTTCATCGTCTTGTTAGCTAATTACTCTAATATAGACTGTGGGTTCTTAATTTGAAATTTGAATTGTACATGTTTTGGTCATTAGCCTGTATTTAGGAAGTTTGCATAGTTAGTATTTATCTTGTTTTTTTAGAAAGTTTGCATTAGTCTTTTTGACAGTATTTACATATGTACTGACTGATGCAATCTCATGTTTTGCAGAGAGCGAGTTCATACTTATAAGAACTAAGTAATTGAAGATGAGTTTGGAAGGCCAAATGGCCCATATCTTTAGAGTCATCCAGAGTCAATATGCTATATTTTAATATATTGTCTATTGTAACAAATTGTGTACAAATTAGATCAATGTAACAGCTCAATGTGAGGCTTTTCTTTAATTTTAAATTGATGCACATCTTGTAATAGATTGTATCCATGTATCAGGTTTTGTTCATTAATGAAAAGCAATTGGTTGTAAGTTGTAAAAAAATGTGTCAACTTTATGATCTTGTAAAAATTGAAATTGTGATCAAGTAACATACTCATTTATATCAAAAAAAAAAGACACTAAATCTGGAGTTACAGATAAGACTCATTTAAAGAGCAGAGTCTGATGAATGGGATCTATAGAGTATGATGAATGGGATACAATGGATCTATAGAGTATGATGAATGGGATACAAGCCCGTTTAATAGTTTGAACCGGTTATAGTAAATGTAAACGGGTTGAGGCACCCCTAGTGCCCCTCTTTAATATTATTTTTGACTTATCAAAAAAAAAAAAAAGAGTAGAGTCTGAGATATGACAAATTGTTAAAATACAAGTTCAGAAATTAACAAAAAATGAAATCCTTCAAAACAAAGCTTCAACATCTTCAAAACAACGCCGCAACAGATACGTGGCGTCGCAAGCCCCAACAAAGAAGCCGCAACAAAGATGGTGCAGCAAAGACTCCTACTTCAGTGGGCTGCTGATTTATTTCTTTGCTTTCTGGCTTTTGTAGTTTATAGTATTTTGTCCTCTCTTTTATCTTCTTCCATGTCATTGTTAGAGTTAGTCTATCTCTAGTATCTAGCTGTCTCATCTCCTTGGTGTGTATTTCTTGAATTGTATTAAGCCTTATGGCATTAAACCTTGGTGTATTGTAATGCATTTAGTCTTAGCACATGATTGAGTGCCCTTCTAAACCCATCATAGAAGGTGGTGCGGGACTGTGTGTCAATGATGCCGATCAACTAAATGTTTATTTGATTTTACTTTTTACTTATCGAAAAAAATAAACTTGTACGGCTCTAAATGTGATTTTTGGTTTTAAATTTTCGAATGCAAATAAAATATAAATGAACAGACAAAATCAAAAATTAATTCATCTTTAAAATAGAGGAATTCCCATGACTTTTGACTCGTCTAAGAAGCCATTGTAGCTTCGTATAGGACGTAAAACTTTTTTTCCTTTAATTACTTAGCAGCGTAAAGACATATTTAAGCTAATATTTCAAAAATCAAATTGAGACATATAAGTGAACGGTTAAACGCTAAAATAAAGTATTATAATCAACAAAAAAGAATGAAAAAAAGTGTTATAATCACAATAAACAACTACATCAATAAATTTTAACTTATTATTTTTGTGTTTGGATAGTGGCTAATTAAAGTATTAGATCGGCAACACCAGGTATACACGTGACCAACCAGATTCTACGACGTAGATTAATCACTGACAAAGTCGATGGATAAAACACAGTAACAAAACAAATGCATTAGAAAACCATGGGTTGGACACCTTTTTTAGTAATACTAATGCATTTGTATGTTAGTAAAGAAAGACATATTATTTTGGTTTTTAGGTATATTTTTAAAAAAATTTATTAACCAATTTGGTTCTTAAATTTTCATAAAAGTTCGCTTTAGTCTCTGACATTTACAATATATCAACTTAGTCATCGAATTTTGTAACGTTTCAATTTAGTCTCTATGTTATATATATCAATTAAATTCTTCTTGCAATAAGAGACTAGATTGAAACACTTTCACAAATATGATCAAAAACTTATTTGTTATATTATAAATGTCAGAGACTAATTAAACTTTTGTGAAATTTCAATAATTAAATTAGTTAATAACTCCTTTTTTTTTACACTTAATAACTCTTCGAAAATAAGTAATCCTATTAAAACACATTTAGTTAAATAGTGTTTTGCTTAGTACTATATAGTAATAAAGGCAAAAGTTGGTAATCTAAAGGCGAATTCGGTGGTCCACTCAATCCTCCTCATTTGTTCTCTCATCTTGAGGTAAAAATATACTAAACTAATTAATTATCAAAGCAAACTATGAAAGCTTTGATTCTAGCAAATCACATTCTTCTCGCATCATTGTTGCCTTCTCCCGGTTGGGCGGACAACTCGAGCATTAGTGGCTCGACCTAAAATGAAAATGAACGAATCTTCCACGTTGAATCAAACCCAAAAACATGTAAATTTTATACACTCACTCTTGTCTTTCTATTTTGAAATGGGCTTTTTACTTCGTATTCCTAAAAAAAAAATCTTTTCAATTTTTATGCTTCTCTCATATTTCAACATGCATGCATCTTAACTACAGAATCATACTAAACTAATCGGAACCTGTACTTTCAAGATCACCATAGATACTAGCTGCAATTCTCCCCATTATAACACAGATCATATCGATATGTTATTTGGAGACGCCTATGACAATGAGGTAGGTACCCACCTTCCTTTTTTCTTTTGTTTGTAACCCTTCAACAATACTTTATTTGCTTTCTAAAAAGTATCTCTTCTACAACCCATCATAGAAGTTTAAGTCAATTATGTTGGTTGGAGTCAGAGAATATTAATGAAATTTATGTTTGATGCAGGTTTTGGTTCTGGGACTAGATACGATTTTCGGCGCGGATGTGAAGCTTGAGCCATGTTCGATGAATATAGTTGACATAACCGCACCATGTATCAAAAAAATCTGCAAATTGCTCCTATACAGGACAGGAAACCATGGTTGGATACCAGAGAAAGTCACTGTATATGACTATGTCTACGAGCCTATGACATTTTACTACAATTCTTACATTCCCGATGATGGCCATGGCTATGGCTCTAACTTTTGTATGTCAGTTTAATTACTGTTAAATCTCGCAATCGATGTCAACAAAAAGCCGCTCATACTCTTGAAGGGGTGGCCTCTACTAGTGCTTATTCTTGTTTGTTTGATGTGTTGCCTTTGTGTGTTTTCAATTTGGTATTGAATGAAATGAAGTAACTTTGTTAGAGTAAAATAGATGAGGTGTTTTATTAATTGAGCGACTACTGGAACATACGATTTCGAGAAACTCTTCATTGTATATAGTATAGATAGATTTTTTTTTTTGACAAATATATAGTATAGATAGATAGATAGAAAGATTTATGCAATTCAAAGAATAACGGTTTTAAAGAATAAACGGAAAAAATCCGCCTTACCCCAAATTGGGAAATCTATTTTGATCGCTAGTGTCGTATCAATCCTATTTTTTTGTTATTATGTTATTGTCTTGTGATTTTCACCGATTTTATCGATTACTAATCTACAGGGAATCTGGTTGTGAGTAGCACTGGCTTTGCTTGACTCGTGTTGTTCTCTCTCCTCCCAGTGAGTTTTTGACACACCCAATATTCAAACTCGAAACCTTGGTTATGAATCCTATATTTATTGAATACAAGTCTTGTAAGTTACTAGGATAGTAACATCTAGCATAATGTGACTAACTTAAAAATTTAAAAGACAATGAGTGGAAGTCTTTAAGGCATGGGAATTGTGAGAGTACCCTAGGAAAAATAAAAGGACTTACATTGATAGACATTCACCAAATATTCGTAACAGTAATCTTTTTGACTAGAAACGTATAACATTAACCCTTTTCAAAAACAAAAATGGGTACTCCTTCCATTACAGAATATAAACAAAAGTGGGTCAACAAAAATTAATCTATTTGGTCTTAAATTTAGACTAGATACATCAACCTTCAGTGATCAATTTTTGCTTATATTGTGTAACGGAAGGAGTATAGATCACATGAATTGAAAATTTAATTAGACATTTCGTAACCTAAACAAGACAAAGTAAATAGGTCGGGTCAATCGACAAGGGCCTACGGCCTAATCTACGTCAGTTCAGACCAAACAAGGCTTTATTTTTAACAAATAAGACTAGGGTTGTTTTAAAAGTCTATTTACCTAAAAAGGTCAAACTACAAACCATTGAAAAAATGTTTTAGGCCTACCAGACTGACCTATTTAAGTAAAACTAAATAATATTTTTATCACTATTATTATATTAAATTTTCTACTTCGTGTTAAATCATAAATTTGCTAAAATTTTCTATTAACTCAAACCTACTGAACTACATTAATTTTTGACTTATTTAAAGTTCTTATTGTAAAATAGAATTTAAATTGGATGTCATATAAAAGCATACAAAAACATACATCACTTAAAAAGATTGTAGGCTTTTGTAAAAAATAATAATTGTGAAATGCGCTTTTAAACAGACTTTCACGCCTTGTCAGACTATCACAAAGGTCAAGCTTGGCCTGGCCTAAAAGTTGGGTATATGACAGGCCATAGGTTAAGGCCTCACACTTTAAACACAGGTTAGGCCCAAGCCTTGCAATTAAAGCTGAGTTCGGCCCATCATATTCTCACCCCTAGTAAGTACTCTCTTCGTCCCGAAATAACTGTTGAACTTACCAAAAATGTTTGTCTAAAATTAATTTTTGACATTCTATTTAATCTACGTTTTACTAATTTTACCCTCTAATTAATTTTAGGTGCATCACTCTCAAGTCATTATCATTTAACTTGCATTTATGTTTTTTTGGTTAGGCTCGTTGTTGTCTACCCACAATGTGTCCTAATGGTTTCAACAAAAGACTAATCACCGCTCGTGCTTAAGAGCAACTTTCGCACCGACCAACATCTAATTTGCATTTATAATAATGGTGAATATATAAGGTTAATTTCGTAAAATAGTTGTTCTCTTCCTTTTATTTATAGCTTCTTCTTGGTGCATATGAAAGACCAAATATGAATATTATTAAGAGTTCTTAAGAGTGACCCGAATAGATTTTGATTATCTTATCTTATAATATTTGTTTACAACTCTAAATACTCTTTGTTTTAAATAAATCTTTCAGATTTTTAAATAAATATTTCAAATCGTTATAGGCAATAAATGAATGGACCGAATCAACAATTAGTTGATCTTTAAATCAGAGAAATTACACCTATGACCTTTGGTTCTTCTAAGAAGCCATGCATAATGGTTTCGTAGGACGTATAATCTTTTTCCTTTAATTACTTTCATTTTTTATCAACCTTTAATTACTTTCATGGCCATGGCCAGCGTAAAGACACATTTACGCTAATAATTAATTTAAAAATCAAATCGAGACAGATAAGTGAATGGTAAACTCTAAAATTAAGTATTATAATCACAATAAATTATAGCGCAATCAAATTTAACTTAGTGTTATTTTTGTTTTTGGATATTTTAATTGATCAAAGTGGTGGGACTTACGTGAATTTTAACCAATCATAAGTGGTGGAAACTCGCATTTTTCTTTTTAATAATAAAATACATTTGAAAGTCGATCAATACATGATACTTTTTTTTTTTTGGTTTTAGGTATAATATGTTAAAGAAAAGTCATATAATCCTATTAAAAAACATTGAGTTAAATGGCGCTATGCCTAATGCTATATAATCAAAGCAAAAGCTGGAATCTAAAGGCAAATTAGGTGGTAAACCAATTAATTACCAAAGCAAAAAAAAACCATGAAAGCTTTGGTTCTAATGCTCGCATTTTTCTGCATTGCCGTCGCCTTTTCCCAGTTAGGCCAGACAACCCCAACAGTAGTGGCTCGGGTTCAAATGAAAATGAACGACTTATACACACTAAACCAAAATAAACGAGTAAATTTACACACTTACTCATTCTTGTCTTTCTTTTTTGAAATGGGCTTTTTATTTCACATTTCTCAAAGTTTTTTCTTTCCAATTTTTACACTTGTCAAATTGTAACATTCATGCATGTTTACTGCTGAATCAGACTAAACTACCCACGAACTGTTCTTACATGATCACCATAGATACAAGCTGCACTTCTCCCTACCATAACGTGGATGGAATCGATATTAAAATTGGAGACGCCAATGGCAAAGTGGTAGGTTAATCCTTTTTAATTTTCTTTTGTTTGTAACCCTAATACTTTATTTGTAATATTTTCTCTGCAACACTTCATAGAAGTTCAACCTGATTATGTTGGTTAGAACTAAATAACATCAATGAAATTTATATCCAACGCAGGTTTATGTTCGTCGACTGGATATGGTTGTTGGTGCAAAGTTTGAGCGGTGCGCGTCGACCAGGTTTAAGGTAATCGGACCATGTATCGAGAAAATCTGCAAACTGTTCCTATTTAGGAAAGGACGACGCAGTGGTTGGATAACCGAGAAAGTCACCGCATACGACTATAAATACCCGCCTATTATATTTAACTACAAAAACTTTTTAATTCCCAATAATAATACTGGCTATGGCTTTGACTTTTGTACATTAGATAATTAGTGTTAAATCTTGCAATTCATGTAAATAAAAAGCCTCACTCACAAGCAATGCAAAATTTGCTAGTAATATAATGAGTGAGTGCTTTTGGGTCATTTTGTTGCCTGGAATGACTCTATGCATCATTTTTTTTCTCTTTTTTATCTAAATAAGTGGTTACCAAATAAATCTAGTTTTTGTCTCGTGTTTTTCATTGATTTCTCCATCAAAGTGCGGTGTCGGTTTTGTTCATTATCTCTATGTGGCGTTTTTTCTTTCCCGTTTTGTTGCAATGTTCTGATTGACAGATGAAACTTCGATCCATTACATATTCAATAAATGATTTGAGAGTCAAAATTATATCCAGAGGAATGGGTATTTGTGTGATTTTGGATTTTATTATATTTGTAGGCATTTTGTCGGTTTATGCTATATATTAACCAGAGTGTTGTGATGAGTTTGTTCACAGATTCATCATTTTCGGTTTTAGCAATGTTGAATTTGTATCATTTTTTTACGGATTCTCCTAAATTTGAATGAATGAATATATTTTTTAGTTAAAAAAGTAATGAGTGAATGTTGGAACAAAAATATAATAAAATGTATTTTACAAGAAATGTTGATAATATTACACCATTTACAGAGAATTGAGTTATTGCCAACATCTTCTCTTTTCTATTAAGCTTACATGAGAAAAAGCCATTCGTAGCACTCTTTTTTAGCTATTGGTAGCGCTTTCGAACACTCTTAAAGCTACCGCTCTTGTTGCCAAACCCCCTACAGGAGCGCTACTAATAATTAGGAAAAAGTAGCGCTTTTTACTTCAAACACTCCTTATCCAAGATGCGCTAAGACAATAAGTAGCGTTTTTTACTTCAAATATTGCTCCTTATTCCAAGATGCGCTATGTAACACCTAATATCCCAACAATAGAAGGAATACCAAAATACACCTTTTTATCATACATCAGAAGTAAAATTCCACTTTTTAGATATTGGACAAAACTAGTGTTTGATGACAAAATCAATTTTCATTTACAAAGTAGTTATTTTGGTTTAAACTAACCCTAGGCAGTTTATTCTGTCGAAATTGTTTCTTGTAACAGTCTCAATGGACATGTTTGCTCTCTAAACTATATATACAGTGTAAATAAATCAATCCTTGTACAGTTCACATACAATTCAATAAAGATTTACTGCGTTTATGTTTTTCTCTACTACTATTCTACACTAATTCCCTAAAACTTCCTGTTTTACCGTTTGCTCCTCGTCATTCAAGGTTATGGGTATAAATCTTTCAGATCGTTTTCATGCAAATAGGCTATATATATAAATATCGTCCAAAAAAACTATATAAATGAACGGAACGAATAAACAATTTGTTGATCTTTAAATTAGAGAAATTACACTTATGACCTTTGGTTCTTCTAAGAAGCCATTTCCTAGTATAATTTTTCCTTTAATTACTTTCATTTTTATCAACCTTTAATTACCTTCATGGCCAGCGTAAAGACACATTTACACTAATATTTTAAAAATCAAATCGAGACAGATAAGTGAATGGTTAAACTCTAAAATTAAGTATTATAATCACAATAATTATGGTGCAATCAATATTAACTTAGTATATTATTTTTGTTTTTGGATAGTTTAATTGATCAAAGTAGTAAAATCCACGTGAATTTTAACCAATCATAAATGGTAGAGACTTAGAGAGAATACTACTAACATTTTTCTTTTTAGTAATAATACATTTGAAAGTCAATATATATACATTTGAAAGTCGATATTAAATTTGGAGATGCCTATGGCAATGTGGTATAGGTACCATGCATCCTTTTTCTTTTATTTGTAACCCTTTCATCAATACTTTTTTTAATATATATATATATATATATATATATATATATATATATATATATATATATATATATATATATATATATATTCTCACAACACTTCATGAAATTTATCTTTTGCAGGTTTATGTTTCTCAACTAGATAAGGGTTGTCGGTGCATCGCTCGAGCCGTGCTTGGGGAATTTATTTAAGATAAACAAACCGTGTATCAACAGAATCTGCAAATTGTTCCTATTTAGAAAAGGACACGGTGGTTGGATCCCAAGTAAAGTCGCCGTATTCAACAAAAAATACCCAAACTATTACATTTGACTACAAAAACTTTTTGATTCCCGATGATAATACTCCCTCCGGATGCAAAAAATCACTTTTTAAGTTCATTGGAAAACTAATGTATTTGGACTATATTATAGTCTAGACACATTAGTTTTGCAATGAATCTAAAAAGTGATTTTTTTGCTTATAAATAGGTTCAGAGGGAGTACTGGGTATGGTTTTAATTTGACTTTTGTACATTAACTTTAGTTAAGTCTTGCATTCCATGTCAATAAAAAGCCTCACTCACAAGCAATGTAAAATTTGCTAATAATATAATGAGCGAGTCCTTTGGGTCATTTTGTTGGCTGAAATCACCCCTATGCATCGTTTTTTTTTTCTTTTTTATCTAAATAAGCGGTTATCAAATAAATCTAGTTTTTGTTGATCTCGTGTTTTTCATTGATTTCTCCATCAAAGTGTGGTGTTAGTTTTGTTCATTATCTCTATGTGGCGTTTTTTCTTTCCCGTCTTGTTGCGATGTTCGTTTGGTTCTTATTGACAGATGAACTTCGATCCATTACATATTTAATATATAAATTGGGAGTCAACATTAATATCCAGAGGCATGGGTATTCTAGTGATTTTGATTTTGTTATATTTGTAGTCATTTTGTCGTTTATGCTATTAACCAGAGTGTTGTGAGTTTGTTCACAGATTCATCATTTTTAAATTTAGCAATGTTGAATTTGTATCGTTTTTTATGTATTCTCTCAAATTTGAATAAATGAATATATTTTTTAGTTAAAAAAATAATGAGCGAGTGTTGGAACAAAAATATAATAAAATGCGTTTTACAAGAAATGTTGATAATATTACAACATTTAGAGAGAATTGAGTTATTGCCAACATCTTCTCTTTTCTATTAAGCTTACATATACAAAATTATTCAGTTCATATTCTTTGATATTAAAATAATTGCCTTTTCCATCAGAAAAATAAGGAGAATTCTTAAATACCCATGAATTTTTTTTGGTGTATATCAGTACTCTGTAGGCAAATTTAATTCAAAATTTGAATTTCTTTTGATATAATAAATAAATATAAAAAATGATATGTCATTAAATGATTGAATGTTGTGCATCATACCTACCAAAACTCTAGGTGTGGAAGTTGTTACCTAAAAAGTAACAATAATTGCCTTTTAATAACATAAATAAGAAATTTAACAAATGTTTTGGATAATAAATAGATAGGAATGGTAATTAAGCAAATCATTCATTTTCTTTTAATGTTTTTATTCTATATTTAATATTTAAAAATTAAGATTTAAAAATAAAATTAAAAACTTATAATCATTTAAATAATAAATATTTTTATACAAATTCATTTTATTTGGAAGTATAAAGTGTCCTGAATAATCACTACTAGAAAAATTGTTTTTAGAGAGGGAATTTAGAGATGGATAAATATCCCTCACTATTAGTGAGGGATTTAGCTAGGAAAAAAAAGAATTCAAGGAGGACACATACAACTTATGTTTATGACGAATGTAGAGATGGAAAATATCCCTCTCTAAAAATTTTGTAACTAAATTCGTCACAAAATATTGAAAAGGCATTTAGAGACGGAATTTGAGAGAAAAAGTGTTCCTCGCTAATAGGGAGGGCATGCGTAACTCGTCGCTGATAAAAACTTTTACTAATCCCGCTTGTTTTTTTCACTTGCCTCCTCCCACCGTCCTTTTTTTTTTGTCACTTAAAACTAAAACTTTTTTTTTTTATCAATTAAACTCTCACTCTCTTCGTGAAATGAAATCTGTTTGCTTCATTCCCCACCCTCTCCAGTAAAACCTTTGAAACTTTGGAACCCTAATCAACAAGCTCCCACCGTCCCACCCTCTCCAACTCTGAATCAACAAATTGAAACCATCGAAGCTTCATTCCCCACTCTCCAACGTATCTGAATCACTCTCCAGTTCTCACTCTCTCGCTCTTCGAAAGGTAAAGTCATCTCTCTCTTCGTTAAATCTGTTTGCTACGATTACCACTCCAGAGCTTGTGTCTATATTACTGTTAGTATATTATCATATAATAACTCAACTATTTTGTTTTTCTTTAATCAAATCTTGCTTTTCTAGGGTTTTCTCCAAGTGGCCGCAACGGAAGAGGTTGCAACCCCTCTTAGAATCGTCCAGATTGAAGGACTGGTATTGAAGGACTGTATGTGTTTTACACGCTGATGTGGTTTTAGTTTTAGAGTTTCCCTAACAGAGAAGTTTGGGATTTGAGGTATTTTCTTTCCCCCTTTTTTCTTGTTTCTATCTGTAGAAAGTTCTAAATTCATTCCAATTCTTCTATTTATCCTAATAATGAAATGACAAGTCAAAACTAATTTGTTATGTAGAAAAAAGGAATGTTATTGATATTGGTGGTTCTCCTAGTCCCTCTTTAAGTTTGTTTGGAAATGAAATTGATTTTGTGAATTTGATTGATTATAATTGATGGGTAGTGTTGCGCTTGATTATAGTTTGATTGACTATAGTGTATTTAAAAGTGGATGTAATTTATGTCATTGACTGAAAGAACTAATCTTAAAGTCACACCATTCTCATTAGTAGATAGTAATACTTTCAATAGTGGGATTGAATCAGTGTTCTGTAGTTTCTATGACATCTGTTGTTTCTGATTACGTCTCTGAGTCTGATTCTGAGATAGAGACTAAAAGGAGAAATGCTCCTTTGCCAAGACCTGCAAGTTTGAATGCTTTTGATATTATATCATTCTCGCCCGGTTTCGATCTTTCTGGTTTGTTCGAAGAAAAAGACGACGAGACAAGGTTCGTAACTGCTGCACCGGTTTCTAAGATTATCTCAAAGTTGGAGGAAATTGCTCAGTTGGTTAGATTTTCTGTTAGGAAGAAAGATTGTAGGGTGAGTTTGGAAGGTACTAGAGAAGGTGTTAAAGGACCATTAACTATTGCTGCTGAGATATTTGAACTCACACCTACTTTAGTTGTTGTTGAGGTGAAGAAAAAAGGAGGTGATAGAACAGAATATGAGAAATTTTGTAACAATGAATTGAAACTTGGTCTGCAGAATTTGATGGCTGAAGAAGAATCTGCAACTTCTTCAGAATTGTCTACAACTACTGCTCCACCTCAACTACTTCGTGTGCTTTCTGAACCAGTGAACATGTCTTCAGATATTGAATCTCCACATTATCTACCTTCTGAAATACAAGAAGAGTGAGATAGAGATATAGATAAGAGATAAATTTAAGGTCATTTTGACTCATTTCCTTCTGTTCTTTTATAGATTGTGTATGATAATTGATAAAAAATTTCCCCCTCACAGGATTGATTGTCCTGTTTTAGGTTTATTTCTTGACTTGAACATTAGATGCTATTGTATTTTGTTATGTCCAATTGCTATACAATTGCTATACAAAGAAGCCTAATTGAAATATTTAGCTAATGGAGTATATTTCTTCTGTTGCATTCATCCGTGCTTAATGTTATTGTATAGTTTTGACCCTCCTATTGGACCAACACGTGAAATCTTAAGGATAATAAAAAAGCTGTTTAATGGGTCTTGGAAAAGTTACGGAGAGGTGTTGAGAGAGGACAAGAAGAAGAGATCGGAGGATGGGAAGACAACAGATATGTGGTTTACTGAGTTTAAGGTATGAACATATATATGTATCTTTCATGAATAATAAATAATCTCATGAAAGCCATCTAACTTTACTTTCATTTGTTTGTATTGCAGAGGAGATATAAGTGGCTCCCTGAGCATGAGGCGGCAATTAGAAAGTCATTTGACCATAAAGCTGCTGAGGGGTACTCAAATGCAATGTATAGAGTACGGCATAAGGTTTATGCGGGGACTTGGATTCCTAAGGAATATTTTGACGAATTGGAACTAAAATGGGCTGATGAGGAGCAAATGAGTGGGCTTCATGCAAATCAGGAGAAGCTGTTTAAATTTATGGAAGCTTTTTCTCAGAGTCATCCACATCTGCCTTCACCTCCACCTTCACCAAACGAGGAGGGTCAACAACATGATAATGAGTATTTTGATGAACTAGATGGTTGATGTGTTTTTTTTTTCTTTTCAAACAATGATATGTCTTTTGAATTGTAAGCTGAATTAACTTTACTTTTCTCTTGTATGGATTATGATTACACGCTTTATTATTAGTAATAGATGTTTGTGTTTTTTAAAAATTTTGTAGCCTGTGTTTTAAAAGAGCTCCTTTGAGATCAAAAGGTTTTCTAATAGATAAATTAAAATAATTGGTATTTGGTGGAAATAGATAAATTAAAATAATTGGTATTTGGTGGAAATAGATAAATTAAAATAATTGGTATTTGGTGGAAATAGATAAACAATTGGTATTTGTAAAAATTACTGTGTAAATCTGCCAAAATTAGAGAGGAAATTGTTCCCTCACTGTTAGCGAGGGAAAATATTCCTCTCTATTAGCAAGGGATATTTTCCACACTATTAGCGACGACGTGAGTGTTCTCTCTCATTAGAGACACGTGTTTGTTTCTTGCTATTAGAGAGCGAATCTGTTTCTCTCTCGTTAATGACGGATTTTTCTCGCATTATTAGAGAGGATTATCGTGATCCTCTCTCAAAAAATTTTGTGACGCCAAAATTCTTCGACGAATCTTGGTTAACGTGCAAATTCCTCTCTAAATCGTTTAGATTTAATTTGACTGTTTAGAGAGGGATTTTGGGCATCTCTAATTTTTGTTTTTTTAGTAGTGAATAATAAATTCATTTTATCCCCTTATTTTAAATCATTATAAAAAATTCAACTTACTTTTAGTCTTACACTTTTGTACGTCGATGCTTTTAGTCTCTCATAACTTTTAGATTTAAATATATGTTTAGCCCCTGCAAATATGTGTTTAATCCAATTTCGTCGTCCATATAAAAAAAATTGTGTTGCTAGTGCTGACTTTTTATCAGTGGAAGATGCTGACTTTGGTTGCTGGTGTTGTTTTCTTGGTTTAGCACTTACTGAAATACACTGGTTTACAGTTTCGATCTCTTTATTTTTATGATTTTAGTGTCTCAAAAAAAATTCACTAATTTAGTCCCCCTATTTATACCAACTCACGATTTTAGTTTTCCAAGAATTATATTTACGCATTTAGTCACCCTATTTTCACCAACTATCGACTTTAGTCCCCCCAAAAAAAATTCACGAATGTAGTCCCCCTATTTTCCCAATTTGTAAAATCAATGTCCTCCTCTAATTTTGTCAACATTCACACTGAGTTATCAGTCACTTATCCTACGTGTCTGACACGCTGGCTACCTTGTAGGAATTTAAACATATAATCTAATACTTCAATTTTTTTTGTATACATACCAATTTTAATGGAATTTATGGGGGACATGGTCTCTAACCGGTCCTAAGAAGATCTGCCACTAGCAAGTACCACCTCCACTTTATCCACCGTCAACCATCTTAGGCTTATCAAAAGAAGAAGAAAAACCAACTATCGTAGCTGAAGAACTCCGGCCACTTTGTCTACTTGGGACATAAGTAAGAGATCATAACAACTTATTGTTGTAGTTGCATAAGGACAAGTCAATATTGCAGAAACATAGATACAATATTTCAATTAGTATTTAACTATTGATAATCTGTCTATTTGACACCACTAAAATATTACAATTAGTATTTAACTATGGGTGATACTTGATAGCATCATATGGTTATATAATTTGTCAGGGTAAAAGAGTTGCAGTAGCTTTTGATTGATACTAAAAATTAATTGCCATTGATTATGTAAACCCGTTTTTAATGTTATTTTGAAACATCTCAGATCAATGCCTACACACTACAAAAATATTGTTCATTAACAGCGGTTCTAACCGGCGCGAAATCAAATTGGCAACAGTTCTTGAAGTGCCACAATTTACAGCATTGGGAGCTTATTAGCGGCGGTTCTAGGAACTACACAAAAGGCCCTAAACATTGGCGGCGGTTTGAATCCGCTGTAAAACAGTCATTAAATTCAAAACGGAAAAATTAGCGACAGTTCACAATTAACGTCGCGAAAAAGAAAACATTATTTTAGAGTAATTCATTGTGGCAGTTTCAAACCGTCGTTAAATGCCAATTTTTTTAAAAATAAAAATTCAATAAAAACTAAAATTATAATGTTTTAATTTTTTTTTGATATCAATTTTTAAAAGAAATGAACTTGTGGTAAACAGACATACATTTTTATTTTACCAAGTTATAAGTTGCAAAATTAAACTAACACAATAATTTTTAAAAAATATGCAATAAAGTATAAATGCATGTTAATTCATATCAAGAAAGTTTTCCAAATTCATAAAATCAAAATAAATCCAAGTGCCGAAATAATGTCATACATCGTATTTTTGAGAGTTCATAACATGAAAATAAGATCAACTCTCTAGATAGTCCCATGAGATGACGGTGCTTGCTAATTTTCTATTTGACTCGATCCAGAAGAACGTCTCACATTGTTTGGGAATTCCAAGTCAAGTGTTGAAGTAAAAAAGCATACACGAGATAAGACACTACAAGAAATTTGCAGTTTAGTGTCATTTCCATAGGGTGTCGGTCTCCATCAATTGACGTTATTCGTTGGGGTGGATTCTGGACACGCTTCTTGTCGTCGGTAAAAATCAACAACCGCATCTATTGTAAACACGTTGTGTAATTTTCACAATTCCCGGCAAACACTCCGCCAATTTCATTCCTCACAATGTGATATCTATCAAAAGCCAATTTCATTTCCTGATTGCAAAAAATGACGTTGTTCGGTCTAGTGGCGCCATATTTAGTGGCGGTTTTGGGACCGACGGAAGTCCATTTAACGTCAGTTGCAACCGACGCTAAACCCCAATTTTGATTGACGCTAATTTCCGGTTTCCTTTTAGTGAGAGCCGCTAATTGCACAAGTTATTAACTTTTAAATCAACGTGTAATCAAAGGGACTCACTTGATTTCGCCTAAGATTTTGCATAACATAAGTAACTTGTGCCTTTAAAGCATCAATTTCAACAACTTGTGCCTTCAAAGCATCAATTTCACACTACGCCAGATTTGTCAAAAAAGAGCGCTCCTATAAGCAGTGTTTTAAGTAAAAACGCCACGCATAGCCAAAACAGCTAACCCATACCCAGCGTTTTTTAAAAAAATGCTGCTCATTGCCTTTAAAAGCACTAGCCATACCCAGCGTTTTTTAAAAAACGCGGGTATGGCTTCACACGTTTCTCCCAATACTCGCTTTTTAAAAACGCTGGTATGACTTCACGCTGTTCTCCTAATACCCAGTAGCTTTTTGAAAACGCTGGGTATTGGGTCACACGTTCTCCCAATACCCAGTTACATACTGAAGTTTCATTTCTCTTTTTCTCTCTCACGACCTTCATCTTCCCCCTCCGTACTCACGTCTTCCCCTCTCCCTCTCTTCCCCACTCTTCGCCTTCCCCTCTTGTCTTTCCTCCGTCGCCGTAAGCCAACTCCTCCACTTCCTCCTCTCTCCTCTCTTCGTCTTCTTTTAACACTCAAACAACCCTTATCTCTTAGATCTACTTTTTCTCCACCCCCAAATTGAGAACCCTCCACCGACGCGTCTTAGAGGCTTGACCGTGAAGAAGGACGGTTTGGATCATGGAGGAATGGTAGTAGAGGTGGTTCTACGTTGGGGAAGCGAAGGGGTGGTGATGATTTGAGAAAGGAAAACCTAATGTGAATGTTAAAAGGAAATTTCGGTTGAGTAGTGATGATGATGAGGTTGTTGGAGTGGAAAGTTTAAGGGTGGTGGTGGAAGTGGAAGTATTGGGAAATTTTATTTGCTTTCTTTATGCTCTTGATGCTTTCACACAGTAGTTCCGAGAAGGCTTAGTGATTCTCCAACCATTGTTTTCTCCACCTGGAGGTGCTTGATGATTCGGGATCTCAAGATCGGTGGCTTGTTGATTTTGGTGAGGATTTATCAAATGAAGGGTTGGTGGTTACGGATATAGGAGTCGAAGAATTCGCATTGAATGAACGGATGCGACACTCTAGATCCGAGGTGATTCTCGATTTTTGAAGTATAGGATGCCTCAAATTGCTTATGTCACCTACTTGCATTTGTTAACCGGGTTTGTGATCCCTTTCATGTAATTTAAATTTGTTTGCATTACTCTATGTAGATTGGTCGGCTGAATTCTTCATGTCCATTAGACTCCATGCAGATGGTATGTGCTCATGTGAGTCTTTCCCAATGGTGAGGAATCTAGCACTCAAGCTAGTATTTCAAGAATAGTCATGTTTGGTGAAGCTCTGTTTGAGGTATTAACCTTCTCTCAAATGTCATATGTTTTGTTTGCACATATGCTTTATTGCATAATTTAAACTCTACATCTAAGGTTTTATTGCTTTATATTTTCAAAGCATTTAGTTTAATCCCAATTCTTGTTGAGTGTCTATTGCTTAAATCTAACTATGATACCATTGATGAGGGTAGTGTGCTTATTGGACAATTCAAGAGCGGATGCTCTAATGCATCATTTTTCGTCATCCTTCCACCACTACTCAACTATGAGGTTGCTTTTTTGCTTTGAAGCTTTTTGCTTTCTTTATGATTGTATTGTATCTATTTGCTATTGTATACTCCATGGTATTTGGTTTGAAGTTAATGTATGAAAATGCACAAACCTCAAATACTATTGCTATTTTGACAAATGACACAAATTTATTTATTGGTTAATACTAGTAGCTTTGATTTCGCTTTTCTAATGATTTTGAATTCACAAGTGGTAAACATAGGTTGATCATAACACTTGTTTTCTTAGTGGCTTCTTGACTTCAATACTATATACTATTTTGTAGGCGGTAAAAACCATTGATCTGAGAGATTGGTCAACAATTTTCTTTGAGAAGGAAGCATCGAGAAGGTATGGGTTCTCGCAATTTTGATGCAAACTTGTATTCACAAGGTTCTATGGGTGGTGTTCTATGAGATTAGTTTACCTATCTCATATTATTGTTTCCTATTTGCAGCAAAGTTCTGTCATTAGTTCAACTACAAACCTGGGCTTATATGGTCAGGGACTGTTACAATTGACTGGTGATGGGGATGCAATCAAAGGCCAGCGACTATCCTTGTCTCTCTTCTATAATGTAACTAGTTGCCCCATATCTCTCGCCCAAAGATGAGAATTTGCATGCTTGGTGATGCTCAAAGACGTTGAAGAGGTAACTATCTGTTCTAATTATCTATACATTTCTTTGGATCTTCAATTAGGTGTTTGTGGTGAACTCCAAACGTTTAACATTGGCTTTATTATGCTACACTCTTTCTTTATGTATTTTAACTGTAACATGGATTGATTTGGTTTAACTTGGGACTTACAGGATCATTTCATTTTAACTTAGTTTAGGATTCTTTATGTATGACGTTGTTTATAAACATACAGTTGATAGTGTAGAAGTTAAAGAGTTTTTTTTTTAAAAAAAAAAAATCTGACTTACAAGCCAATTTTATTTATTGTGTGATTTTTTGAATTTTGAATTACTGATTGATACCATTACCTGAAACGATATAATGTTATGTATATCAATAACCTCAATTCATAATAGTGTTGTTTATGTAGCTTTGATGGTGTTGGTTCAATATTCTGTTTTAGTGGTTTAGATATCTTTCAATTTTTAGCTATTGTGTTTTGCTCATTCTGTTAACTCCAATCCACAAAAGCGAGAGAAGATCGGGTTGGATTACATGGATGTTGAAGCTTTGAAGAAGCTCAACAAAAATAAGAAGTTGGTGAAGAAGCTAGCCAAAAATACCATGCCTTCTTAGCTTCCGAGGCGGTCATTAAAGCGATTCCTAGGTCAGTTGGGTCCTGGTCTCAACAAGGCAAGCATGTTAATTTTTTGGGTTTAGGATTTTAAACATTTTGTGAAACTTGGTGGTTCACATTTGGTTTGATCATTTATGCGAGGCAATGCAGTCTTTTGATTAAAATCTGGTCACTTTTGTGCTATTGATATTTTGGTTTAAAGTACTAGCCACCTAAAGAAATCCTTTGCGACACTTCCTATGTTGCTGTTCATACCTTGTTGGAGTCCCATATTGGGTAGTGTTATGACATGAATTGTAATTATAAGTTCAGCAACTCTCTTTCCTCAAGTTAGCTTCTGAGTTTGTTGTCTTGTTTTTAGACAAAAGTTAGCTTTTGAGTTTGATACCCCAAATTCTGAAATGGTGTAAGGTAATTTACATTCATTAAAATTGTATAATTAGGGACCTACTCATTGAGTTCATTGAATTATTATGTTTTCTTTGATTATTTAGATATGAAATCTAAGAATATTTGTTTTTTTTTCACTTGAAAAGTCTTCACTTTGTTGAAAGACCTTGAGTTGCTTCCTTATGGGGACCTCATCTGTCTTCTTGGTGACTCATCAAGTTGACTTCCTCCCAAAGCATTTGATTTTGTGTTGGTAATTTCATTCATCTTAAAGCATTGGTTTTAATTGCCATTGTTCACCTTAATTATGTGTTGGTAATCGTCTTCTTCATCAGTTATCGGTCGTTGTTCATTGTTGCTCTTAAATATCATAACTGACAGTTTAATTTTAACCATAGGATATATATATATATATATGTGTGTGTGTGTGTGTGTGTGTGTGTGTGTGTGTGTGTGTGTGTGTGTGTGTGTGTGTGTGTGTGTGTGTGTGTGTGTGTGTGTGTGTGTGTGTGTGTGGTTAGCTATATAGACCAAATGATGTCAAAATTCCTACATGTACTCTGAGACGGTTTACCTTTAAATGACTACTTATACATTTGTACTTAATTTTGGATGTATGATTTTATTTTTTGGATGTATTTTGGATGTATGATTTAATTTTTTTATGATGTATGATTTAATTCATGTGTAAATACAACAAATTCGTAGATATCACTATTAAAAATATTTTGGATGTATGATTTAATGTTTTTGTTGCAAATATAAAAAGGAAAACACACAAAACAGAGAAAAAAAAAAAAAAAAAAATTTAGACAATATTATTCGCTTTTAATGAAGTTATTTGGGTATTTAGTAACACAAATAGGCAATATTCAGCGCTTTTAGTGAAGCGCTTTGCGTATAAGGGGCAATATTCAGCCGCTTTTTTTACAAACGCTGCTGCGTGATCCGGAAGGAAGGCAATGGGGCTATATTCACGCTTTTTAAAAAGCGCTGCGTATCTGGGAGGACGCTTTTGCAAATATTCAGCGCTTTTTAAAAAGCGCTGCATATCTGGGAGGACGCTTTGCAAATATTCAGCGCTTTTTAAAAAGCGCTGCGTATCTGGGAGGGCGTGTTTTGCAATGGGTGGCGCTTTTTAGGAAGCGCGCGCCCATTGTTGGAGTGAATACCTGGCCGCCACGTTCGCCAGCGCCGCCAAAAACGCCGCCCATGGATGAAAAAAAACGCTGCCCATCTACTAGATCTGTTTTAGTGTCATTCTGCAACTTATGCTTTAGCATCAGTTGAAAATGTTTATGTTGTAGAATGAGAACTGTGTCCAAGGATCTGGGTTGGTGTTACACCAACTCCCATGCCTCAACATATCTGGAATGTTCTTTCCCAAAAACATTCTCAAATGTTTGATGCTCAGAAGAACACACCATTATTTCATGTTGCAAATTATTCCTATATGTATTGAAGACAAACATACACTTAGGTTGTGCCCAATAATATAGAACAATAAAGGCAAACTCAAACACTTAGGTTGTGCACTTACATGTTTATCCCTGGCCTCATCATTAACAAAATTACCATCTATTTTCTTTTGAGCGATTTTATACATGCCTGCTCTACTATAAGGCCTCTCATCCTGCAATTCCTGAAATTTGTCACCATATAAATATAACTAAAACTATTATATAAACTTTCCAAATCATAGAAATAGTGAGTTATTATACCATCACATGCCTCTTTCTTGCTAGTGTCTTGGAGAGCCTAATTTATGAGGAACTTGTTGCTTTTGACGGTTTTCAAATTTTGTATCAGCTATCTCCTATATCATGCAATAAATTTAATAGGTAGTAAACAATAAACAAAGCATCCCTAACAAACACGATTATTCTTATTTGTTAATGCTTGGTGGTAGCTTCTGAAGGTTTTGTTCAATACTAAGGTCCCAGTCATAAAAGTCGCAAAAAGTCTTACAACGATTGTCTTTTCATTTCTTTTCCAAGTTTTTTAAGATGCATGTCTTGTGATCTCCATTGTTGACAACAAATTTTTCCTCTAATACAAAAATAATAAACAATGTTAGTAACAAAACACAAATAGAAATCAATTGTACTTAGGTTATAATGGTTCATACCGCCGTGAACGTACCAGCAAATGCCGCAAACAAATAAGAGCACTAACATGTCCGTCTTTCTACATTTTTTATTTTGTTTTGTTTTATGGTGTGTTTGGTTCGACGAAGGGAAGAGGGAGAGGAGAGATTTTAATGAAGAGGGTAGGAAGAAAAGGAGAGGAGTGGGATTTTAGTCACACATATGTTTGGTTCAAAGGAGGGCAGGGGAGAGATTTTAAATACATATATGTTTAGTTTGTAACATCCCAATTTTTTATACCTTGTCATTAGAATTATGTTTTAATAAAAGGTATTTTCATGGATGTGTTTAATAGATATCTTGAATTAGTATTTTAGTAAATACGGTTTTTGAGAATAGAAGACTCTCTTAGCGAGGGGTGCTCACTAAGCAAGAGTTTCCCTCCAACACCTACTAACAGAAATGACATGCATCATGCCACGGTGAGGCGGTGAAGGCCCTTGCTTTTGATAAGCGAGACATAGGCTGACAGACCTACCTAGGGTGACGTGGTGAGACGAGATGTACATAACTGAGACAGTGATGAGGTCGTCACTCACTAAGCAAGGGTCAAAATTTACTCCTAGAAATAGGAGTAATCACATATGTGAAAAACGATTCATCCTTTTCTCTCTCTCTCTCTCTCTCTCGTTATTTTCTCTCTCTAGAAAGTTTTGTGTGAGTTCTTGGTTTTCGGACCAAATTTGAGTGTGTTCAGTTCGTGCTGTACGAGTTAGGGTTTCTATTGCAGAAGTGTTTCCAGATCAACCATGGGTGGGGGAAAGACAATGTATACATCAGAACGGTTAGCTTTAAAAAGTTTATTTAAATATGCGTAGAGTGACCCCAACTCTACTAGGGTTAAACAATAAATTATACATAAAGATCATTTGACTACTCCTCAGAGTAACGTTAATCGAAATTTAAACAATCGAAGACCTTTTAACATATAGGAAGGTTGTGAATAATAACTTTTTTTTGCCTATATTCAAACAGAGGGAGTACTAATATAGAGAGAGCACCTGCATAGTAATAATCCAAGATGATTATTCTTCAAAGTTTCATTTGATCTCTCTCTCTCCCATTTTAATCTTATCTTTCCTGCCACCAATTAATTGACCAGCAAGTAAATGCAATGCAATGCCATACTATATCACAGTTCAATATCATGACGGGTTACAAAGCTTCCAACATATATGTGCTATGAGAGAGAAGATACTTCACCATCCCATGCATGATCCCGACATGCAAAAGACAAAACTGATGTCTTTCTACTTTTTTTATACACAACTAGGGAGAAGCCCTAAAAATAGAAAAGGATAGCAACTAACCAGAAATACTCCAAGTGTTTTTTTCCGATAAGCAAACACTCCAGGTGCAGAAACACCCTTAATATCATTGACCTGTTTGGCGTAGTGACACAAATAAGGAAATAGTCGCCACCAATATTTATATCAAAATAATACATCAATTTAAAATGACTTTTTTTATTTCCTTTTAAGTTAGGTTCACTGGTTTAAGGAAAAATCAAAATAATAATCAATTATGTGATAATTAATTATTATGGACTAACTCTTTTCTCATGATTAGCTTAAGACACCCGAATGAGGTTTTGATTATTGTTCTGGACTGGGCCTAGAGACAGACCCACCCCACCAGGAGGCCAAACTTTGGCCCATAACATTTTAGGTGGCCAAACCCTAGACCACTTCACGCTGGATGGCCAAGATGCGCTGCCCTACTTCATAAACGGGGGAGATCGCTTCGTACAAAATCCAACGGTCTCTGACCACCCGGTGAACAGTATTTAACCACATGATCTGACACTGACACGATAACTAATTCTCACCCAATTTTACAGTTCCTGCTCTTTACTCACCCCACTGACTTGGGCGTCAGAGTGTAATTGTAGGTACCTCACCCAGACGGGCTGCTGAAGGCGTTCAACCATCCCAAGCACTTCAACAGCTCATTCATTTGAAGGTCTATTACAGATCAATTATCTTGCCTTTATAATCTTTGTTTTATTTTTCGGATCATTTTCATGAAAATAGGCTATAAATGAATTACTGTCAAAAGGGCTATAAATGAATTGACCCAATCAACGATTAGTTGATTTTTTTTCCTTAATTAGGGGTATTTTTTCCTTCTTGTGTCTTTTTCCTAATGTGTATATTTGGATTAAGCATTTTAAAGAGGCAATGTAATTTTTGGAGGGAATTCAAATATAATTTTGAACTAAAATATTTGAATTCCCTTCAAAAATTACATTACCTCCTTAAAATGTATCATCCAAACATAGGGAAAGAGTTTTGGTCTTTGGATGTTTTAGCAAGGCCTCCTTATAATTATACGAGATTGGAGTACCCCTTTTGCTCTAGTAAATAAATTTTTTTCATATAAAAAACGATTAGTTGATCTTTAAAACGTCGAAACTACACCTTACGACGACACTTGGTTCTTCTAAGAAGTCATTATGGTTGGTAAAGCTCTAAAAGCAAGTATTATAATCACAATTTATAAATTATAGGGCGATTAAATTTAACTAACTTAGTATTATTTTTGTTTTTGGATAGTATAATTAATTAAAGTATTGGAGAATTATGTGCTGGACTTATTTTTTTGTATTGAGTTGGACATATCTTTTAGTAATAGTAATATTTGCATGTCGATCAATCAATGATAAGTTAGTTTTGGTTTCAAGTATATTTTAAAAAAAGTCATGTAATTCTATTAAAAAATGTTGTGTTAAATAGCGCTCAGCCTAATGCTATATAATAAAGCAAAAGCTGGAAATATGAAGGCAAATTAAATTGTAAACCAATTAATTACCAAAGCAAAGCAAATCATGAAGGGTTTTGTTCTAATCCTCGCATTCTTCTGCATCATCGCTGTCTTTTCCCACCTGGGCCAAGCAATCCCAACAGTAGTGGCTCGACTTCAAATGAAAATGAACGAAACTTCCATGCTGAACCAAACCCAAAAACAAGTAAATTTTACACACTCACTAACTCTTGTCTTTCTTTTTTGAAAATGGACTTTTCACTTCATATTCTTCAAACTTTTTTCTTTCAATTTTTTACACTTCTCAAATTTCAACATATGTGTGCATGTTAGCTGCAGAGCAAGAGTAAACTAGGTCGTGGGGTCTGTTCTCAACTGATCACCATAGATACAAGTTGCCTTTCTACCCCCTACAAAACCGGAGATCAAATCGATATTAAATTTGGAGACGCCAATGGCAAAGAGGTAGGTATCTTCCTTTTTTTCTTTGTTTGTTTTGTTTCCATCATAAAGTTTTAACGAGTCTCCATAGTCCTTTATTTTGTTTAAAAAAAAAAGTTCAACTCGATTATGTTGGTTGGAATTAGAGAATATCGATGAAATTTATGTTCATGCAGGTTTTTGTTTCTCGATTGGATATGGTTGTCGGCTTGACGTTCGAGCGGTGCTCAAAGACTACAGTTAGGATAATCGGACCGTGTATCGACAAAATCTGCACATTGTTCCTATTTAGGAAAGGAGGTGGTGGTTGGATACCAGAAAAAGTCACCGCATACGACTATAAATACCCACCTATTGTATTTTACTACAACTTTTACATTCCTGATGATAATTTTGGCTATGGCTTTAACTATTGTGCATTACCTTAGTATTAAATCTTTCGATCCATGTCAATAAAAAGGCTCACTCACAAGCAATGTAAAATATGCTAGTGATAAAATGAGTGAGTGCTAGAACAAAAATATAATAAAATGTGTTTTACAAAAAATATTTATAATATCACACCATTCAGAGAGAATTGAGTTATTGTCAACATCTTCTCTTTTCTATTCAGCTTACATATACAAAACTATTCAGTTCATTTTTTTATTCAAATAATTGCCTTTTGAATCATCATATAAATAAGGAGAATTTCTAAACTATTCTTGAATTTTGTTTAGTATCGGTATTTGTAGGTAAAACTTATTCAAAATCTTAATTTCTCTTAAAATAAATAAATATAAAAAAACGACATGTCTTTAAATGATTGAATGTTAAAAATACTCTCCGTTATCGAAGTTGTTACCTAAAAGTAATAATAATTGCCTTTAAAAATGTAACATAAATAATAAATCTAATAAATATTTTGGGAGGTTATATCCAATTTAGTGCCTGACTTTTCAAAAATATTCAATTTAATCCTTGACTTTTCACAAATATCAATTTAGTCACCAAAATTTATAAATGTGTGTCAATTTAGTCCTTCTGTCAAGCTAGTAAACAGTGTCAATTTGGTCCCCGACTTATATAACTTAATATCAATTTGGTCCCCGACTTATATAACTTATTATCAATTTGGTCCCTATGCTAACACTTTTTACTAACAGTTGTTGACCTAAGGACTAAATTGACACACATTTGTAAATATTTGGGACTAAATTGATATTTGTGAAAAATCAGTGACTAAATTGAATATTTTGAGAAGTCAGGGACTAAATTGGGTCTAACCTCAATATTTTGTATAATAAATCGATAGAATGGTAATTAAGTAAACCATTAATTTTTGTTTAATGTTTGTTATTCTATATTTAATTTTATAAAATTAAGAGTTAAAAATAAAATTAAAAATAATAGTTTGTTTTATCAAATAGTTTAAATAATAAATATTTTAAAACAAAATTTCTATCTTTTTTTTGAAGAGCAAACATATAGATATATAGATATAGGAATATAACAAGGGGTATTATCCTAACACTACAAGAAAATATTTTCTTATCACTACAAAAAAAGAAAAGATTTTCTTACAGTAGCCAAAACTTGAAGTAATTTGCGCCGGGGACTAAATGCATATTTGGTTGTCAACAAAAAAACATTGGATAATATAACATCGAGACGATCTCCAATTGACTTTGCCGTGATTTTGCAATGTCAGATTCAGAGCATCTCCGATGGTGGTACTACCATTTGGGAGAATAAAAAGTGAGTACTCATTCAGAATAAATTCCTATACAAGATTTTTTTTTCTTTTTTCTAAATGTGGGTCCATGTGTTAGTTTTTATTGTTAAAAAATAATACATCTTAAAATAATCATCTTGCAGCATTTTGTCTTCACATGAACTGAAAATCGAATTAAACATTTCGTAAACTGTGACTCATTTGTACTCATGAACCAAAAGTGTTTGTCTTAAAATAATCATCACATTCTATGTTAATCTGGGGTTTACTAATTTCATCATCTACTTTGCAATTATTACACCGGTTATCAATAAGGATAATTTTGTAAAATTGTTTTTTTTGCTATTTCTTTTATACCTTTTTTAAACAATTTTTATACTTTTTTAAGATGTATGAATTAGCAAGTGTGGCCGTTATTATGAGATATTGGCTTTGTTTTATAAAGATTATAGTATTTTTCAAACGCGACTTTAAGTAGCATTTGAACGTATAACTTATAGCATTTCATCTTTTTAATTCATTTTACCTTTATTGTTTTTATAATATTCCTTATATGTCCTCATTATTGTAAAATAATTTTTATGTCCCTAATACACGTGAGATGTTGTTCGTTGTTTTACTTTTTTTTTTGGTGGACAGTACGTTGCTATACTTAGATCACCTCAACCATTGTTTGCCATGTACGATTTATTCCTTCCCTTTGTATTTAGTTAACTTTTTTTTTTCACACACGCATATAAAATATAATTTAAAGTAATAAATTACACAATTAAAATAAATAATTAGTTTATAATAGATAAATAAATAAATTAGTTTAGTTATCAAGTAAATAAAATAAATTAGACTATCATGAATTTGAAGTAAAAAAGTAAATTAGAATTTCAAGAAAATATATAAATTAGACTATTAAAACATAAATTTAAAAAATTTAATCTATAAATATCTTAATAGTTATTTTAACTATCATTAATTTATAGCAAAATAATGTATACACGTTTTAAAATATTGATTAAATAAATTGTGTCAAAAAATATTAATTAAATAAATCTAACCATCAATTAAACATGTTCTTTTATGTCATTTTATGTCTATCAGCTAGTTCAACCGCTAATTTTATCAAACACATATTTTGCCATCAACTAGCTTAATTATTTGTTATCAGTTATCCACTATAAAGACATTCATTTATCCGCTTTTTGTCAAACAGTGTCGTAGAGAATATTTCATCATCACTAGCCCAAGAGACCCGAAAAACGTTGTGATTATCTTGTCTTCTCTTTTTTTAAAAAAAAAAATTGTCTTCTCATCTTTGTTTACGGTTCCAAATGCTCTTTTTATTTTAAATGGTTCGATCATTTTCATGCAAATAAAAAATAGAGTTATAAAAAGAGTACAATTGAATACAAAAAAAAATAACTAACACAAAAAAATACCAAAAAAAAAACATAGAGTATAATTGAATGGATCGAATCAACAGTTAGTAGTATTTAGTTTTTTTTTATAAATAATAAAGAGGTTCATTAATATTATCTAGTTTCAGCATTATGAGTGCGGACTCTATCCACCTTATATGAAGAGTTGCAGAAAGTACAGAGCAATCATTTGCTAGAAGTTTAGTGATCTTTCAAAGGAATCGCATCCCACAACCTTTGGTTCTTGTAAGAAGCCATAATGGTTTCCTAAGACGTGTGATTTTTTTTCTTTAATTACTTTCATGGCCAGGATAAAGACATATTTAAACTAATATTTTATAAATCAAATTGAGGTAGATAAATCAGCGGTTAAAATAGCTCAATCAATTTTAAGTTATTATCTTTTTTTTTGGGATATTTTATCTGATTAAAGTATTGGAGAACTAGAGAACTCTTGTATGGTCACATCACTTTGAGGCAAATATATAGATGCACACACATAAATAAATAAATAAAAAGAGAAAAGATAAAAGAGTAAATAATATATAATTAAATGATGTGTATTTTTATAGTTTAGGTGCCTAGAAGTTTGTTGGCCATACAAATATTTTTCTGGTGAACCCATGAGTTGGGCATATTTTTCAGTAATAATACATTTGTACGTCAATCAATTATTGATACATAAATTTTGGTTTGAGGTACCACTAACTATTTTTCATTAACTATATTTTAAAAGGAATCATAAAATCATAAGATATTAACTTAATAGCATAATAAGATCTAGCATAATGCCATTAACTTATAAATTCAAGACACAATGAGTGCAAGTCTTTTACTATGGGAGTTGTGAGAGTATACTAAGAAAAATAAAAGGATTTGCATTGATAGACATCCACCAAATATGGATTACACTAACCCTTTTTTAAGAACTAAAACTACAAAAAATACAGATTTTTTTAAAACAAACAGACAAAGTGTCCAAATTTATTAAAAAAAATACAGATTACATAAACTAAAAATTTAATTAAACATTTCATAAATAGTAACTTTTCTGCTTGGAAACATAAGCACATACAAAGTAAGTACTTCCCTCCGTCTCAAAATAGATGTCAAACTTACCAAAAATGTTTGTCTCAAAATAATTGTCGCATTCTCATTTAATATGCACTTTACTAATTTTATCATCTAATTAATACTAAGTGCATCACTCGTAAGTCATTATCATCTATTTTGTATATGATAGTCATGAATAAATCAATTATCATTAAGGTTATTATTTCATAAAACTGTGTATCTCTTCTCTTTTTTTTTATACATTTTTCTGAATATGTGTGAAATGTAAGTGTGACAGTAAATTATGATATGGGGGAGTATTTCCTCATTGCTAGCTTAAGACTTGAGAGACACGAATAAGGTTGTGATTTTCTTGTCTTCTAATCTTTGTTTAGAGCTCCAAATGCTAGCTCTTTGTTTAAAATTTCGAACGTTTTCATGCAAATAGGTATAAATGAATGGACCAAATCAACAATTAGTATTTAGTTGATCTTTCAAAGGAATCACATCCCACGACCTTTGGTTCTTGTAAGAAGCCATAATGGTTTCCTATATGGTTCTTTTTCCTTTAAATACTTTCATGGCCGGCGTAAAGACATAATTAAGCTAATATTTTAAAAGACAAAGAGAGGTTAAACTCTTTTTTTGGCTAAACTCTTTTTTTGGCTCGAATCATTGCTGACGCAGAGTTTGTCTATTGCGGGAGTCGAAGCTGTAAGTATCGGGTTGATCCCTCATGTCGCAAATAGTTTATGCCATTGAGCCAACGATAATAATTTAAACGGCTAAAATCTAGAATCAAGTATTAAGATCACAATAAATTAATGCACAATCAAGCATTTGATAACTGATTAAAGTGTTGGACAACCATGGGTTAGACATGGTCAGTGGCGGACTTTAATGGGAGTCGGGGATGCCACAGTACCCCCCAAATTTAGTAAAAAAATTAATATATACACATATATTTTATACTCAAAGTTAGAATATATAAAACCGAATAAACTTTATGCAACAAATATATCAGTAGTTGAGTGGTTAAGGGCATTATTGGTGTGTTTAGGGTCTCCAGTTCGATTCCTATGGTGGCCACTCCACTTTATTGAAATGCATCAAGCAAGATTTGAAACCATGACATTTAAATTGACATGAGTAACTTTGACCACTTACCAAACAAACTATATGAATACATAGTTAATTTTTGTTTAAATATTTGTTATTATTTTGGTCCCTTCCAATTTTTTTGTCAAGATCCGCCATTGGACATGGTATTTTTTTTGTATAAAACCAAATCAATTGAACTAATCCAATCCGATTTGTATAAAACCGAACACCAATCCAAACGAGACCGATTCAGATATTTTTAAGAAAGCCAACAAAATCAAATCTGCGTGTATTATTACTCTCATGCGGTTCGAACGACTTTTTTCGATCAAAACCAAACCGTACTCACAAAACCTCCAAAATACTTTTTTTTTCGTCGGTAAATAAATAATACATAATTTTTAGTTTCAGGTACGCACTAACTATTTTTTATTAACTATATTTTTAAAAAAAATCAAGTTGTCGTATCTAAAAATGATTGAGTTGCAGTATATTACATAAAAATGTAAAAATGTATTGTAAGAATCTATGGTAATGCTTTATTTATATTTATATATATATATATATATAACTAAAAGCTGGAAATCTAAAGGCAGATATAGGTTGTCCGGATCCACTTCACTTCTTCCTCTGTACTAGCACAAAAGATAGTAAACCAATTAATTACCAAAACAAATTAAGGAAATAAATCATGAAAGCTTTGATTCCAATTCTCACATTCATCTGCATCATCAGTGCCTTCTTCTACAAGAGCCAGGCAACCTCAACATTAGTGGCTCAGCCTCAAATGAAAATGAACGAATCTTCCACGTTGAACCAAAATCAACAAGTAAATTTTACACACTTACTCTTCTTTTTTCTTTTCAATTTTACGATTCTCACACTTGAACATGTTGTTAACTGCAGAACCACAGTACTACACTGGTTGGGACCTGTTCTTACATGGTCACCATAAAGACCAGTTGTAGTTCTCCCTCCTATACCAAAGATCAAATCAGTACTTTATTTGGAGACGCCAATGGCACTGAGGTAGGTACCTTCTATGTAAAGTTGGAGTTAGAGAATGTCAATGAAATTTGTATGATACTCAATATTAATTCAACGCAGGTTTATGTTCCTCGATTGGATGATGTTAACGCTGGAACGTTTGAGCAGTGCTCGACAAGTGCATTTGAGATAAGTGGGGCGTGTGGCAACAAAATCTGCAAACTCTACCTATTTAGGAAAGGAGGCGATGGTTGGATACCTGAGAAAGTCACTGCATACGACTATTCCTACCCACCTATTACATTTTACTACAACTCGTTAATTCCCGATGATGAATCTGGCTATGGCTTTGACTTTTGTCAAGAAATTTAGTGTTAAATCTTGCAATCCATGTCAACAAAAAGCCTCACTCACAACCAATGTAAAATTTGGTGACAACTCCAAGACATCATTTACAAATAACTCAGTTGTTGCTATATAGCATCTTCTTTTTTATTAAGCTTACATATACAAAACTAGTATTCACTTCATATCCTGTTTGTTTGTTAAAATAATTGCCTTTTTTCATCATGAAAATAATAATTTCCTTTAAATAATAAATATTTATAAACAAATTTCTATCTTGCACCTACTTAAAGTCTAGTTATAACACATTTTCTCACAGTAGCCAAAGCTTGAAGTAATTTGCACTGGTGACTAAATGCATATTTAGTTTCTGTTCTTTGGCAACAAAAACAAAAAACAATTCTTCTTTAAGTCACTCTTGAAATAAGTTTTCGATCTTTAAAGTACTTTAAAGACAAATGTCATTCCTTAAGCCTGCTATGGTATTAACTATGGTATTAATGATATGAGTAAATGTAACAGCTACCAAAAAGTGAGCAAACGGGTGCTAGCTGCTAATTATTTTTCATATCTTCTAGCACGTAATAAAAGGAAGTGGACTAGGTTCAATCACTGGACCGGTGTATGAAAAATTATTTATTTAGAGAATTCAACTCCTTAAATGAATCTCCGATACCTCGAAGAATTGGTCTCTACGTGGAGGATATATTGATCTAAAAAAAAGCAGTGGACTAAAGTAATGTTCTTGTTTCTTTTTTTGTGTAATTAAGTAATATTCTTGTTAAACAGACCTATGAACAGCATAATACCGTTTAGCTAAATGAGACAAAAAAACGATGAGAAACTTTATAACTGGTGTATTCCATTTTCTAGTTCCTCCCAGTATATCTCAGGTGCATAGGTCCAGCACAAAGATCATTGAGACTACTTTACAAGTTTTACATTACTGGAAATTTTCATCCAAACACATTCTATTGCCTTATTAAAGAATCAAAAGGCAACAACAATTCCCATCGGTATTTACTTTCACAACCTCTGCGCAACTCTTTCATACAAATCACGAGGCCAATTCCTCTTTGAATTATTTGCAATAAAACTCGCAATCTGCAAAAAATAAATCAAGATAATTAGCCATTATAGAACAAGAGCACATATTAACAATTAATAATCAAGTTAAAGTGTTATTTTAAAACTATGACAGATGATAATCAAACGGCTTTGCCTCTGACAGGGAAACACCGTAATTGCAGGTCTAGAGCAACCATCATTTTCCTCCATCAAGAAGTGGATAAATGAACACTTAAATGACAATACAGATTAAAATTTACTCACTGATGTCTTGAAATCTTGATTGAAGTTCACTACCAGCTGATTCATAATCTGAGGCATTTTCTTTAGAAAATTTATTACCTTTATTCTAGAAATGGCAAAAGCTTTTTTACTGTAGTAAAATATGCTGAATATTATTCAAGTTGTAATGAGTACAACTTGAATAATATTCAGCATACTATCAATATGACTATATAGCCCGAGTTCCACCTAATGCGCCTGATTATATAGCCCAATACAATAATTAAATGATATACTCCTAATCACTACGCTTATCTAAAAAAAACCTAATCACTACAGATAGGATAATGATCACGTATTAACAATACTCCCCCTCAAGTTGGTACTTGGTATATTGGTATTTAACACTTTCAACTTGCAAGTACGGTTGGCTCAATCGTTCTGCCACATCTGTTAACACATCTACCAGCTGGTGTCCAAAAGGAATGTAGATTGTTATCAAATCGCTATCTAGCTTTCCCGTGAGGAAATGTCGGTCTATCTCAATGTGTTTTTGTCCTATCATACTAAACAGGATTATGTGCATTAGTAGCTGACTTATTGTCACAAAACAACTTAATAGGGCTTCCATACTTTATCTTTAAGACATCAAGCACAATTTACAATAGCTCACAAATTCCATGTGCTCTAAATTTTGCTTAGTTTCTTACGTCTCCAAGCAACAAGGTTCGCATACAAGAATATGTAATAGCATGAAGTTGACCTCCAATCACTCACTAAACCTAGATAATCAGCATCGGAGTAAGCATCCACTTCTTTTAAACAAGAGCCCTCTCCTTGAAGTGGCTTTGAGATAATGCAGAACACAGCCAACAGCCCTCTCCTACAAATGTCGCACCCTTAAACCATGATTGGCTACATATGTTAAATTTGGATTGGTGGGTTACAACTAACTACAGTTTCCAGAAGGAAAGGTGCACTAGGTGCACCATACCTAACTGTATGTTGTCTTTCTAATACATCATATAAAATGATGAACACAGATTGTATAAACTTTTTATTTTAAGACTGTTGGAGGAATATTAGTTATGTTTTGTCATATCAATTAGTCTTAATTATAATTGATTCCTATTTACATTATAGATGAGTCTATTGTAGACACACTCCTAGGACAGCTTCAAGATAGAGGTTTTATTTTTGGCTTGACCAAAAAGTTTTCCATACCATAGGGAAGCCACAAGCTTATTACTTGTGGGAGTACTCCAAACATTTGTTGACAACTATTATGGTGAATGATAGTATTTCAATAAAAGTAACTACAGCATGGTCATAGATCAACCAAACAAGGGATCCACAGGATAATACCTTAGCCCTTAAGGCACGAAGTGATCCATCGGAGTCTGTCACATTGTCCACACAAGTGAGAGAAACCTTTAATAGATCTGGTATACAAGCTTGGACATGAGGGGATAAATTTTCGAACACATCAACAGCAATATCAGGTCCTCTGGGATCTAGAGGGAGAAATGGAAGTTTGGCAACCTCCCTTAATGCATCAACATGATTCCCCAGTCTTGCCAATTTGTGAATTGATAATATTGACTCAAGTTGTCTCAACACAGTTTGCTGCTCAAAAACATGCTCTCTTTCTTGTAGACTGCAAAAAGAATTCAATCGATTAATTTTACTTGAGGATTGAATGCAGATATGCTATATAGATTTCTTTTAAGTAGTTGATTGCATTGATCATAGCAATTCAGTTTAAAGAGCCAAAATCCAAATTACTGGGGTATCTATTTCATTAAAATGTAAGATCTTTTAAAATCATTATTTCTTCTAGCAACCAATAGTCAGGCAGTCTTGGAATTTCCATGTCTACTCATAAAAGAGTCCCACGAAATTAAAATCATTATTTCTTCTAGCAACCAGTAGTCAGGCAGTCTTGGGATTTCCATGTCTTACTCATAAAAGAGTCCCACGAAAGACCTCATAACTTGTCGCTGTTAATAACCATAGCACTCTTTTAGTAAACATATTGACCCGATTTGAACAATAGTTGCAAATAGAAGAAAAACATAATCCCTTATGAAGCAGTGAATTTTAAATAAATAAAAAATTATAAATTGATTACTGATCAGGTTTCTAGCCTTAAAGGAAGAAAATAAAACTAAACAAACACCCAAGGACTACACCCACGGAATCAGCAAAAGGGTAACTCAATCCTGTCGATGGTATATCTCAAGTCACTTGAGACAATCATCCCTTGTGACACCTGTTTTTGCAAGTAAAATACCAACATTGGCCTCATGAAATATATGGGAAAGATGGACTTCTGAGTTACACCGAAGAAAAGTTTGATCTACATGATCACTCCATGAAAAAAGTTAAGTGTAAGGAAAAAGATAATAAAAGAATCAAATCACATTCTGGGTCAAATCACCACATAATAGTTTCTGAACATGCTTACTAGATTTATTAAGTTCTTACACGAAAAGCATTTTTTTGAAAGATTAAGTAAAAGTTGAAGAATAACGCTACCCAAAAAGGGGAAGACCTAGCATAGCAATACATAAGCAAGGGAAAAAAGATAAGGATTTCAATAAGACCTGACATCTGGGTAGTAAGTATATGTCTCCAAAATCTCATTGCCAGATTGGATTAGGCCAGCAGTCCGACTTTCGCCATCTAATCTTCCACGGAAAAGAGCACAAATAGCTTCAGAGAGGCACTTATTGATGGTATCCAACGCCATTGAGAAGGATCCCACTCTCTTCTGAATTTCTATAGACTGGACCAAAGAAAACCAGTATCAGAAAATGCGGCATTAGCATTGGATGAAAACAGAGTGATGAGTAGAAAGAAAAACAGAGAGTTAACAAAAACATAGGAGAAAGTATATATATAACTTTGTTGGTGGGAAAAGTCAAGAGAAGAGACACAATACGATAAACACACATGTGAAAAGTAATTAGATGTGATCAGATATATAAAACTTTGTTGGGGTGTGAAGGACAATGCTGGTGGAGTTAGGTAATGTTATAATTAACTAACATCAGTTGAAGGTTTTCTTTCTTTTCCTATTGTTCCCCTAAAATAAAAGCAACAGAAGAAATAAATTACTTTGTCGTACATCCCAGCCTCCTGACACTGGCCTGCTGCTTCAAACAAAAATTGTTGCCTTGCTTTTGGATCAGCCACAAAACGGCCTAATTCCCCTTCTTCTCCAGCACCTCTTGCACCAAGTAAAAGATATATGCCTCCATCCCTTAACAATAATTCAGTTAGAAGCTGCTTCAGCATCAAGTTTCTCTGCCTTTGCTGATCAACATTACCTCTACCAGTCCATGACAACTGCCCACCGCCCACTGCCGCAGCAGATTGTGCATAATATTCTAGTGCCATTTGGAGATCACCAAGACGTAAATACATAGATCCATATTGCCTGATAATGGTGGACACTTCAGCATAAGCATCCATGACTCCCAACTTCTGCCCAGTACCAGCACCTTCAGAAAGGACCCCATGATCAGCAAGTACAATAGATAGGTGGGCAGCATCAATGTTGTATCCTTCATCTCCTGTTTCCTTAGACAAGTATAATACAGCTGGAAGCAATTGAATGCTCAAAAGCAAGATATACGGATATACCAGAGGATCTTTTCCATTTTTTGTATAGTATGATGGTTCAAATTTATTCAGGTAAATTTGCAAATCATCCAAGCTGTATGGAACCAGACCATCATTCAGAACAAAGGACGAAGATCCTCCGGGGCAGTCCCGCACCGCCGACAATTGGAACCACAAGAAATCCTCTATTGTACTAAAAAGAGGTGGTTGATCTCTAAGCAGACGATCAATATGTCGTCGAGAACCTGATATGATGGCATACAGCAGTAACTTTTTCTTGTCATATGCACCTCGACCTACCCGATCACCACTTCTCAACATTCTTTCACACTCTTCTGATGCAGCAGCTGCAATTTCTTCTGGTACCATTCCTCCAGTATTAATCCACTCTGTGAGCTGTCAGCAACAGTAAATTATTATAATTACACCATAAATTGATACAAAATAAGAAGTGACCGTGACAGGTACCAAAGGAGCAAATTGATGTGAAGCACGTGAAGATAAGGCAACATTTCTTGCTTCGTCATAGTAACCAGACCTCAGACAAAAAAATATCTGTCAGAAAAAAAGTGCAAGCTTAGCTCATCAATATTAATTTCAACTAGAAACAAAGAAATGAGATATATGGCTGAACCGTTAAACCAAAGAAAATAAATGAAAGATAAGAAACAATGGAGTCCAACTAACTTTTGGGGATGGCAAGGAGTACAGTCTATGTAGAATACTATAATAGCCAGGCCCATATCCGCATATAAGAAAATTACCCAAACCCAAACACATGTTGGTAGTACTTTAATGCCCTTTACCGTAACTAATAGAGATACCTATATACTCAGATGTGAAACCATTACTTTCGTTTTAGTTATTAGAGATATGTTTTGTCTGTTGATTGATGTATCTATTTTTTAACAAACTAGTTAATTTAAAAGTATTTTAATACTGAAATTGACTATGAAAAGTCAACAAAAAGAGCAATGACGGAAATTGTAAACTCCAACTTAATTAAAAAATATATCCAAATATTTTTGAAATTCTAATCTATAAATCTGTCTACATATCCCAGCAGCACCATTTCCCACCCAAATTGATCTCCTATTACACCTTCAACTTCTCACAACATCCTAAAGGGAGGTTTTGTTTCAAGTATTGTAAATTTATTACCAGGAATATCACTCTCAAGAATATAATGATTGAGGATCTTTAGCTTGAGTATTTTTTGAAAAAAGTGTTTTGGCAAACTTTTATAGAATTTTCAGGAATAAGATAGTTATAGGAATTAAAAATGAATTTTATATATAAATTCCATTCCTACTTCAAGGAAATCCATTTTCCCAACCCCTCCCGAGGGAATGTTTTCATGGAAAGTAGTTAGTTTTTGCTTGGGAATATTTTATACCCAGGAACAATTTTTCAACGTGTAACAAACATGAGAATACACATTCCTTATCCATATATTCCCAAAATGTGTTTAACTGTCTAGAAACAAACCCACCCCGAGTGTTAATGATAATTTATTTGTTAGATAAGGGTAATGCATTTAAGCTTCTTTCACAAACTTATTTTCTTGGAGAATTGGCATTTTTTTATTCTTTCATACCGAATTCATTTATAAGAATTGGAGTATACTAAAAAGAATTAAATGGATTTTTTTCATTGATACTTAACCCATACATAGTACGGGCATTACACTAGTTCTAAACATTATAATAAGCATATTGTGCAGGTATGAGAGGTAGGTAAGACACTGCAGGACCCATTCCCGCAAATTTTTTACCCATGCCTAGAGCCAAACCCATTTGATGAGGAAAACCACAATCAAAGTGAGTAACTTGCTGGTACCCATTTGGTCCAATTCCAAATTCAAATGTCATCCCCTACAAATTTTATAGTCAGATGAAGTACCTGCTGCCATGTGGTATCAACAGGAGGTTGCCGCCGAACATCACCAGCATCAAAATCCAATACCCCATAATCCCTCAAACGAATCTGCACAGCAATAACTACAATCAGGGATTTTTCAAAAAAAAAAAAGGTTTACTGTTTAACAAGATGCATATTCTTCAAATTGAGACAAACCCGGAGAAAGGCACGGATTCTTTGCAAATTTCCAACACCACCACCAAGAGAAGCCTACAATTACATCAAAAAGCAAGCCGAAATTAAGTGTTGATACAACGAAATAAAAATCGATGCTTGCTTGCTCCTATCTTATGTGAATATGAATAAAGTGCAAACAGCAGAAGGCCAAAAAAATTGAGAGAAGCCTGTGAAAGTATCCCTCAAAGTATGGCATGGAAACATAAGAAGTCCAAATGTAGATTATCAATATTTATAAATAAATAAATAAAAGGATTTTTGCAACAGAATTGTTGGCACAAACAAACGTGCAATGTATGAATAAAGACCAGACAGCAAAAGGGAAATAAAACTTGAGAGAAGCTTGTCAAAGTATTGCTCAAAGCATGACATGCAAACATAAAGATCCCAAATTTAGATTATCAATGTCAATACTAATACTAATAAATAAATAATGATAAAATTCTAAGAAGTATGTATAAACTGAAAGTAATGAAACTTGAGAGAAGAGAGAAAACATTTTCTGTAATTTGATTGAACTGAATTGATTGATTCTGTTACAGGTCTCAGCGGCTATTTATAGCTTGCTGTAACAATCAAAACCAACTCGCTATGTATAGCTTGCTGTAACAATCAAAACAAACTCTAAACTAATGTAACTAATCCCAACTTATCTAGCTAACTAATTGTTAGATAGGTAACTAACAGTCCGAACAGGGTTGTTAGACCCTGTGGCGGTGCTTAAATTGGTGCAGGATAAGCTGACTGGGATTACTACTTCCACAAATAATAGACAAAGTTTTTGCAACGTAACAGTTGGCACAAACAATGCAAACTCATTTCTGCCGACTGTGATATAACTTATATGAGTAAAGAACAAGCTGAGAAAAGCTTTACACAGGTTTTCTCAAAGTGACTCCCTCGAACTCATAGCACACAAACACAAGTAATTAAAGAGAGGAAAACTGAACAAATAACAAGTACAGGATGCATCAGTACTAGTAGTAAAATCGTGAATAACAGATTACTTGTGCAGGATGACTTTGAATAGTATCCATGATGTATTTCTCATGTCCCCACTCAAGGTGGCGCCTTGCCCCAATAATTAATGACATCCTTTTCGAAACACGTTGCAGGGCTGAGTCCTCATCCATCAGCATCTGTTTCAATTGGCGAAGTTTAGGAAACGTTCACTTTGACAGAGGTAGAACCAATGAAGTTGCAAACAAAAGTTTTTCTTTCTACTTTGTTTGTTAACAGCATAAATAAGAAGTACAACCTGAACAAGGTGCCATATCTTTCGCATTGTTACTGATTTTCCACCACTAGCATCAATGTCCAAACATTCATATGCACCCTTGAAAGCTGCAGCAGGCTAACAACCATAGAAAGCATATGATGAAAATTAACATACATGTAAACAGAGCAACGTGAAATATTAGTCAGAGCTTTCAGGAAAATAATACAGCAAAACATCCCAGAACAAATAAAGCATTACTTATATCTAAAATGATGAGTGGAAAGGATATTGAATAAATAGTATATACACTAGCTTCATGTCCATCACCATGTTGATCACTAAAGCCATGAACAGGCAACAGCATCCGCTAAGTTTTTTATTTAATCTACTAGAAATCTAATTTTATATTTAGGAGATTGGTAAAGTAGAGGACATACTTTAAATGGCAACCCAGACTGCCTTGCTTTATTCAAATTTTTCACTACTTCAGCATAGACAGATGCCTTTTTCTCCGCAATGGGTCTGCTAGTCAGTGGAACAATGTCCATGCGGGAGATACCGGAAGACACTTGCGGATTAGATGCCATAGACACAACCTGACCTGAGCGGGTACCCACATTGCTGTTAGCAATCATGTTTGTTCTGGGTAATGTTGAAATCCGGCTTAAACTCTGAAGAAAATCACGCTTTTCTTTTTGCCAATCCTCCTGTCAAACAATAAACTCTACTGAGTAGTAAGAAAGCTGAGCCAATATAATATCAAGCACAAATAAACTCATTTTTAATCACTGATATAACAATACAATATTCAACACATTTATAAATTGCAAATATGAAACCTAACGATTTACTTACTTCACTATGCTACTTCATTTCATATGTGAAGTTGCATAGAACAACGTAAGCATGTTTTATGGAAAAACAATCAGGCAAAACGAATGCTTCGGTTGGGGAACAGAAACGTAATTGACAATGTTATAACTGAAAAGCTATCAAGTTGTATGAGTTCACCAGAACCATGCGGTCACCTTTTCTTTTCTTTTTCACCCATCTTTCATTTTTCTAAAACATATAACATGCAAAATTTTCATAGAAAGGGGAAATCAGTGATTACAAAGAAGGTTAACCACATCACAAAAGGAGATGTAATCATCAACAAAGATACAAAGTAAAACAGGGCAAAAACAAACAATCTACTTAGAGTACAATAAATTTCTCCAATCCCTTTGTCATAATCTTGTCCCGAAATCCAAAAAAATAAATATAAGGACTGGTATTTCCTTTTGAAATTTAAGAGATTTTGAGTCTTTGACTACAATCAAGCAAATAAAATAAAAACAAAAGTATGTAACCATAAAAGAAAAACAAAAGTAACTAACTATAGGACACAGCCATATTTCTTATTTTCAGCAACACAAGAAAAACATAAGAACACATTGACTGTGGAAAAAATTGGTTCACCAATACACGCAAACAATTCCTAGTTTTATAGTTTTATGGATATATATCAGGCAAGATAACACTAACCTCTAAAACTTTCATCATATAATCATTGAAACTCCTGAGATTATCTTTCTGAGCTTCCTGGACGGCAGAGACCATTGCCATTTCATGAACCTGAGAACAAACAGAGTATAGAATATTGTCACAATTCCATTCAATACGCACTTTTTCTGAAAGACATTCAATAAGAACTAGATGCACAGAGTCATAAGATTTTGTTGGATTTACACAACTAGGTACACAACTTCACATACAAATACAAACAATGAATACTTTAGCTTTGCTTATAGAAAAAGGGGAAGCAGACAGAAGCCAATATAACAAGCATGCTACACTACCATGCTTATCCGTGAGCAGTAAAATTATATCAAAGTGAAAACCATCAATAATAGTCATCATCAGAGCACAATTCTTTAACTTTGACAAGATGTGATGTATTGAACAAATTCAAACATCAGAATTCCAACACTATATTTGACCCCATAGGTACAAACATTTCTCACTGGTTATTGTGAACACTAACCAAACTCAAAATCATAGAGATTATGATATCTAACACTGATAAAAATGATGCATATTGAATCAATTTAATATCTAGTTGATTTAAAATGATAGTAAATGTAAATCCAAGATGAATATAAAGCAATTTGAAAGTGAATATTACCTGCTGTAGGTACTCCTCAACACTTGTTGCCTCAACAGGAAAAACATCCTCAAAAGTTGTCTACATACCCAACAAAATAGAGAGGGCATAGCATCGGCACAGATAGTAGTGAAGTGAGCTAAGAAGTCTCAAGAACCACAACACAAGCAACTAAAAAAGTAGTTTGATATGAGCTTCCACGAAAAGTTTCTTTTGCGTCCAAACAAGGTTGTCTAGGGGAAACAAGGAAGTCTACTCTATGCAACTTAGCCTAAGACTGCTTAACATATAATGAAACCCGTTATCGAATTCATAAAAAATACATGTAACAGGAAAATAAATAGAATACCTAAAGCCAAGAAAAGCAAAGATGTTCAATGTAGAAAAAAAATTAAAGTTTATATAAAGTGATACCTTCAGTTCAAATGACTTCAGATCCCTTGCAAGCTGCTCTGCATTTATACCCTCACGAGCAAGGAGCCTGTCCGTGCAAAAGAAATGAGCATACTAATTGACTGTATGCTATCATGAATTCAAGCAGTTTATGCTCTAAGAAAATGATGGAAAAGGAAAACTATGTATTTGGGCATGTAAGATTACGATCTCCAAGGACCGTATTAACAAGACGCGAAAATAAAAGTGACAACCCTGCTGAAAAAGGGCAACGGGAAGCCAAAAGAGACATGGTATGATACAGTTTTGGACTTCAAAGGATTTAAATTGCATGGGGGCTCCATGAAGATACACTATCCATGATCAAGTGAACTGACATGCTAGATTCCAGTTAGCAATCTCACTTAGCCAGAGTGAGGCTTAACTATTGTTTTTGTTGTTCTACTTTGAGAGAGCCGAAAATGAACAATTATATATCATTATAGAAAGAATCTCTCAAACAGCTCAAAGCAATCCAACTAGGAACTAGCAAAAATATGATTTAAAATTTTTCATCATTTCTGAATTCTAAGTGATCGAACAATTTGGCATAATAAACAAATTTGCATTGCACATTAACGACGACCAAAGAGTACCTTGTTGCAGCAATGGATTGGGAAGGCGCCTCGGACCTTACAGTCTTGGACCTAAGCTTCTTAGATAATGCTTCAAGTTGATCCAAGTTCCTCTGAACAATGTTTAAAAGTGAATTCAAAACCAGAGATCCCGAAATCATAGTTAATCAACAGTTACTTCATTTTTTTTCCAACCAGTGACGATTCTAACTGATAGGAAGTAATTCTTATTCATTTATTAGGTCAAATTGAAGCTGTGCATAGTTCACAATCAAAAGATAATTATACTTAACATCCAAATGCAATGAATCGGATCATTTCTTTGTCAAGGTAAATCTCGCGAAAGTGTAAGCGATTTAATTTAACACATCATAGTTATTATGCAAGTAAAATAAAACAGTGAAGAAATTGTTTAGAACATAATGCGGCGCAAAGTGTTATTGTTTGTGAGGAATATAGAATAAGCAACAAGTTGATTTGGCGGCATTGGTTACTGTGTTGTCAGCTTAAGAAAAAGAGAGAGAACCTGAAGTGGTGGGAACTGAGCAGAAGGAGCAGCTTGTTCCAGAAGCTTCGTGGAAGAATGTAGCAGATCGGTCCAACTGGACAAGTCTTCGTTCGCCATGACTCTCTAGCTGGAAAACGCGAAGAAAAGGGTTTTAGGGAGAGGAGAAGAGGGGAGGTTCTTTTCTTTCTTAAGCCCTAAATTTGAAAAAGCAGGTTCACTTCTGGTTCTTGAAAATGGGGATGAACCGGTGCGCTACCCAACTCGTTTCGGACCGGAAGGAAATCGCCAAATTTTATTTTTTTTTAGACAAGCAAGAAATCGCCAAATTGATTTGAGCATACTTTTTACACTAGCACGAGTATTAACTAGGGATGATTTTGTAAAAAAAATAAATATATACTAGGGATGACAATAGGCACAGGGCATAGTATTATAGTGTCTGTATTAGAATTCGTACATACATGGACAGTTATTTTAGGGAACGGATCCAGTAACTTGAGGGCGGGATGCCTTTGTGCCTTTTCTTTAATCTCACCCATTGGATAAATCAGACATCCCAAAATTGGACACGTGTCTTCTCTTTTTAAAATCATTAAAAAAACACTATCCTCAATCTGGGTCACACAGAACCCACGAGAGAGCACTATGCTTCGCTGCTCTCTACTTCCAAAACTGCTCCACTGCCGCCCCACCGCTCATTTCGTCGTGCCGGCCATTACTCCGATCGCCGCACCACCTTTCCCCTCTGGTCTAAAACACCATACCTCTGCAAGCCATCTATCATAGAACCCATTTTGATTTTGTGTCTTTCTTAGAAAACACTAGATTCAAATCAATAAATCCCTTAAGCTCCTTAAACTCAAACTTCTTCTTCCATGATTTCCTTTGTGTAGTTCTTCAATGGTTTTTAATGGCTTCTCTGAATAAGTATGAATCAGTTAATGCAAAACCATTTGTAAAATGAAAATATTATTTCTTAGTGTATCTTCAGCTTTTTTAAATATATTACAAAGCTCTTTGTGGATTTTAAAACAAATCGGATGAAAAACATGTTTGATGTGCATTAAGAATCAGTATGGTGAGTTTGTGGATAGTTTTATTTCAGTGATTTTTGAGAACAAAGTGCGGAGCATGTTGCGAAGGAGCAGCGATCTCCATTCCTGCTTTTACGATTTGTCACCTAGCAGTGGGGAGGTGGCAGCGTGGCGACCTGAATTGTGGGGTGGAGGTGGCGGAGGCTGGAGCGATGGGCGGCGGTTAGATGGTGGTGGTGGAGCTGATTGGCCAGAATCCCTTATCTATTAAGGCAATATCCATTTTTGTTAGAAGGGGGAATTTGGGTTGATGGCATTATTGTAAATAATATCATCTTACCCCTATACCCTCATTTATCAGACTCCATTGTTTACCAAATATAACCTCACTCTCTATATTTTGACCGACATACCCCACACTCTATATTTTGACTGCATCATTTACCAATATCCCCTCATTTTGTATCTCATTTGTTACCAATATATCCCCACTCTCTATATTTTTGACCGACATACCCCGACAAATTTTTATTTGTCCAAGACTTTTTTTATTATCAAAATGTACTCTCATTTCAGACTCCCACTGTTTACCAAATATATCCTCACTCTATATTTTTGAGCAAAGCGACATACCCCACTCTATATTTTGACCCCACCATTTACCAATATATACCTCATTTTGTACTCCATTGTTTACCAATATATCCCACTATATATATTTTGGACCGACATACCTACATTTAAATTTTTATTTCTCCAACACTTTTTTTATTATTATCTCTCTTAATTAATACACAATCCATTTTACCAATATACCCTCATTTTGTACCCCATTGTTTACCAATATACACTCACTCTATATTTTTGGACCGACATACCCCACTCTATATTTTGTATCCCACCATTTACCAATATACCCTCATTTTGTACTCCACTTTGTTTACCAAATATACCCCACTATAGATTTTGAACCGACATACCACGACAAATTTTTATTTGTCCAACACTTTTTTTATTATTATCTCTCTTAATTAATACACAATCGTTGACTTCCACACTTTTGGTGGGAAAATTTTGTTCCACCATTTACAGAGTATACCCTCATTTTGTACCTCATTGTTTACCAATATACCCCCACACTATATTTTTGGGCGAGATATACCCCACTCTATATTTTGTACCCCACCATTTACCAATATACCCTCATTTTGTACCTCACTGCTTTTCAATATACCCCCACTCTATATTTTTGACCGACATACCCACGACAACACTTTTTTTATCCACTTTTGGTGGGAAAATTTTATTCCAACCATTTACCAATATACCCCTCATTTGTGTACCCCCTTTGTTTACCAATATACCCCACTCTATATTTTTGGACCAACATACCCCCACACTATATTTTGTACCCAACCATTTACCAATATACCCCTCATTTTGTACCTCACTATTTACCAACATACCCCCACTCTATATTTTTGGACCGACATACCCACGACAATTTTTTTGTCCAACAATTTTTTTAATTATCAAAATGTACCCCTCATTTTGTACCCCACTGTTTATCAATATACCCTCACTTTATATTTTTGGATCGACATTGTCTGCCTCATCCCCCAGAAAAGGCTATCGTTGCCTCTTCGTCTTATATATATATGTGTTGCGTATTTTTATACCCCCTTATAAAATATTGATGTTTTTGAAACTACATCGTAGGCGCATGTTAATCAGCACTCTCGCATCGCGACGTAAGAAATCCCTAGTAAAGGGAAAGCTGCTGGTGTTTTTGTTTTATTGAGTTTTAAATTAAAGAGTGAACATGTGGCACATTTAGGATCACATGATTTATCCAACGATTTGTAAATAAAGTAAAGGCAAAGCAAGGTATTGGCGCCTTAAAGGCACCTAATCTGCTCCCGTTATTTTAGTGTTCGTCGTCATACGCTATAGACACTCAAGTGACTATAGTCGCACTCACTACTTGCATTTTAAGTTTTTAACAGCGGAAAAATAATAAATGACATAAAAAAATTCTAACTCAATTAAGCGGGTATTTGAGAGAAGTTCATGTTTTTTTAGTCAAAACTAGGATATCCACCGTCAAACGTAGTGACTAATCCCCTCGCCGTGAGAGAAGTTCATGTTGCCGCAGCCATACGTTTAAAAATGGTTTGACGAGAAAATATAGAAGCTATACTTTGTAGCTTTTGTTTTGACGTGAATTCTAGCATGATTTTAATATTTTCCAAATACCCGCTGAAAAAGCGATCATTTTTTTAGAAATCTACTTATTAAAAAATTACACATGATATCATTTAGTGAATTAAAAACTTCTACAATATTAGTAGCTTATATTTATTTTTTAAAAGTTGGATATATTTAAAATGGTAATAATATTAACTAGTAATATATATATATATATATATATATATATATATATATATATATATATATATATATATATATATATATATATATATATATATATATATATATATATATATATATAATATAACATAATAAAATATAAAGATCCAAAATATTAGTATTTACATTTGGTGTTTCATGGATAAATCATTTCCTTTATTTTAAATTGTATATAGTTAAAATTGTAACATTAGTAATGTATGTGAGTGCGGGCCAAGAGTAAGTTGGGCACTGTAGTGCCTGAATCCGAGCACGCGCCCATTTTTGCGGATAATTACCCACCCATTTGGGCACTAAGGTTGAAAAAACAAACCAATAATTTCGAAATATTCTAACGAAGAAACCAGTACAGCTTTGAAAAAGTTGAGATGATAAAAACAAGACACAGATTTTCACAGGTTTAAACTACAAAACACATTCATTAGATGTACACGTTAATAGGCACATAATTGAAAAAGGGATCTGCATATTCGTTTAATCGTTCTGAAGCATCCACATCAAAATACCATCTACATCCTCTTGCTAATATCTCAACATCGCAAATAGATTGTAAAGGCCGGAAAGTTTGACCATATTTAGGTATCAAGAATTCAAGATAACAATAAGGTAAATACGAAGAGCCAAATACTTCCACATGTTGATCGAGATACTATATTATTTGGGGTTCCTAAGAACAATGATGACTGAATCTCCACGAAGGAACATTTTACTGATGAATCTATCCTTGTTTACTGGCTGAGCCTTTTTCTTTCCTTTACCAGTCTTTGGCACCTGGTTTGTACAAGCAGAACATTTAGCTGATGTAACAAGTTGATGGCAGACCATTTATAGAGTATATGTTAGGAGAAACTAGCAGTATACCCGTGCATACGCACGGGTGTTATCGTATTATTTTTATTAATAGACTTAGATATAATTTAATTAGTTCGAAGATTACTCCGTGAAAATCAAGACTAATTTAAAGTAGATAAACAAAAAGTTTTAAATTGTAATTGAGTTAGTGCGAACATTACCCCGTGAACATTTACATAACAATAAGTAATATTTCCGTGCGAACTTAGAAAACAAAATTGTATTAAAGTTTCAAATTTTCAAAATTGTAATTTTTCCCGTAGAGACTAAATAAAACTTTTTGATAGAGAAAATTGGAATATTAACAATGAAGGAGACATGTAAATGAAATTAAAGTGAATATATTGTGAAAAAATAGAAAAAGAGAGAGTTAGAGGAAGAAAGAGAATGAGAGAGTGAAAAAGTTTGAAAAGTAAGTGAAAGAGAGTGAAAAAGTGAAAAAGTGAAATTACATAAATATCCTAAAATTATTTGGTAGGGAAAAGGGTAAGATTGGTATATTTTGGTAGTAGGTTAATGGTATAGATAGATGTAATATTTCCAGTACAGCTTAGAAAACAAAATTGTATTAAAGTTTCAAATTTTCAAAATTGTAATTTTTCCCGTAGAGACTAAATAAAACTTTTTGATAGAGAAAATTGGAATATTAACAATGAAGGAGACATGTAAATGAAATTAAAGTGAATATATTGTGAAAAAATAGAAAAAGAGAGAGTTAGAGGAAGAAAGAGAATGAGAGAGTGAAAAAGTTTGAAAAGTAAGTGAAAGAGAGTGAAAAAGTGAAAAAGTGAAATTACATAAATATCCTAAAATTATTTGGTAGGGAAAAGGGTAAGATTGGTATTTTGGTAGTAGGTTAATGGTATAGATAGATAGTAGATTACCCCGTGAACATTTACATAACAATAAGTAATATTTCCCGTACAGCTTAGAAAACAAAATTGTATTAAAGTTTCAAATTTTCAAAATTGTAATTTTTCCCGTAGAGACTAAATAAAACTTTTTGATAGAGAAAATTGGAATATTAACAATGAAGGAGACATGTAAATGAAATTAAAGTGAATATATTGTGAAAAAATAGAAAAAGAGAGAGTTAGAGGAAGAAAGAGAATGAGAGAGTGAAAAAGTTTGAAAAGTAAGTGAAAGAGAGTGAAAAAGTGAAAAAGTGAAATTACATAAATATCCTAAAATTATTTGGTAGGGAAAAGGGTAAGATTGGTATTTTGGTAGTAGGTTAATGGTATAGATAGATAGTAGATAAGAAGGGAAATTAGAAAAAATTGCAGTTATAAGTACTTGCATTAATGTATGTCAGTTGAATTAGTAGGAGCTAAAAACAGTTGTCTTAATCTATGTGGGTGTATGTTAGTGTGTTGACATAAACTAATAGCAGTTGAGAGCAGTTATTTGCAGTAATAAGCAGTTCATGTATGTTAGTGTGCTAACATAAATAGGAAAGTCTAGATAAAAACAGAAAGGACAGTTTCAGATCTGCGTTGGAGAGAGATGCCAGTTATTCTCTAACTTGCCTAGAATTGTAATCTATAATTCTATATTCAGTATTCACTAGGGAATTGTGTGCAACATACAGTAATTTGTTCTGACTCGTTTCCAGCTTTCATTGTAATATTCCGTTATCTCTTGATATACAATTTTGTTCTCTTGATATTGGCTGAAAATATCACAAGTAGAGAAGTAAATCTAAGTAAACAGAGCATACCTCAGTCCACATTTCCCTGACATTTTCAAGAACCATATTGCAGTGCCTATCAAAAGCCCGAACACGACCCAGAAGCTTTTTGTTGTTCCGACAATTTATCAGTACCTGCATAAGTGTTTGAATAAAACCACACATCAAATACTGTGGATCTGCCTCAGAACCCAAAGTACTATGTGATACTAAAAAAACATACCTGGGTATTATTTTTAACGCTCATCATGAGTACAGATAATGGTCCAGTGTTGAACTCCTCTTCCTCATTCTTGCCTGTCTGTAACAATTGAGTATGACAACTTGATCAGATATTAAAGCATACTAAACACCCATCTAACATTAAAAGTCAAAAACAATGCAGTAGGAAAACAAATTGAGGCTGAAAGAGAAAAGATGAACGAACATCAAATTCCATCAATGGATATGTTCCTTTTGATGATAACAAATCACTAAATCATATAGCTAATAAATCTCAAGTACAGAACTTTAACAGATTATTAATTTTTTGCACTCCAGTCTAGGTAACGAGATTATGTTATTATCAACACAAAATATCTTTCCCTAACTAAGTAATGATAAAACATAAATTGGAGAAAATAAGACATTATGACACTATTAAAGGTCAGGCCAAATCATGCAAAACAAATATACCATCTGCATAAAATAAAAAATCAGCATACTAAGTTGTGTAGATAGAAGACAGATCATAATGCCAAACTTATCAAAATAAATATCAGTAAAGAATAAAAGAACTTACATCCTCTTCCATTGGCCGGCTTGAGAAAAAAAGAAAAAGAAAATAAAAAATGTTAGAAAGAAATCAACAAATTTTATGATATTATCAATTGAATTCATCAAGTGAACAGTGAGAGAGACGTACCTCATTTTGGAGGGATCTGCAGGACAGTTGCAAAATTCCTCCAACAAAGTTTAAACTGACACGAGAAAGAACATCAATCAAATGATTTTTTTATAAGTACATCAATCAAATGATAGATTGAACTGAAGGATAAAATAAAAAACATCATAAAGAAAAGGAATTCGGAACACAAAGGGAGAGGAAAGAACAAAATTGCGAGGCTCTTTGGTTCAGGTCTCTAAGTAATTTCTACATGGACAACTCAAGAAGACCCAAATTCATTTTTTTTATCATCATTCCTTGGAGACTAATTGAGTGGTTTCAAGGCAAAAGACTTCACAATACATGACTTAAACAAGTAAATAGCTAAGTTAAAAAGCTGCAAGCAAACAATAAACTATACTACCATACCATGAAGCTGAATATTGTGACAGATAGATTAAACAAAAAACTGATCAGATCCTTAAAAGGGACAGAGAGTGAGTAAGAAAATTTTCATTTTAGGTCTCCATGTACTCTCCACATAGATAACTCAGAAGAATGGTGTTGGCAATTATGAACTTAAAGAGAAAGGAGAACAAGCTAATACAAAATATCATGAGCTTGAAAATCTCCCAGACTACAAATTTGAGCAAGCACTAAACTCACAAACACATCAATTCATAATCTACGTAATTGCAGATATATCAGCTGTAGCTGAATCTCCTATTCAGGGGTAACAACTATGCTACAAAAGAAGGACACTGCAGCCTATAGTTGTCAACACTCAACAGCGGCGCTTCCCGGCACTAACGCGTAGTAGCGGTGCGGATCGGTAGCTCGCCGCTATTGTTCAGTCATAGCGTCACTGTTTAAGGGTTTAACCAGAAATTGCGGCGTTTCGCGCGCTACAGAGCCGCATCGGGAGAGATGAAGTAGGATTAGGGAAAAAAGGAAGAAAACCAAACCTGAGTTTTCCGGCGACTTCCTTCCTCCGCCTCTGCGACTTCAGCACGCGCTGTTTTAGGGTTTCTAAGTTTCAGCTGCGTAGGGTTTTACTTTTATTTTTTTATTTTACTTTTATCACTTGTTCTAGTTTTCTTCTTCTTTTTTTCTTTTTTTTTTTTTGTCTTTCAAACTTTTTTTTGCTTTGTTTATGAATTTTCCTTTCAAACTTATTTTGGCGTAAACCGGGTATGCTCTATACGCTACAAGACCCACAACTATATATGTCAATTTTATCATTACTAAAAATACAAATCTTTGGTAGGAGTTGGGCACATGAGTCGTGGGTTCAACTCCATGATCGATGTGAGGGCCTCTTTGGTGGAGAATCTGTAGAAATCGCTGTCATAGTAGCCAAAGAGTCTTGGCCGCTTGCGACCCTGCAAGTGAGCCTGGAGCCCAACTCACTTAAACTTTATATTCTAAAAAAAAATACAAAATACACATGGCTAGAGCAGAGGCATCAAAGAAAAAGCAGACTAGACACACAAGAAATGTATAACTGATGATAGTAATTACTAGAAACATCCCCGATTTTACATGGCTAGGTGGCAGGAGGTATCCGAATCTTCACTCCTAAGCTGCACTAGAGGGGAGAGACTGAATAAGGCACCTTGGCAACGACATCCAACAAACATAAGATTTAAAAGTTCAGAACTGAGCTTGCACTTTGAACCAAGAGGAGATATTTGAAAGTAAAATTGATAAACATAGTAGATACAGGTCTAAATCTGAGCCAAGCACTATATTTGGGCACAGATAACATCAGGCGGCTTAGGTAGGGGTAGAAGATGATCGAAACATGGTAAACGAGAGGTATGGCAATTGAATGGAGATCCTCTCCATTTCTCATTGCATGGCCAATTACCTAAGTTTGAGATGTATAAAGTATATCAATGTCTAATATATATCTTCTATTTTTAGGAATGTGTATATTATACATCCAAAACTATAGTAATGGACTCTCCATTTCTTTTGGGGAATGAAGAGGATCATAAACCCTGGCGGTTCGAGGGGGAGGGTGATGACTTCTAAGTGGTTGAAGAACCACCACCACCAGTAAAACATTGTTGTTGCTAGAGAGGAGAGGTGGACAAAAGTGATGGAGGCGAACAATAAAGACAAGGAGTTGTGAAAGGGTGTTGGAGACTATGGGTGTGAATGGTACGAAAACATACCATATTGTACCACACCATTTTCAAAATATGGCTCTAGTAATTTGGTTTGCAAAAAACTGATTTCTGTACATTTTTATTTATTTTTATCAGAGTACATAAACCAGTTTAGTACTAGTGTAAATCTAGTTTCTTAAACGTTCTATCTCTTATAAACAGTTATGGAAAATTGGAATCAATCAAATTGAAATTTTGAGCTACTCAAGAACCCTAAGCAAATACTAGTAGACAGTAGTATTATCAAACTTCTTCATATCTATGACATTGTTTCTTGAATATTCATAAATTGTTTTGTATATTTTCAAATATTTTATATTGTTTCTGAAAAATAACTTCCAATGTCTTAACGATAAACAACATTAAGGATAATCTAAGAAATATAGGTGTGCAAAGTGCAAACTGATTAAAATTTGTGCATACCCATATGAAGAATTTTTTTATTGAATCTCTTTGGGCCATTTTCTTATAATCCGGATCGGCTCAATTCAAATGGTCAATATTATTTCTTGACAATATTATTAAAAAATTCTAGTAGTACATAATACAATTATTGCTAACAACTTCACCAAAAGAAATACAATTTTTTTTTGGTCAAAAAAAATTAAATTTTTTCTGAACTCTAATTTTATTGTCTCTTCACTTATATGTAAACAAAATAACAATAAATAATTTTTTTTTCTTTAAAACTGAATCAAAACTTGATCACAAACCCCTAAAAAATGCATTATCGATTGCCATACGCAGACCGCAATTGATTTGGGGACTATAAGGACGTGAATGCATTTCTTCATCTCATCGTGAATTGATTATTATGATATGACAAAGCTAGTGGAGGTAGTGTGTGTAGTGTGTACACACTTACTTAGTGGACCCAACACACTTACTCCCATGACTCTTGCTAAGTTGCAAAGAAAGTCATCACGAAGATACCAACAAGGTATAGTACTACAAGTTGTAGAGATATTTGGGCTCCTTAAACATTTGGTCATATGATCTGATTTCTAGTCGGTGCGTACGAAAAAAATTTGGTAAAAGAGGCAATCCTGTAAAAATATTTGGTATAGTACCTCGTTTAAAGTATAAAGTATATCAAAAACTTTTTTTTGGTTAAAATAAGGTATTTTATGGATGACTTTTTTTTTGGATAAAATTATTTATATATTTTTTGATACTACATAATGGGGAACAAAAAGAGGAAAGGAAAAACAAGTACGGAAGGGGACTCTACTAGCATATGCTAATAGAGCATTTAAAAGACTTGAAGGATGACTATCCAAAGCAATTTAGGAGGAGTCGGAAGCAGCACCAAGCTTCGCCAAAAAGTCCTTACAAGCATTATCCTCCCTGAGTGAATGAGATACATGAATGATCTAGTTCTAGCAACCAAATCCTTAATATTTTTTACGCCGAATACTCATGCCACGGTTCTGAGTGTTGACACGGGGAGATGGCTGAAGATAGTCGAGTATGCTTGGAGATGACGCGCACCCTTATCCCAAGCCAGCGAGAGGCCATGATAAAAGCAAGGCGCTTGGCATGAAGGTTATCCGTTATAGCAATGTGACCGTAGAAACCGATTATCCAAGCTCCATCATTATTGCGAATCAACCCACCATATCTTGAAGGGACGGGGTTTTCCAAAGCGCTACAATCAACACTCAACACCGTAATTGGCTCGTTGGAGATGTGCCAAGAAACACATATGGCTTCAATAGGCGAGGACATCCTTGAAACAACCCGTCAAAAGACTCGAAAAATTATTTATATTGTTAGTGTATAATCATTAAATTATTATTTTCAAAGTGATAAAAGTTTTGTTTAGCCAAGAAAAGCGGTTCAATTTTGTGTCTATATAACATATAAAGGAAGAATCTAATAATAAAAATGCTTTGACTTATAATTTAAGAGTTTAATTTATATACACATGATAGGTATATGGCGCTTTACACTATCTACCAATTAAAGGTTGACACATCACCAAAAACAAATTGGTCGATTAGTAGTAACCACCAATTAGTCAATTGGTAACCAAACACTCCTTGAATTGTGATTGGTGGTGGTTGTAAAACCACAGTATGTGTATATAAATTAAACTCATAATTTAATTATCATTTGTTAAGTTATGATTTTTCATTATTATTTAAGAAATTTAATTAAAAAAGTCAATTCAAATTCTTTAAGAAAAATGAAGACAATGTCAACCATATTTTTGAACTTTATCATATATATGACAATGACAATGATTTTAATAATTTTCAATTTTCATTGGATGCAAAACATTTTAGAAAAAAAATTAATTTATATATATATATATATTTATTGTAAGTTAATAACTTTTTAAATTATCAATTAATCACAACTTGTTATATCATTGAAAATGTAAACTCTTTTTTTAATTATTTAAAAAGTCATTCACACATCGATCAATAATTGGTTGATGGTGTAAAGTAACTTTACACCGAGTACCAAACAATTAAACTATTTCAAAAACAATATATCATCATGATATCCGGTCCGGAGTGGGTTCGAAGCCCACGGTTGCTTAGAAGACCCGATATGACCAATACTGTAGCTATAAATGTGGTGCAAATCCCGAGAATCAGGTGGGTCATTACTACACTTTGTGAAGCCTGCCCATTTGCACGCTGCATCGACCAGAGAAGCGTCGGGTGTCATGTGCAGTCTTCTTCGCGTGCGACCCAGACAGACCGACTCACGACAGCCAGAACTACAAGCGGCCAGGAAAACAACCGAATAATAACCACACTTCTATTGATCAGGTACTGTCAATATAATTATTCACTATGCATTGGTTTATAAAGATAATGATATAATATTATATATATAACAAAATAAACATGGAACCGAAAGAAAGCAATATAAAAATCAAAGAGATATGGACTAAAAATGTCTTGTTATGACCTCTTCCATAATTCTGTTAACCACTCGTCTCAATTTTCTTCACCAGCCGTCCTATATATCCTTTTATTTATGACATAAAGAAAAAAAAAACACACACACACAAAAGAAGAAAAGTCAAAGAATTGGGTGAATATTAAAGAAGGTAGAAAGAAAGAAAGATCCAGAAAGAAAAAAGTAGTCGACATGGAAGGTTTACAAAGATCTGCAGTTTCATTCAGGAGACAAGGTTCATCTGGGTTTGTTTGGGATGATAGATTCTTACAAGAAGAAATAAACAAAGCGAACCAGAGGAACAACAACCAAGAGCAAGAAAAAGACGAGATTAGTGATGTAATTGCACCGCCGCCAATCAACACCGTTCCGAGGAGCCGTTCTAACGGAGGAGGTCGTGGTTACCGTACCGGAAAAGTTTCGCCGGCGATTGAACCTCCGTCTCCTAGGCTCTCTGCTTGTGGGTTTTGTGGTGCTTTTGGAAAATCTGGAGACAAGAACAAAACAAAACCTCCCAAATATCGATCCAGGTAGATCGAGTTTATTTATTTTGTGTTTTTCCGGTGAACTGAAGCTTGCCGGAGATGGGATATTCCGGTGACGGTGAAGATATGCTCTTTTGTGTAATGTTTATTACGTGTTAGGTTTGTGGGGTAGGCTGGGATGGTTGAATTAGTATTATAAGAACAGAATGATGAGTACTCTTTTTTTTTTTTTTTTTTACTTTTTGCCTTTACAATATTTAAGTCTCTGTTTTTACAGTTAAATCGTTGTCTTAGATTAATGGTTAGATATGGTAGAGATTGTTTTACTTTGGTTGAGTAGTAGTAGTAACATGTAAAAATTGGTATATTTGTCATGTTGCTGGGGTTTCAAATGCATATCATATTCATATCTCAGGTGGGATCTTTCACATGATTATGCTTTTACATGACATGAGTGCAAACTTACATGTAAAGTTTTGCACTAGCTCCTTCGCCATCATTGGGATTATCTTTTTTGTTAATAAATGGATGGCTCTGCTTTGATGGTTTTGGTGCTTAAAAGTCAAACTTGATGGAAATAATGTCTCAATCTCTATTCTCTCTCTCTCTCTCTCTCTCTCTATCTCTATCTCTATTATATACAAGTACTACTTTAAAACTATTTGTATTAAATTAATACTCGTTTTAGTCAAAGTAAAAAAATTTAAATTAATTGTCACTTTGTCATTCTAATGCAATATTAATTAAATTTTGTCAATTTTTTTATTACAAAAAAAGGTATTCATGAGGACTAACCGACAATAAAGAAATCCCTCCTTAAGTATAAGCAGCATTGTTAACAATCCTTCTAGCAAACTCAACATAAGAGTTACAACTAAAAAAAGAAAACAAACTCTTAGAACTATTGATAATAGAACCATATTCAGAAATTTGAACTTTTCTAAACTTAAAAGCATCAACAACAACTTTTGCATCGAATTCGAACACCACATCTTTGTAACCCAAGCTGCGCACCAAATCAATAGCCATGAGCAATCCCATAGACTCACGAATTATAACATCAGTGATGGGAGAAAACCATATAGTTCTTGCCCGAATAAAGTTGACACCATCATCCCGAAGGTACATGCAAATACCAACCTTGTTTGCTACTATAAGGAGAATGATACATCTACATTACATTTGATCGATCCTTGCGACGGCTTCACCCAAGTGTTCCTTGCAACAATATTCGTCAAACCATTCACACCCACAGCACAATGTGTTCGTGCCATAGCCCAATCTGAATAGAAACTACTACCGGACCACACTATAGCAACCGCATCCTCGGCCTTATGATCCAGACACACTCATTCCGACTTCGTCAAAGGCTCCAAAGCGTCATGCACCATGCCACACAATAGAACACGCCAAGAACATCAAGAGCCGCAAAAATATTGCAACGAAGTGATCATGTTGGTTCGCCAATCTATGAAAAACATCAACCAGCCCAATCCTATTCCAACAAGCCACGACCTTAGTGCAAAAAATGAATAAATGAGTAGGAGATTCGGAAGAGCTACCACACCATGGGCACGAGTCCTCCACACCGACATGTCTATGGGCCAAGGTAGAACGAGTAGAAAGAACATCACGACAAAGTCTCCAAAGAAAATGTTTCACCTTAGGGGAATTTTAAGCTTCCAAAGGGCTCGTCAGTTTCCTTCAACATGAAGGCTGGTTGTCTCAATCACCTGATCCACGAGGAGTCTATAAGCACTGGGAACTGTATAAGAACCTGAAGTCTCTAGCCACCAAATGCGCTGATCCGACTCCACCATGCTAAAGAGGGGAGTCCTCAAATTTTGACCTACAACATTGGAGACAAATAAAGAATTGATAAGATCAGAATTCCACATTTTTGATCCAGCAACCAGTAAGTCTGACACACGAAGAAATAGATTGTAATGAGGCGTATCTACCTATGAAATTATCATGCGATTCGCCCACCATCTTTCCCTAAACACATGAATATTCGTCCCATCACCAATCATCCAACAACATCCCTCTCCCAATACCTAGCGGGCCTCATGAATACTTCTCCAAACACATGAATATTTGAGAAATGTTCATAGTTACCAATGAATTGATTATTGAATAATCATTACAAATAGTTAAAACTTCTAGTCAATATTATCAGTGTCTAATTCTTTTCAACAAATATCTTATAAAAATATGTAATCGAGTAAATATAGAAAATAATTTCTACCATCAATTTCAATAAAAAATTAATATTTTCACATTAAACCACTCTGGCAATGTGAATAACAGTTGTTTAAAAATTATAGTTGCCTTATTTTTTCTCAAGAAAATTCAGTTATAAATTAATTTTATTAACCAAGAGGATAACATGTTTTATGCCTTGATTAATAGCACTAGAGTATTGAAGGGTAATCATCCTCTATGTAACCAACAAGGTTGATCCGAGCAATAATTGGGCTCAGATCTTACTAAGGTCTCAAGTTTGAGTCTTAGATGTGGCAAAAACTCTATTGGGAAGGGAGAACCACATGCACTCACAAAGTCTGATACACGTTTCCAACCAGGTTTCTTAGCGCAATAACAAAAGTCGAAAGACTTAGTGCAATCCCATTCCAAAGCCCAATTCTATTTAAAAACTGTGAGGGTTTGAGCGGTTCAGTTTCACAATTTGGGCGGGTTTGATTGAGTTGGACTGTTTTTGGCCAGATTCATTTTTTGGGCGGCATTCCTAAACTTTTTTCCCCATTTGAAATAACCAAAATACATCATTTGGTGTCCAATTTGTTTTTCCCAAACATTTACCTGTTTGGACAGGCCAAACACAACATTTGAATTGGACTTTCATATTATCAAAAACAAATCACATCCAAATTTAAACCCTCAAAATAATTACATTCTATTCATAATTGTTTGGAAGCAGATAAGCGTCGTTGCTTCGTTTTATGGTGCCTAGACAGGCTAGGCTAAGATGTTGTTGCAGAGCAGATATGGTTATCCCTTTCCTCCAAGTATGAAGCTCGTTGCCTTCTCCTTCCACTCTTCTCTGCCTCTGAATTTGCGACGACCAACACTTGCCCACCCCTCCTTCTTCTCCCTCGTATGCCGACGATTTAGTCGTCTCACGCCCCCTCTGCCTCTGAGTAAACCTTGCCCTTCGATGATTTGGTCGTCTCACGCCCCCTCTCCCAAATCTCCTCCTTGCCCTGACTATCCTGATCAGATTTTTCTTTACTCGCGCTCCCACCGAGCAGATGTGTTCCCTTTCTCCTCACCTTTGTTTCACAAACCCTTCCTTGCCTCCTTGTTACAACTTTCTTATGTTAATTTTCTAAAAATTAGGTAGTTTCAGGTCCTGCTAATGTGCTTATTGTCAATTTAGTTTTAGAGTTTAGCCATACCTAATTTGGATTATCCATTATTGGACCTATTGGTGCTTTCTCTGTAAGTCTGGCGGTTTACACTTGGTAATGTTTCGGCGGTATCTGCCCATTATTAATGAAATATTGCATATTAAATTATAAAAATAATAATTATATTCCTGTCATGGGAAAAACAAATCTTTCACATCCCAATTTAAGTTCATAAACTAATAAGTAATCACATCCCATTCAGAGCAAAAGACTAGTAGTTAAATAATTTAAATTATGAAAAAATGTGTTCTTTTTTTATCAAATGAAAAAAATGTGTTTAATAAATTTTTGACGAAATGTAAGTCACACTGACCAACACCGAGTTTGTCCTAACACGTTAGAGAAAACTATTTTTCTAAAACTAAACTCTCATTTTATTGAAAATATTATTTAGCTCCAAATTCCTAAAGTCGCGGCGTAGTTAGTTTCAAGGACAAACAGACAAGCTGTTGTATGTGTGTTGCACCATTGGAGCATAGAGCCACAAAATAAGGAGGAACCTGAGCCAGCCACAGAGGAAGCAATAAAATTTACTTGTTGTAGCTACTCCTCTCATTCCGATGTGAAAGCATAACTTTCAAAAAAGGCTATATATATACCACTTTAAAGATAGTGTGCTGACCAAATAAAAAATCCAATGCTACACCAAATTAACTAAAAAACAAAATAATAAAAAGTAAAATAGTGACTCACATGCTTCTAGAATCTTCTAGATACTTCTTTCTTAAGTCCATAGTCTCTTAAGTATTTGGGTTTTAGCTAATTATTCTTAGATCATTACAGAAGGCCTCATAACATTACATAGACATGGCACACGATGTTCATCTAGTCTACACCAATACAATGCCATTCTCGATATCAGACACAAAATAGTGCCATGATCGAACACACTTCTTAATATCACATTTAATTTGGGTTGAGTTAACCCTACAAAACTAGCTTATAGAGTGAGAGATGCATCCCATTTATAAACTCTTTTTCAGGTCATATCTCCAATCAATGTGAGACTAAATTTCTCCTAATAGACACCCTCACGCCAGTACTATTGGGCTTGATACGCCAGTACTATTGGGCTTGATGCGTGAATAATAATAGTGAGTTGATCAATGGAAATGGTTGTAGTTGTGCCAACTACCAAACTTAACCAAGCATAAGTCACTAAAGTTGGGTTAGAGATTTGAATAATTGATGAGGTAACTAGTTCAAATTTGCACCAAAAATTATTTGTTATGACATAAGCACGTCCCCAATCTAGACTTAATTATGTTTACAAGGTTACCAGCAAAATTTAGTTTAGATCTATTAGACTTAATAAACAATATCAAATATGTGTTGTGATGAGGAAAAATGTGTGGGAAAGGGTTAGTCTTTTTTGCTTTGCAAAATGACAAGCATCACAATTTTCATTAGAAATATTAGGCATATTACAATGAAATTTTTGAATGATACTATAACAAGTAGGGGAGGGGTGACCTAAGCGATTGTGCCATATGTCTATATCGACATTATTAACACTTACAAGATTGCAATGAATAGTATTGGATTTTATGGAAGGTACTATAGGTGAGATCTTCATTGTGTAAAGCTTTCCATCTCTTTTAGCACGGCCAATCACTCTCTTCGAGGAGATATCCTGTAATTCAGCAAAATCACCATAAAAAATGGTACGGCAATTGATAGTATCAGCTAATTGACCAACAGAAATGATGTTAGAATTGAAGTTTGGGACATAATAAACATCATATAGGGTAATGGTTGGTGTAAGAGTTATAGTTCCTTTGTATTGTGAATATCTAGTATCACCAGATAACAGGGTAATAAGAACAGGTTTAATGGCATAAAATGAGTTAAAAAATTCAAGGGAACAAGCTATATGGTCTGTACTCTGTAGCACCAGAATCTACAAGCCAAGTAACCAAGAAGATACTTGCAGGTGTTGACACAATACTGTTGACAGTTACCATATTCGCGGAAGTAGTGGCAGTAGCAGGGGAAGCTGGCGGCAAAGAAAGAAGGCTTTGCAATTGATCAACAGTGAGCTGAACCGAAGAAGAGGAGACAGTAGTAGCAGAACCAGTAGCATCTTCAACTTGCACATTGTTCACAATCTTCTTAGGAGTTTTGTTGGAGGTGAAAGAATAACCAGGTGGATAACCGTGCTTCATAAAACATGTTTCCACTGTGTGATTTGTTCTATTGCAGAATGTACACAAGCGGTTTCCTCACGAGAAATTGGATCTGCCACGACCACAACCAGCATTGGAAGGGGATTGCACCTGCACGTTGGCAACAGATGGCTCCGGTGCAACCGACAGAGCAATTTGACGTTCCTGTTGAACAATCATCGAATAAACCCTAGCTAGAGGAGGTAACGGCTCCATCAACAGAATTTGAGAGCGCACAACAGCAAAATTATCGTTTAAACCTTGAAGAAAACTCATAACGATATCACGATTCCGATAATCTTGAACAATTTTGGAGACATTACAACAACAAGATCCAGGAGGAGAAGCACAGTTCAGAATAGGATCAAAATTACACAATTCGTCCCAAAGAATTCGCATCTTAGTAAAATAAGAGGTAACAGAGGTTTCACCTTGCTTGAGAGAGAAAATCTCTTGATGTAGGAGAGCAATTCGAGTGTTATCACCCTGAGAAAAGCGATTACGAAGTTCTTTCCACACGGCGTGTGCCTCGGTGATCCATATGATGCTCGACGATACCTCGGCAGTAACGACACGATTTATCCAAGTGAGCGTGAGCATGTTGCAGCGTTTCCAGAGAGGGAAGATCGAATCTGAAGAAGCAGGACGTGTGATTGAACCATCAACGAACACAAATTTGTTCTTCATTTCAAGCGCCATTGTCATAACTTGAACCCAGCAGTGATAATTGGAACCATCAAGAACAGGAGAGACGAGAACCAGCGAGGGATTTTCATTCGGGTGTATGTAGTAAGGATCTGAATAATCTTTCGGTGATTTGGAATTGAGAGAGTTGTTAGAAGATTGAAGAACTGGATCGGCTTCATCGGAGGAGGAGGAGGAAGGAGCCATAAGGAACGACAAAGAGAGGAACAGTTACGGCGGGGAGAAAGTTGTGGTGAGATGAGAAGGAAACGTGAGAGAGTTACACGGAGGAAAAATAGAGAGAAGTCAACGCAGAGGGTATGTCAACTGATACCATGTTAGAAAATGTTAAAAATGACTTCTAAATTTTATTGAATGTGGACAAACCGTATATATACATCAGGTAAAACCAAACTAGCTAAAAATTAGACTATACTGTACAAGTGGCAGATTAAATAGCTAACATTTGATACAAACGAAGGCTAACTAGAAATCATGAAAAAAACTAATTAAAAATACATTTAATTTATACTCTAACAGTAAATAATAAAATTGTACGTATACAATAATCTACTCTACTATAGTAAAATCATATGTTAGTAAAATGTCCAAATTAGACATTTTAAGAATTTGCCATTTGTCAAAAAATAAGGGTAAATTTGTAAATGTTCCACAAAAAGACAAAATTGAGTAACTTTTTGCAGCTTTTTAACTTTCTGTTTTTACTTTTTCTTTCTCTTTTTCTCTCTCTTTCTTTTCACTTTTCAATACTAATACAAATAATATATATTCTAATACAATAAAATCATGTCTATTAATCAATACTATTTTAAAAAAATTTAATATTAAATCATCTAAAATTTAATATTTACTATAATTTAATTATAATATTAAATTAATATTAAATAATCTAAAATTTGATATTTACTTTAAATCTACTGAAACACCAACTATTTAATCAATAACAATTGTCAAAAAAAAATCACCACTATCAAAAAATCGAAAATAACTTCTTTTTAGTAATTTAACTAGGACGATTACCCGTGCGATGCACGGGTAGGTGATTAACAGGCCTATAGATGTAGATTCGAAAAAACATCAATATTTTATAAGGGGAGTATAAAAATACGCAACACATATATATAAGACGAAGAGGCAACAATAGCCCTTGGTGGGATGAAGTCTAAGTCCCTTTATGCACCTCTTTTTTTTATAAGTCCATTTGTGTGGGTTACTTAGTCATATATGTGTTAGAGTATGGCTTTGAAATTTCTTTGTATGTGTTATAGTATGGTTTGAAATTTCCTTGTACATATTAACTAATCAACAGTTATGTTATATTTACCATTTTTCACTTACATACGATTTGATCAGATATATTTTAGAGCTCGTCGTATTTACCTTTCAGGAGATAGATACGAATTCCAGCAAATTTCGCATCGTATTTATCTAGATATGATTCCCTCCCAGAAGCTTCAAAAAATGAGTTCTGGAAAAAAAAAAGTGGGACCTTAATTTTTGCTAGATTAATAATGGACATAAAGTTTGCATTATTTACAACTAATGTTATCAAAAATGTCTCCCAAATTGATTAATAAAGTAGTCGGTGTAAAAGTGTACCATGCTATAACACATACATGACTAAGAACACACACAAAGGACTTATAAAAAAAGTACATAAAGACACTTATAAGAAAAATAAAAATAAAGTTTTTCCCCAAATGAGGAAAAGATGCGACTTTGTATTAATAGTTAGGGAATATAGAGTGAGGGTATATTGGTAAGCTTGATGCATAAGTCTGAGATGAGGGAGTACATTTTGATAAAAAAAAAGAGAGTGTTGGACAAAAACAAAAATTTTGCCAAGGATAAATGGGTCCAAAAATATAGAGTGGGGGTATATTGGTAAATGGTGGTAAAAAAATTTTCCCACCAAAAGTGGCTATTGTCAACGATCTTGTATTAATATATAGAGATAAATCGAGTTGGTTTAATTTTTGTCGAGGGTATGTCGGTCCCAAAAATATAGTGAGAGGTATATTAGTAAGCAGTGGAGTACAAAATGAGAGAGTACATTTTGATAATAAAAAAAAGAGTGTTGGACAAAAAAAAAAATTTAGCAGGGTATGTCATCCAAAAATATAGAGTGGGGTATATTGGTAAACAGTGATGAAGTACAAAATGAGGGTATATTGGTAAATGGTGGGGTACAAAATATAGAGTGTGGGTATGTTGGTCAAAAAATATAGAGTGAGGAGTATATTAGTAAGCAAATGGGGTATAAAATGAGGGTATATTGGTAAATGACCTTACATGTGCATGTGCATACATGTATGTATGCATGACATGTAAAAAAATTTCCCCCTTTCCCACCAAAACTCAAAAGATGCCATTTTTATTCCCTTTTGATGCCACTCTCTCTTAATAAAGAGAGATTAAACTGTTTAAATTAATATTAAATGATTTAGCATAAGTAATTTAAACAAGAGGCAACGGGAGTGACAACGAGAGATTGACAATTGGAGCTGCAACAGGAGCACAACGAGAGACTGGTAATGGGATCAGAAACGAGAGAGCCAACGAGAGAGCGTCAACAGGAGCGACAATGAGAGACATACAATGGGATCAGCGACGGGAGAGACAATGAGAGAGCGGCAACGAGAGCGACAACGGGAGCAACAACGGGGGTGCATATCTTAAATTGAATCTCATTTTTTTCTTCGGATTATTAAGATTTGAAAAATATACCGACTTTATTTTAACTTTTTGCAACACAGTATTTTAAACAAGTTGAAATATAGGTTTTTATGTGTTTTTTCTTTTTCTTTTATTAAATTTTGTAATTTTGATGTATTTATAATTTCATAAAGAAATTATAACAAATACATGTCATTATAACATGCGGACGTAGGTAAAATACTAGTAATAATATAAATATAAATATAAATATATAAAACAGCGCTTCCATTAATATAGCATGTATGTATGTGATGTGGTTATCTAATATCATTCTGTTGCTTTGTTATATTGTTACATGTTTATTTATGATAGTCCGTTCTAACTAAACTTTCGTTAGTAAACTAAACAGCAACCAATCAGGTAAGATTCAGACAAGAGGAGGAATTTTCCCTTTCCTGAAACCAGCACCAGGATAAGGAGAGAATCCTGTTGAACGATCTCTCAAAATCTGAAACACCTCCTCTGATGAGAAAATACAGCTGTTTCTCAGATCCTAAATGATTGGATTCAAAAGCAGCAGCAGCAATGGTCTAAGAAAAAATGGGATATTATTGTTCATCTTCAACATTTATAATTATCTTATTCATTCATGTAAATATACTTGTTAGTCCCTTTCTCATCAACAATGCACAAGCACAAGGGTTTGACTCTCTTATCAAACTCCCAAAATCCGGGTCTACCAGAACCCGAACCAGATCCAAACGGGCTCTTTCCATCATTGATTTTGGTGCAAAAGGAGATGGCTTTCATAATGACACACAGGTTATGCAAATTTTATTACACACTTTCCTTTCTCTTTTCGTATTTCCTATTTCAATGTCTTTCATAATGTCTTATTTGGTGTTGCCCGTTCTATTTTTTATGATCTAGAAAATGTAAATTTGTTGACCGACAATCACAAACAATTATCATAGTGCTGTAAAATCTAAATGAGCTTGTATTTCTAGATATTCTACTGCAAATGGAAAATCAGTAAAACTTAGTGAACTAATTTCCTCAAATAATTAAGTTAATCAGAGAGGAGAATAATTGAGATTTTTCTTTATATAACTAGCTAGCTAGAGCATAATTTTGAGATTCACCATTGGTGTTTAGGAAAATACATCTAAATGTTTGATTATTAGGGAACCCCACTTTTCTGATATTAGGATTTATGAATCTCCATCAGAAACTGCAAAATCAATAATTGATCACCTGATATTGTTAAACCGTGAATTAACTTGTATTTATTTATCTATCTTTTCAGGCCTTCCTAGAGGCTTGGAATAAGGCTTGTTCTGTCTCTGGATTTATAAGTATTGTTTTTCCATATGGGAGAACTTTTTGTGTGCATCCAATTGACATTGGTGGACCATGTCGATCTAAGATCACATTGATGGTAAGCACACACCAAAGAGTGTGTCAAATCTACCATGTTTTGAACAACATTCTGTCACATGCATCTTCCCATTCCTGAATAATGATGTGTGTCTATGGAAAATCTTATAGATCTCAGGTACAATAGTTGCGCCGCAAGATCCTGAGGCATGGCGTGGCTTAAATCAGCGCAAATGGCTTTATTTCCACGGGGTGAATCATCTTTCTATAGATGGTGGAGGAAGGATTAATGGAATGGGACAAGAATGGTGGTCAAAATCTTGCAAACACAACTCCACAAATGTATTTCTACTACTTGTACCTAACAAGCTTATTTTCATATACAGTTGAAGTAAATGTCTTCATCAGTTTAACTAAAAGATGACTTGAAATTATGTCCTTTTGTAGCCATGTCGTCCAGCTCCAACGGTTAGTCGCGCTTCGAAATGTAGAGCAAAACACTGATCTGGTAATACACTACTACTACATATGACTCCTATTAGTTGAATAAGAAACTACATTTACACTGCAGTAATCGACTTTTCATAAATGCAAGAATCGAAAGTCGAAACCTTATCTTCGCTAAATAGCCAAAAAATGCACATGGCATTCACTAGTCAGATGCGGCGTTATTGCATCCCATCTCAAAGTATTAGCACGCTAGCGATCCTAATCTCGATGGAATCCACATTAGTGCAACAAAAGGTGTTGAGATCAGAGATAGTTTAATTAGAACGGTGAGTTCATATCAACCTAATGCAATATTAGCTTTACTCAAGAAGCAAAATGTTTGATGCATTATGTTGCATTTCGTGTGATATTTGCGATCTCCATAGTAAGAAATACTTCGCGCGTTTGGATCGTAAATATTTCCTCGTGGTCGAGGCCATGGCATAAGGTAAAATTAATATTCACTTTCAGTTCATTAAGATATTAAAGACTTAAATAGTTGATAGATTCAAGATAAGGAAGAATTATTCATTGCATTCATGGTGAATCACACAAGGATTACAATCTCATTGGTTTAGAGTTCCAATGAGAACTTTTCATTCGATTGCAAAGCGAATTCTCATTTCTTTCTTTCAACTAACAAAACTAACTCTCTGTTACAACAGAGCTATTATTTATACAATTGCTATTAGCTAGAAATTACAATACTACCCTCCCTTAGTTATTATTAATTTCTCTATTCCTCCTATAATACACCTTCTTCATATAAGGCCTCCTATCAATACCCCCCCCCTAAGGCTTTCACCTTGTCCTCAAGGGGAAAATGAGGAAATAGCTCTTCTAGCTTTTCTGCCAATTCCCAGGAATGTTCACATGTTGGTAAGTCCTTCCATTGAACCAGCACTTCTGCATTGCCCTGATTGTTGTATCTCAGTTGCAGAACATCATCCCACTCGGTTGAAGGGTGCCTTCTTGACCAAAAGCAGCGAGGATGTGGAGTGGTTGATAGTCACCCGGGATCGTTTTCTTAAGCTCATTGATGTGAAAATCGGGTGGAGCTTGCGAAGTGGCTTGGAAGATCCAGTTTGTAAGCTACCCTTCCTATTTTTTCAATCACTTGAAATGGACCATAGTACCTTGGGCTTAGCTTCTCATTTCTTCTTGTTGCCAAGGATTTCCATCTGTATGGACATGCCTTCAAGTACACCCAATCACCCACTTCTAGGATCACTCTCTCCTATGTTTATCGCCTTGTTTTTCATTCTTTGTTGAGCCACCGCTAGGTTGTCTTTTAACTGTTTCTAAGATAGTATCCCTTTGCTCATAGAGCTCGTTCACACCTCCACATTGGATGGAATAGTTGGGCCTTTGATGATAGGATTTGGGTCTTTACCATACAAAGCCTTATAGGGTGTCATTCCAATTGAAACATTGTAATTGGTATTAAACCATAGTTCAGCCCAGGGTAGCCATTTCACCCAAGTCTTAGGATGATCACCTACAAAACACCTCAAATATATCTCCAAGCATCTATTAGTTACCTCGGTTTGCCCATCGGTTTGTGGATGGAAGGCAGTCTTGTACTTTAGTTTGGTTCCAGCTTGTTTAAGCAGCTTCTTTCCAGAATCGATCGAGAAAACCTTGTCTCGTCGAGAGACTATAGTTTTCGGAAAGCCATGTAATTTTACCACACCATTGATGAAAGCGCCACCACCTCATTTGGTCGTATAGGGGTGACTTCAGAGCCATAAAATGAGCTGATTTTGTTAACCTGTCAACCACCACTAGTATGGTATCAACCTTGCCTACTCGAGGAAGTCCACCAATAAAATCCATGGATAACTCGGACGGATCGATTGGGGCACCGCGGGGGTTGCGAGAGCCTCGCAGCGCCAATGTTTGCACTTTACTCTGCTCGCACGTTTGATAGTGCATGATAAACCTCTTGATTTCACCTTTCATCCCCTGCCAATAGAAGAAGACAAAGATCGATCCTCTTATATGTTCTCGAAAAAACTCGAATGTCCACTCTTGCAATGATGTATGGAATTCATGTAGAATTGTAGGTATCCTTGAGAACATTTTTGGGCAACACCAAAGCATTATCTCTATAGAGCAAACCCTGTTTGATTGTGAATTTTGTAGTTTCTGCAGACTGCAGTGCTACCTTCTGCAATAGTTGCTGTAATTCTGGTGAGTTTCTTATTTCCTCCTCCCGATCGATCCATTCGATCATAGTTACACTTGATATGGTCGCAAACATCATTTGTCTCGACAGAGCATCGCCTACTTTATTAGAGGATCTGTTTTGTAGTGAATGTCAAAGTCAAAACCCAACAATTTAGATGTCCATTTCACTGTTCCCACCCGAAAACTCGCTCTAGTAGGAACTGCAGCTTTGTTGATCTGTTTCGCATTATGAATGAAATTTGCCCATCAAGTAGTGGCGCCATTTTTGAATTGCGAGCACCATAGCCATCAACTCTCTCTCATATGCAGATTTACATTTGTGCTCGTATTGATAGTTTTTGGTGAAATATGCCCATGGTTTCTCCTCCTGCATCAAGAAGATCGCCCTATTCCTTGACTTGATGCATCCGTTTCTATGACAAATTGCTTAGAAAAATCGGGCATGACTAAGGCAGCAAGGAACACATAGTTTGTTTGATTGGTTGAATGCTTTTTCTCGCTATGTCATTCCAAGTGAACTTGTCCAGCCAAAGCAGATCTGTCAATGGTCTTGCAATTACTCCATAGTCTCGTCATACAAACCTCCTATAGTAACTCTGTGAGGCCTAGGAACCTCTTAGTCCTCAAGTCCTTAGGAATAGGCCAATTTGTCATAGCATTGGTCTTGTTAGGATCTGCAGCTACCCCTTGTGCAGTAACAACATGTCCCAGATACTCCACCTTTTCTACAGCAAAGTCACACTTTTTTTTGTTGACAATCAAACTGTTTTGACTGAGAGTAGTGAAAATGAGTCTCAAGTGCAAAGATGCTCATTGATTCCTCGCTGCTATAGATGAGTATGTCATCAAAAAATACTAATGCAAACTTTCTCAAAAAAGGTTTAAGGATTTCATTCATAAGTGCTTGAAAGGTGGATGGTGCATTCATCAACCCAAATGGCATTACTAGGTACTCATAGTGTCCCTCATGAGTCCTAAAAGCTGTCTTAGGGATGTCTTCTGGTTTCATTCTTATCTGGTGATAACCAGATTTTAGATCTAGCTTTGAGAATATGGTGGAGCCTGTGAGTTCATCTAACAATTCATCAATGAGTGGAATTGGGAATTTGTTTGGAATTGTGAGTTTGTTCAAAGCTCTATAGTCTACACAAAACCTCCAACTATTATCCTTCTTCTTCACCAATATAATAGGGCTTGAGTAAGGGGAAGTGCTCGGTCTTATAATTCCAGTTTTGAGCATATCAGTCACTAGCCTTTCAATTTCATTTTTTTGATAGTGAGGGTATCTATAGGGTCTTAAATTTGGTATATTGGCCCCTTCTTTGAGAATTATAGCGTGGTCAGTTGGTCTGCTAGGGGGTAGTTCAGGATTTTCATGAAATAAATGCTCAAACTCAGTAAGAACATGCTGGATTACCTCGGGCAGAACAGGTTGTTCTGCCTTTGCCATCTCCATGTATCTGCAATCAATGATGTATACTTCCTCTGTCTCGTGCATCTCCATTAGTAATGCGCGGTTTGCGATAGCGCTTCTCGACAAAGCGGCAGGTCCCCTTCAAGCAAATAGTGTCTTCTCCCACCTTCACCTTCAATGTCATGTCTTTGAAATTGGCTTTTATATCCCCCAGCTTGTCAAGCCAATCTATTCCCAGAACCACATCCTCCCCATCTAGAGGAAACACATAGCAATCCACCACGATGCATAGGCCCTGTATTACTAGTTCAATGCCTCTGCAAACCCCCGGATCATTATTCTTTCACCATTGCCAATCTTGACCCAACAAAGTGTAGTTTTCTCTATTCTCGATCCTTGTTTTTCCACTAATTTCACGGAGATGAAGTTGTGCGTGGCACCACAGTCAACCAATACCAAAATCTCTATCAATTTCAGCAAGCCTCTTAGCATAAAAGAACATTTAGAAGACAACCCTGCCATACTATACAAGTGCAGACTCTTCATTGCTGCTTCCCACACAATCTCCTCTTCCCTTCATTCTCAAACCTGCGATATGCGCCTCGACTCTACATGAGTAGCTTCAATACTCTTTTTGCAGACATGACCGTTGTATATTTCTCCTCACAAGTGAAACAGAGGCCTTTCTTTGCGACGTTCTTCAATTTCTTTGCTTCCCACCGCCTTCGCCGTCGTTCGGCGTGCTACTATCTTTCCCGCTATCTATCGCGCCGTTGCCACCCCCAGACGCTGGTTGTCTTTGCTATTCTTGTAATTGTTGAAACTACGCCCTCCGTATCTACCCGTCGCTCCTATCTTTTCCTCTGCTAACAGAGCAACCTCAATCATCTCAGCCAGTGTTTTTGGTCGTTGGAGGCGCACCCGCTCGGATATCGTCGCGAAGACCATTGGAGAACATCCCCACAAACAACGATTGATCTTGAATCGTAATGTGACTCGCGATAGCTTCAAACTTCTTACGATACTCTCTTACCGTTCCATCTTGCTTCATGTTCATCAATAGTTCGAACGCATTGGTGATGACCGCGTCGGTTGAAACCGGCGAAGAATGTCTTCCTTCAACCCCGCTCCACTCGCGCGTCTCGGTGTTCGCCTCCCACCATTGCATCCACGCAAGTGCTTCGCCTCCATTGCCATGAGTCTTTGCGTCGAGTTTGTCTTCTTCCTCGATGTGACGAACCTTGAAGAAAGCGTTCCATCTTCATAAGCCAACCGGTGGCGTCGCCGCCTGAGAATACCGGTAGGTCTATCTTGCGCGTGACGACGCCGCCGCCGCCATTATTGTGATTAATCGGGCCTTGATTTTCGGGTTGCGGTCATTTCGACCGGCGTTCTATTCGCAATGTCGCGATCATTGCTTCCATCTGTGCGAGTGCTTCATCGACGCGTCGTTGATTGCGCACCTCGGACTCTTCCAATCTTCGTTCCAACTCCTCCATTCTTGGATCCATATCTGTTGATTTCGAACCTTTCCGTCGCGGCATGAAACGCAAATTCCCAGCGATCGAAGATGATACTGATACCAGTTGATAGATTCAAGATAAGGAAGAATTATTCATTGCATTCATGGTGAATCACACAAGGATTACAATCTCATTGGTTTAGAGTTCCAATGAGAACTTTTCATTCAGTTGCAAAACTGAATTCTGTTTCTTTCTTTCAACTAACAAAACTAACTCTCTGTTACAACAGAGCTATTATTTATACAATTGCTATTAGCTAGAAATTACAATACTACCCTCCCTTAGTTATTATTAATTTCTCTATTCCTCCTATAATACACCTTCTTCATATAAGGCCTCCTATCAATAGTATAATTCTTAACCAATGCTGGAACCTTTTTTTCAGCATTGGCAGCTTGGGAAAAACAAAGGCATGGGAGAAGATTCATAATATAAATGTTAATGGAGCTTATCTTTACAACACTGATAATGGGGTGAGAATCAAAACATGGCAGGTAAGTTTCTTAGTAACTGTAGCATTTTGTTTCTCTTTATATGTGACTCAGTGATGTACAAATCAATTGAGTTGAGTGAAATTTTTGTTAGGGTGGGAATGGTCTTGCCTCCAAGATCACATTCCAGAACATCTTGATGGAAAATGTATCACATCCTATTATAATAGATCAATACTACTGTGATTCAAGAAATCCATGCAAGAATCAGGTATGGAATTTTTAGATGTTTTTTTAAGGGTTATTCTATAAATCAGCATGTTTTGTAATAACCTAAATCAACTGAAGCTGCTAAAATATGCTGTAAGAATGTAATATCCTGCATTGGAATGCAGACTTCAGCTGTTCAAGTGGGGAATATATCCTTCATTAATATTCAAGGAAGTTCAGCCACTGAAGAAGCAATTAAATTTGCTTGCAGTGATGTCTCTCCATGTGAAGGATTATATCTTGAAAACATTAATCTTCCATCATACTTTGGAGGAAATACAAGATCTTATTGCTGGCAAGCTCATGGTTCTGTTCAGGGTTTTGTGTATCCTCCTCCTTGTTTTCCAATCAGCAACGATTTGCTGAGACAGAATGTCTTGTTAGAATCAAACCCTGCTATTCATTCCATCTAAACAGAAGGTAATCTTTTGTTATCTATATAATATGAACATAATATAAAATTAAAATACCCACCATTTTATTATACAAAAATAGAAAAACACTCAAGCATGTTGGTAGAACATACTCCAAATTTTATTAAATGAATTATTCAAAAAATAATGGGAGATTGCAGTAGCAATTATTGCAACAGGATAAAATCTACTTATTCCCAACTAGACACAATATTTCTAACTTGATGCATCTGGATTAGATGCTAAGTTCTACAAATGGAAACTTTTCAGTAACATGCAAATGAAACTTGTTTATGTGGACTTATCAGAAGCAGCGCGGGTTTCAACCTCAGCCGGCCAAGTTTGGGACACCCATGGACAAGAGGCATATTGGAGTTTCTTTTTGTCCTAAAAGTTCTAATTACCATCTTATCAACATACAGTATTCCATCCAAGTGATCACACTCGTGTTGTAAAATTCTGGCCTGCCAACCAGGAGCATTTATTTTGATAGGTTCGCCATATCGATCAAAACCTGTAATCTCAACATCAAGGTTCCGCTCTACCACAGCTCCATAGTCAGCAACACTGCAAAATGTTAATGCAAATGAAAATGTAGGGAAAATTGGATATATCATATATGCAGTTCTGCTGCTGCACACATTCTCTAACTCTCTCTCTCTCTCATCATTATGTCTTCAATCTAAATTACTATTATTTCTCACCCCCATTTTTCCTAAAGGTACTACCATGACTATAGATCCCAAAAGTTAGGCAATCTATTTCCAATGTTTTTAAATAATTACTGGCTGAGGAATTATTGTCTGTGGTAAATCTATTGGTTACATGCAAAGTAATAACTTCAATGACATCAACTATGAAGCATTTGTTCTAATGGAAACATAAGAGAAATACAAAAGCTTCTAGTTAAGCTCTCATCCCAACTACTACCCTCTGAAATGCAAGTATGACACCAGAAAATGGAAATTAAAAACACCAAATTACTGACACACCTCAAGCAACCTTCAAAAAATAGGGCAGTACTTTTGCTCATCTTCTTCAGCTTGGGATTCAATATCACCTGTCTCAAGAGACTAAATGAATGTGAACTATTCAAGCAACATGCCTTTAGTACAAAACTAGTACAAATTTCATCAAATTCCATTACAAATTTACAATACTATCATTTTGTTTGCAGATGGACATACCAAAAGATCAAAAGGCCTTCTATCCTGTGCTTTCATCTCCTCCTTTGGGTGGTTACTAATCCATTCTTTTTTATCTTCCAACAAATTATCTGCATACATTTATAGAAACAAAGATTTGAGTTGAGTTAGGTCTAACCTAAATTCCAAAATTTATTAAGCAATTCACTACTATTATCCACACACCAAACTTAATAGTACTAAGCGCGAGGGGTGTGTTGGGAATAAGTTTTTTTTTTTTTGGTCAAAGTTGTTTGATTTTCATAAAAGAGGGCAAGGCCCAAACCAACACAACACAAAGGAACAAACAAGACACCATACAACTTATGGGCTCAAGTAGAGAAAGCAAAAGTCCAGCCCAAAAGCACAGACAAACAAAACACGGATAACCCGCTACACAACCCGATTGAAAATAGTCAATAATTACAAAACCAAATCAGGCTAAAAGTGGGAGTATTGTCTACAACCAGGTTATGTAGTGTTGAGTTAGACCAAACCTAAAGGGTAATACTTCATACAACCCCCCAAGCTACTCAGTATACACCCCCTCACTCTCAAAATCCCCAAAATGTCACTCTTCTAATATAATTGGTTCGGACTGGTTCAGACCACGCTAATTTGAACCTCTTCTAATATAACTGAAAGGAAAAAAAGGGTGTGTCTGTGCGTTGTTTACTGGTTCGGACCACGCTAATTTGAACTGGTTCGGAACGTGCTAATCCGAACCTCTTCTAATATAATTGAAAGGAAAAAATGAGTGTGTCTGTGCGTTGTTTACTGGTTCGGACCACGCTAATTCGAACCATCGTAAATCCAAGAAAAAAAAAGCGCGCACAAGATTCATTAACGACAATTTGGTCTTTTCACGTGTTTTGGGGTTCTCCGAGCGGGATGGGCCAACCTAAATTGTTAGATAGTTTCTCAATGGAGGATTTGTTTGATTTCTTCCTAATCCTCTCGGTTGTTATCATTAAAATATAGAGAGTTACCGAGTGAGGCATAGAAATGCAAAATGGCATACCCTTAGGGGATTCCAAGTTACGGGCGGTGAGACCAATCCCATGGTCCTTTCTCATGACTCGAATCATGTCATCGATGATATTCGCACTTTCTCCGAATTAATCTCGGAGGATCAATCTCACGGCGGGATCGTGAAGAACCATCGATAATGCAAACTCCAACACCCCTACCCCGATCAAAGGCTCAATGATACACGGACTTGAAAGCATAACAATAAGTGGTGTGTATACTTGCTCTTATTGGATTTTTTCAATTCTAATATTTTCTTACACTTGCGGTGATACGAGCAACTCGGGAGGTGCAACTAGTGTATTGGGCTCAACCACTGAGGCCCAATCCACTGATGGCTCAACCGAGAGTTGAATGAACCCACCGCTGCTGCACTGTCCAGTGCATGCGGAACCCAAAACCCCGTTTCAACCGAGACACGCGGATCTTCACTTGACCGGTGAATATAGTCACTTTCTTCACTCCTCTCACCTAGGTTATTCAAGAATCTCACTCTCTCTCTATCTTGAAACTCCGCTCTCTCTCTTCTTCTTCTCTCGAAACTTCAAAACCCTAGCAAGATTTGAGCTCTCACTTCGTGATTGAAGCTTGGATCTTGCTAGGTCTTGGCTTATGATGATTGTTGATGATGATTCACTCAAAAACCCTCCGGTTTCTACGATGAATCTTGCAACTGAAGCACTGGAACTCCTCTTCTCACTTCGCGATAGAGTTTCACTTTCTCGAAACCCTAATCTCCTTACGATAGGTTTGATTCTTCTAATCGGACCTTGCGGACGACCTCGAGGTAACGATCTCCTATTTCCCTTGATTTAAGAGTTTACGTGAAACCCTAATCAAAACAACAACGGTTTGTATGATTCTTGCAGTACTTGAAGATTGACAAATGATTCTTACCACGCTTAGGTAATGAATCACCCCTTAACCCTCTCTTTACCTTTTTACTCGCTTTGTAATCTTGCAAACCCTAATTTTCCTTTACTGTTCCTGTGTGCATGTACCACTGAGATGTGATCCAAACTGTGCTCGTGATTTCACTCTTGAAATCCCCTCCTCAGAAACAATAACAGAGGTAATGACTTCCTCTTATTACTTTTCTTGCAAATTCCTTTTCTTTTACCTTTCTTCTCCTTCTTCCTCTAACTTGTTTCAGTCACAGAAACAAATTACTAACCTTTTCCCTTCTCTTGTATGCAAGGTACAATCCCACTTGATTGACTCTTGAATACTCAAAGTTTCAAGGTTGAAGACAATTGGAGCTTACGGTTGAAAAGGAGTTATAGAAATTAGAACAAGTTTACAACTGTAAAGTAATTCTTTATTGATTATTGAAAAGTATGTATTCTGTACAACATATTTACACTTTGAATGAGCTATATATACACTTGTAGGCACAATAGTAAACGGACATGTTAGTTAGAGGCTGTTAGGTAGAGCTAACTGCCTCTAACTAAATAAACCGTTAGGCTTAGGACACTTAACAGACTTTTAAATGCTGTTTGTGAATGTGTGTGACTGTATTCTTTGATTCCAACGGCTATAACTTTTATAAGCCTTATTAAGGGTATTTTAGAACTTAGGGTTGATGGATTAGAAATTCCAACACCCCCCCTTAATCTAGAAAGCCCTAAGTTAGTTTAGTGAAACCACTTAGAGCTAGCTTAGGTTAGAGAGAACTAAAACATCCAGAACAAGCCTCTGGGATAGCCACTAGTAGTAGACACCTTAGAACAAGCCTCTAAGGAATAGCTTTTAGTTCTTTGCCTTCATAGTTTAGAAGGCAACAAGTCCTATCTCTCTTCTAAGCTTTACAAAGGTTTCTCCTTTGAGGACCTTTGTAAAAATATCGACCAATTGATTACGTGTTGAAGCAAAGATTCAACACTTAGCCTACCATTGTTAACTTGCTCCTTAGATAGTGGTATCTAGCTTCAATATGCTTGGTCCTTCCATGAGCACCGGGATTCTTTGCTAGGTTTAATCTTGTCGATTGTCTCATCATTAGAGTAGGAGGTTGAGTTAGGTCCACTTTAAGCTCCTTGAGTAGTGACTCAGCCCATGCCGCTTGAGTTCTTTGCTCCACAACTCGCCACATACTCGCCTCACGGGAGGACAGAGCCAATAATACTTTGTTTCTTGGAGCTCCATGAAATAGGGGCTCCTTGAAACTTAAACAAAAAAACTGAAGTGCTTCTCCTATCCAATTGGTCACCACACCAATCGAATCAGAGAAAATTTAGGAGAATATTTTTCCCTAAGTTAGAACCCTTAGGAAAAAATATTCCATAGTTAGTAGTACCAGAAATATAACGTAGAATTCTCTTAGTGGCATTTAAGTGTACCTGTCTAGGATCATTCATAAACCTGCTAGTCATACCAGTTGCAAACTGAATATCTGGGCGGCTATGGCATAGGTATCTCAAAGAGCCTATTAGCTGCCTGTATAGTGTAGCATCTACCTTAGCATCACCTTCACTTGGTTCTTTGCTAAGGTTACTTTCTGCAGGATTTGTTGCAGAATTGCAACCTAATAAATCAAACTTAGTTAGTACCTCAGTAGCATACTTAGTTTGATGTAGAATTATACCTTCAGGTACCCTTAGGAACTCAAGCCCCAAAAAATATGACAGTTTGCCTAAGTCAGTCATCTCAAACTCACTGTGCATAGCCACTTTGAAGTTTTCCACTTCACTAGGACTACTCCCAGTGACCAACATATCATCCACATATAAACACACAATTAGTAAATAGGTATCAATACTACCTTTAGTATATACTCCAAATTCACTAATGCATTTAGAGAACCCAATTTCCTTGAAAAAAGAGTCAATTCTCTTATTCCAAGCTCTGAGGCTTGCTTTAGCCCATAGAGAGCTTTATGTAATAGGTAACCATACTCCTCTTTACCTTTTTTCTCAAACCCATGTGGTTGAGCAATATAAACAGTTTCCTCAAGTGAACCATTAAGAAATGCTGACTTAACATCCATGTGGAACAACTCCCAGCCTCTATTTCTGACCCAAGGCAATTACTAACCGTATAGTCTCATGCACGCCACGGTGAAAACACTCTGTGTAATCCACCCTTCTTTCTCGTTGGAACCCTCTCGCTACCAACCTAGCCTTGTATTTTACAATCTTGCCTTTAGGATCAAGTTTGAGCTTGAACACCCACTGACACTAATGGGTTTCTTACCTTTAGGAATGAACTAGAGACCGTGTTTTATTCTTTTCAATAGATCGTAGTTCTTCTGCATTGCTTTCTTCCAATGAACATCCTTGAGTGCCTCTAAGTAGTCCATAGGTTCAGCATCTGCCAACATTGCATAGTGAACCAGATCACCATCATTTGTGATCTGATTATCCATGTGTACCTCAAAATCCAACATCCTCCTAGGTAACCTCCTCTCTCTTTGAGGCCTAGGAGAATTCTGCACATTTTGTGCAAGTTCCTGCTCACCCTCCTCATTTACCCCTTCATGTGGATTATGATCCACATTGGGTAACATAGGATCATCATTAGGTATACCAGATTATCTCCATCGAATTAGTGTCACTAGAAATAGGTTCGGTGTTAAAGACCTCTTCAATGGTTGTAGAGTCTCACGAACCTACTTGTTCAGCTTTCTCCCAATCCCACTGCTTGTCTTCAAGCACCACCACATCCCTAGACACCTCAGTTTTACTTGTATTAGGGTCTAGTAGCCTGTAACCCCCTGTAGGATGATATCCCACTAGGATTAGAGGTCTACTCTTGTCCTCAAGTTTAGATCTCTTACTATCGTATATGGTCACAAGCAATCGAGCCAAATACCTTCAAGTGAGATACACAGGTATTTCACCATTCCACATAGTTTTGTGCACCTTAGCCTCCAAACCTCTTGTAGGACACCTATTCGAATATGAGGCAGTCACCACCACCGCTTACGCCCATAGTCTTTTAGGTAGTCCCTTGGTTTTTACCATACTCCTAGCCATTTCTAGGATAGTTCTGTTTCTCCTTCTCGCCACTCCATTGTCTTTGTGAGTATATGGTGGAGTTACCTCATGAACAACACCACTTGGTGCAAAAGTATTCTTCAAACTCCTTTGAAGTATACTCACCACCACCATCCGTCTTAACACCTTTAGTTTCTTACCACTTTGAGTCTCAACCATAGCCTTAAACTTTTTAAACACACTGAAAGTATCACTTTTGGACTTGAGTAGATATACCCAAATCTTCCTTGAGTATTCATCCACAAAAGTTACAAAGTACTTGTTCCCCCCCATAGATGGAGTATCCATAGGACCACACATATCAGAATACACAACTTCCGGTGAGGTTTTTAGATCGTGTTCAATGCATTTCTTAAAGTTTTTCCTAGGTTGTTTACTCATTAGGCATGTAGTACATTTTTCTTTAGTGTTAGCTATCTTAGGTAAACCCTTTACTAGTTTATTAGTACTTAGGTTATCTAGAGCCTTATAGTGAAGATGTCCAAACCTATTATGCCATAAACTAGTATCATCATCGATGGTGGCACTTAAAACACAAAGTGCCTCGGTCTTGCTTATACTAGCTTTAAATGTCTGTTCTTAGTTAGTTGAGTAGTTAGAATTAGCTTATCCTCTTTATCAAACAATTTCAACTTAGCATTTTTCATTAGGCAAGAAAAACCTTTTCAATTAAGCATCTCTAAGCTAATTAGATTGCAACTTATTTTCAGCACATATAACACATCATAGATAATTACCTTTTCCCCATCAACTCTAGTTAGTTCTATATTCCCTCTACCCTTAGAGACTATAGTCTTACCATTAGCACACCTAATAGCAATTCTAACAGTGGGATCAAAGTTAATTAACCATTTCTTATTACTTGTCATATGATTAGAACATGCTGAGTCTAAGTACCAGATTTCTGTTATAGTTTTCCCATCCTTACCTGTTACTATTAAAACAACATATTCCTTTCCTTTCTTAGTTTTAATCTTTTCCTTCTTAGGCTTAGTTACATTTGGTTCACAAAGCATACTGAATGCAACAGTATCAGATTCATCAGAATCTGAGTCAGAGTCCTCCTTAGCCACATTGGCTTCAGAAACTGACTCATTAGGCTTAGAGCCCTTTCTGGTGGGACACTCAGTGGCATAATGCCCCATCTTGTCACACCTATAACATTGTACCTTAGATTTATCCTTTTTCTTAGGTGCATTGCTATTTTTAGATGAATTAGATTTAGTAGAAGAGTTAGAAGTACCTGACTTGATCTTAGAACTCTTAGACTTTTTACTGCTACCTCCCTTTTTACCTTTCTTGCCCTTAGCTTTAGCTGCATACATGGCTTGGTCCTCATCTTCTAATTCTTCCTCCGAATCTCCACCTTATCTCCTTGGCCTCTAGTTTTCCACTGGAGCTCTTCTAGCCAGCCTACATTTTTTGTAGTTTCTTCTATGGTGTTAGTCACCACATACCACTTTTGGCATTGATCCGAGAATCTTTCGCACACATCGAATTCTCTTCAAGCTTTTCCCCTGGAGAGCCATATCATTTTGATCTTCTTCACTCTGTTGAAGAACTCGATTACCTTTTCATCTTTTTTCATTTTAAGACTTTCATACTGTGCTCTTAGAGCTTGCAGCTTCTCTTCCTTGATTGGAGCTGCACCACAGTAATAATGTTCTAGAGCATCCCATGCTGCCTTAGAGGTTTCACAGTCTCTTACCCTTTCAAAGTCCTCCTCTCCACATGCCCTGTGGATGAGAGACAGGCCCTTGAAATCCTTCATTTCTGCTTCAAGAAATTCTTTCTTTTCAGCAGGGGTAGCAGTAGCTCCCAGTGCTGTGAGTCCCTCTTTCACCAAGTATAGGCAACCATGTGACCCTAGTATAGGCTTCATTTGAATAGCCCAAGTATCATAGTTGTTCCCATTGAGCTTAGGAACATAAGCGTCTTTCCTTACCCATTTCTGTGATTTACACTTAAAAACACACACTGAGAAAGTTAGAACACGGTTACACTGCACAATTTCACCTGCAGACAGATTTAAAGAAAGTTAAAGAAACTTTAAAGAACTCGAAAGAAAGCAGAGAATAGAGTTAGGAAATTGCCACGGATCTTTTAAACCAATGCTCTCGATTATACCATATTGGATTTTTTCAATTCTAATATTTTCTTACACTTGCAGTGATACTGAGCAACTCGGGAGGTGCAACTAGTGTATTGGGCTCAACCACTGAGGCCCAATCCACTTGATGGCTCAACCGAGTTGAATGAACCCCCACCGCTTACAGTTTGTGCGGAACCCAAAACCCGTTTCAACCGAGACACGCGGATCTTCACTTGACCGGTGAATATAGTCACTTTCTTCACTCCTCTCACCAGGTTATTCAAGAATCTCACTCTCTCTACATCTTGAAACTCCGTTCCTCTCTCTTCTTCTTCTCTCGAAACTCTCGAAACCCCAGCAAGATTTGAGCTCTCACTTCGTGATTGAAGCTTGGATCTTGCTAGGTCTTGGCTTATGATGATTGTTGATGATGATTCACTCAAAAACCCTCTCGGTTTCTACGATGAATCTTGCAACTGAAGCACTGGAACTCCTCTTCTCACTTCGCGATAGAGTTTCACTTTTCGGAAACCCTAATCTCCTTACGATAGGTTTGATTCTTCTAATCGGACCTTGGATCGATCCTGAGGTAACGATCTCCTATTTCCCTTGATTTAAGAGTTTACGTGAAACCCTAATCTGAAACCCTAACACGGTTTGTATGATTCTTGCAGTACTTGAAGATTGTGGTGATTCTTACCACGCTTAGGTAATGAATCACCCTTAACCTCTCTCTTTACCTTTTTCTGCACTGTAATCTTGCAAACCCTAATTTTCCTTTACTGTTCCTGTGTGCATGTACCACTGAGATGTGATCCAAACTGTGCTCGTGATTTCACTCTTGAAATCCCCTCCTCAGAAACAATAATGAGGTAATGACTTCCTCTTATTACTTTTCTTGCAAATTCCTTTTCTTTTACCTTTCTTCTCCTTCTTCCTCTAACTTGTTTCAGTCACAGAAACAAATTACTAACCTTTTCCCTTCTCTTGTATGCAAGGTACAATCCCACTTGATTGACTCTTGAATACTCAAAGTTTCAAGGTTGAAGACAATTGGAGCTTACGGTTGAAAAGGAGTTATAGAAATTAGAACAAGTTTACAAATCGTAAAGTAATTCTTTATTGATTATTGAAAAGTATGTATTATGCATACAACATATTTACACTTTGAATGAGCTATATATACACTTGTAGGCACAATAGTAGCGGACATGTTAGTTAGAGGTCACATTAGGTAGAGCTAATCGCCTCTAACTAAATAAACCGTTAGTTAGCTTAGGACACTTAACATGGACTTTTAAATCTTTGTTTGTGAATGTGTGTGACTGTATTCTTTGATTCCAACGGCTATAACTTTTATAAGCCTTATTAAGGGTATTTTAGAACTTAGGGTTGATGGATTAGAAATTCCAACAGCTCTAGCGGTTACTCTTGGCTCCTCCAAAGACATCGTAACTGGGATCATTCCACAACCCAAAGCTCGAAATAAATCGCACGCCATGAATTCATTTAAAAGAAATAGGGGATCGAACTCTATATTAAAATGCTACTATTATAAAAGAAAAATAATATGTAAAAACTATATTTAAACGCATAAAGAGGGGATTCAACTCGCAACCCACTGGTCTCAACCTGAAGAATTTACCGCTGCGTTACAGACTATAATTGGTATTACTTCGCAAACATAATTTATATACTCGATTTACAACAGCTTCAATTAATAGTATTGTTAAAAAAACTTCTATTTTTCCGACGGGTGCCATGACTCTCCCCGGCTCCTTAAAAGATCCGCCTGTGTGGGCCATAACATTAATTATTATGATACATTTAATTCTATGTCCCACCATGAATTTTGTGTCTATCTCTCTCCAAATTGAACTAACCATTTCTTTTGAGAAATGAAGATGATCCTAACCCCATATACACCTACTTAGAATGTTGGGGTAAACTTGCACTAACAACACCCATATACATCTAGTTATACCCCCTATACCACCACACTTCTCCCGAGCATACATAGATAATAATGCACACAGCTTTCCCTGTTAACCTTTTTGGCATTTCTACGATATATATTTAGAAATAATTAAGAACCCTATATGGGGGTGGCACATCCCATGCCTCCCAAATTCCCAATCAAAGTCACAGATGGGCATCACATGCGTATTTAATTTTCATTTGATGAAGAACTCTGAACTCACTCTTGTGCATGCAAATGCAATGTACCTATCTTATCTTATTATATTTATTATGGTTTAGGAAGGTTGGTACATAGGTGCGTAAACTGTTACTTAATGTTCCCCGTTATTTATAAGAAATCAATTAAATTAGTTAGCATTGTTGTTACTCTTCCCGGCAGTCATTAATCCACATGACATTACCATATCTTAAGCCGCAAGATGTAATTGAAAGCTCTGCTAATCACATGCTAATTCCGTTTGGAACTACTCTTGACAACTAATTAGTGGCTAACATCTTTTTGAATCTTGAACCTTTTCACACTCAAAACTTCAGAAGAAGAAAAAAAGGGCATGCAATATTGTTATAACTTTGAAATTTCATTTTCCTTATATAAATAAAACAGAGTTTCAAACGAAAATGGATTCGGTTGATTAAAATCATAAAATGTATATAGATGAAGGATATATTACATCTAATATTGAAAAACAAGTACTAGTATGTATAGATCTTTACCATACTCGAGCCCGATCTAGTTCCGGCTTGAATAGTTGGTAGTACTCCCGTGGAAGTCGTGCTTCAGAGTCCAAATCGATGGTGGTACCTATAATGACACTCCAATGTACAAGTTAGGGAACGAGAAGTCAAAGTGGGGTAGAGAAAATGAATGTGTACCTTTCGATGCGGAAGAGCTCGTATTTATAGGCACAAGGTGTGCGTCAGGCGTTTCCACCACATAGGTTATGTGGTGCGTTTTCGACCGTTGGATCCGAATATGTTTTCCCAACCATTGATAGCCGCAGCGCACAGATCGCCAATGAGAATTGCTCTGCTCACGCGATGGTGCCGCTACCCGGCCCAAATTCGAACTCGGAGTCTGGAACAAGTATTATAGATGAAGGATATATATATATATTACTGAATGAGGATAAGAATTAAGTTTTCTTCAATTCAAAGGCAAATTGGATTGATAATATTGACAGCATACGCATTTACTACACGCTTGGAATATCGGACCGACTAGATTAACTTTGGTTTCAAGGTTAACTAACCATTGAGTGTGGACAAGCTAAAAAGTCAACACCAAGATTGATAAGAAAAGTCCAAATTACAAATTACTTCAATTAATTTATCTTTATCTCTTTCTCTCTCTGTATAGTACTATATATATATAAGGAAGCACATAACACAAGCCTACCCATGAAGCTATCCATTCAATTGTAATTGTATATACACATTCAATTAGAGAAGCAACAATGAGAAGAAACTATGTGGAAAATCCTTCACGCCACAATAACCAGAGAGGAGCTTCCTTTCTATCAAAAGAGAAGAAGAGAAACCCTTCAAGTACAAGTACAAGTTCTAGTTCAGATCATGTAGCAAAGAAGGTAGAGGGTGGTTCTGAAACAATTAAGAAGCTAGAGCGGAAACCCACTGAAGATATCAATGCAAGTGCTGATGCTTTCATCAAGAACTTCAGAAAGCAGTTAATCATTCAAAGGCTCCAATCCATTGAGAATTATGAGCAAATGCTTGCAAGGGGCCTCTAGCTAGCTAGCTCTGATCATGTCAGATAAAAACTATATATATATATATATATATATATATATATATATATATATATATATATATGTGTGTGTGTGTGTGTGTGTGTGTGTGTTCTTGAACGCCTATATGTTTGTGTGGCTATTATAATTAATAATTAATTATTATAATATGCTTCATTTCTATAGCTTCAATTGTTGTTTCTTTACTAATTAGTTCAGATATATACAAGACAGATGAATAATAAGATGCATAATAATAACATCAACTGATCCCTGCCAAAATGGTGACCGTCTTGTCTTGTTACTTCAATTTAGTGGTTTACATCACTAAAACATATCTTTAGTGACAATCACTAAAAGGTTATATAAGTAAATTAGTAATTAATCAAAAATCAATATGTTACGATTATCTTTTAATACGATTCCTATTAATTAGGCAATTTTAATAGAATTGATTAAAAAATAAACACTCTAGTAACTCATTCAATATAAATTTCAAAATTATTCATTCATCAGTTCGACATATTAATTGCCTAAAATCATGGAGTTAAGTTTTTTTTCAAATTAAAAACTGCCAAAATATTTTTTAATCACGGAATTCAATTTTCTGAAACAAATTCACCACTGAAACGAATTCATCTCTTTTTTGTTCCTACTTAAGCACTTCTCGTTTCATCTTTTATCAAAAAAAATTGGTTTTTTTTTCACACGAAAAAAAAAATCGTTCATTAACCACTGGTTTGTACCACAATTGTAGATATCACTAACCAGAAATGTGCATCGCAACGGTTAGTGGCCACTAACCACAGATATACATAAATGTGGTTAGATGTCAATGGTTAGATATCACTAACCACACATGTGCATAGCCAATGATTAGTGGGCACTAACCACATATATGCATAAATAGGTTAGTTGCCAATTGTTAGATGTCACTAACCACACATGTGCATAGCAATGGTTAGTGGACACTAACCACATTTATGCATAAATGTGGTTACCAGTGGTTAGATGTCACTAACCACACATGTGTATAACAATGGTTAGTAGTCACTAACCACAGTTATGCATATAATGGGCAGAGACTGGGGAAGAAACGAACGAAAATAAAACAACGAACGCAGAAGTTGGAGAAGAAATGAACGCAGGTGTTGGAAGAAGAAATAATAGTAACGCATAAGTTGAGAAAAAAAGTAAGAAGAAGAATAAATGATATAGTAGGAAGAAAAAGAAATAATAAGAATCGGTAAGAAGCTTAAAGGTTGTCAATATTTGAAGGAGATGTCAATCGTATCAAATATTTGGGAATGATTTATATGATTGAAACTTCATGAAAAAAAACAGAATTGAAGAGAGGAAGAAGAACGTGCAAAATTGATATTGAAGGAGAGAGGAAGAAGAACGTTCAGAATTTAGGTGAGAGAAAGAAAAAAAAGATTTAATAAGAACATTAAACATGATATTAATGTGGTGCTTTAAAAATATGAAATATATTAATTGATTGTTATTAATTATATAATTATTAGGCATAATATTGAAGAGTACCAAAATATCCTCCGTAAATAATAACTATCAGATGCATTTTAATAAAAATATTGAGCATCCAATGACTCATTAATTTAGTGACCATCACTAAGCACTTGACTTAGTGATGTAAGCCGGGGCCGTAGTTTATGTACTTTTTTTTATGTATTCCGTGTCATTTCGAAAAAATATATAAACTTAACTTGAGAGTTAGATTTTATAGAAGAAGTAAGCTCTTGGCTTTTATACTAGAAATATTTTAGAGATGGACAATTACTGTCTCTAATTTTGACTTCTTTAATCTCCTAACAAATTCAAGATGAAACTACATCAATAATGAATTATGGCATCGCAAAATAATTAGAGATAAACTGTATATGCGTGTTTAATTAGAGACATGATACTTCTATCCCTAACATGACAGATTATAAGGTCAGTGACAACAAAAACAGAAATTTGTCTCTACAAATAGTACTAGTATAATTTAAAAACAGATCAGAGAGAAAGATAGCTTAAAATATTTCTCGTCTTTTCCTATAATTGATTATTGTTATGGAATAATGTTAGATTGATTATTCTAATTATGAGCGGAATAATCGATCTAACATTATTCCATAACATTAATCAGTTATAGAATGGATAATAATTAGGCTTCGATTTTTCTTGCTGGCCTTTGGCATGCTTGGTGTTGGCGTAACAATGTGATTTTTGAGGAGCAATACCTCTTAGAATGTGGTTTAAAGCCTAACTCAATCCCATAAAATCGGTTTGTAAGGTGAGAGTTGCCTCTTCATTATAAACCCTCTTGAGACTTTATCACTAGTCAATGTGGGACTTGAGATTTTCCCAATACACCCCCTCACGCGCAACATTGTTGGGCTTGTAGCGTGTTTAATGGTAGGTGGCCCGATAGATCTTGGATAGGCTCTGATACCATCTTAGAATGTGGTTTAAGGCCTAACTATACTGACGTATTCATGAAGTGGTTAAGAAAGTTTTTGTTTCTCATGATGAGTTTCTTGATTACTTCATTGGGCGGGGTGTTGTTACCATTTCAGGTTAGCCCGATGGTCCCCACCATCTAATGGTGACATTAAAGTCAACGTGGATATGGCAGCTTCTTGGAACATTCCAGCCATTTGGGTATAGGTGGACTCATTCGTAATCATGAGGGAGATTTGATCGCTGGTTTGTGCTACTTCTGACCAAGTGGGGATGTCTTGTTAGATGAGTTGATCTCTATCAAGGTGGGAATTACACTCGCTCGTTCTAAATGGTTCTCGCACTTTACTTATGAAAGTGGTTGCTTGGAAGCACTCAACATTATCAACAACCCAAACAACTATGACTTGCACACCCGCATGTCTCGGTTATCCTTGAGATCTTGGATGCTTTGCAGTGAGATGACAATGTCACTATTGTGCACATTTTACGGGAGCAAAAAAATGCGCTGACATTTTGGTAAAAGAAGGTTCTCACTCGCTGTGTGACACCAACTGAGACCACCCTCCTCCAGGATTAAAGTCCTCGTTCTTATGGACAAACTTAATTACCTAGCCGCTTTTTGTTTTGTTTTTTCCTTTTTGTTACTTGCTAACACCAAAAAAGAGAATGATTATTCTAATTAATTAATATTATGGATTACTATAAATTAATTATTGCGATTTTTATTTAAGATGTCAATCATGCTTAATTTAACACTATAACACTTTTTTTTGGTCAAAAACACTAGCCCTTTTTTTTGGTCTTGAAACAATATAGCACTTCAATACTATTACTTGCATTGGGCTTCTGTAACCAAAAAAAGGCGCTTACTTTGCCCACCCCCTCATAATCTTTCACACCTCTTAACAAATTTTATTCCAAAAATAACCTCGCCTAAAACGCTGTGGAGGACGTGTTTAATGACGGTTCAAACGACATTGTTCAAACACGTTCGAATGACCGTGTTCGAACAGGGGAAATTACGCACAAGAGGGTGTGAAGTCAATATTTAACTCACGTGAACGATGTCGTTCTAACGGGTTCGAATAAGGTTATGCGAACATGTTCGAGTGACCCCGTTCGAACAAGTGAAATTACGCACAAGAGGGTGTGAAGTCAATATTGAACTCACGCGAACAATGTCGTTCGAACGGGTTCGAAGACCCGTGTTCGAACACGTGAAATTTCTTTAAAAAAAGACGCTTTGGTTGACCTTTTGGTCATTTCACACCCTTATGGGGTGTGTTTTGAGTAGGATGGGGTGTGGGAAAAGCAAACCCCCCAAAAAAATAACATTGGGCTTCATTTTGTGTAGGTTGTGGCGGGGTCATCAATTGATGCACGATGGCGATTTTCGTACCCCCTTTTTAGACTTCATATCCCCCAATTCAGTTAATCCCAAAATAGCCTTCAAAATTTACCCTAATTCTTGGAATATTTATGTACTAAAGTTTAAATTCGGAACAATATTTTTTTTATCGAAAATATGCACTTGACATAAATCCGGTATATATATTTGGCCTTTGGATTTATCACTACAAAAAAAAGGCAATTAGCGAGGGACATTGCGAGGGAAAATAAGTCCCTCGCAAAAGCAAGAATTAGCGACAGAATTAGCCAGGGAAAAAGAGTCCTCGCAAAATTGGCAATTAGCGACGGAATATCAGTCGCTAAATGCAAGGCGCCAATTTTAATGTTCGGTAATGTTTAATATTATTACTAATACATACTTTCATTATGCTTAATACAGAACAAAGTGACATGGTACCAAGAGTATGGTGAAGAAGTCCGGAGATGTTTTTTTCCTGATGTTCGGTAGTCAATTGTCGGATATGTTGTATAAGTTGAGGCGTGGAGATGTGAGGCCTCCTGACATGGGTGAAAATGTTTGGAATGCCTTCAAGGCACATTAGGAAACAAAGACGTTCAAGCATAATTCTGAAAAGGTGAAGCAGAATAGAAACTCAGAAAAGGGTGGCTCGCTTAACTGTGTTGGGTCCATAAGCCAGGCTCAACATGCTATTCGATTGGTAAATTATTTTAAATATCTGTGTGTTTTTTTACATTAGTTAATTAGTTAGCAAATGTTGAAAATGTTTTTCATTTTACAGAGTAAGAAGTTGGGACACCCTATCACTGCTGCTGAGCTTCATAGGGCCACCCATGTAAGGAAGGGTACTCAAGGTCAATATGTTGAGGAGCGCGCGAGGGTTACTCAGGTAAATACACAACTTGAATTGTATTATATATACATATGTTGCTTTGTTAAAATGAATGGAGCACTAATTATGCTATGTTTTGTGGTTATACAAAACAGGAGGCACGTACTCAAGAGATGGGTCCGGCGACTCAGGGGACCTGGAACTCTGAATCACCTGGTCAACTCACTCTTGAGTTGATAGCTCTGTCGAATGCACATTGGGAGAAAGTAGCGGGTTGGAACAAGGGTCGCCTGTATGGTACGAGTCCCTTGGCTCCATTAATGACCCCGTCTGGTGTTGACCCCAGTAGAGCTTCTAGAAGACGAAGACCATTTCCTACTCAATCAGATTCGGAGAGAGAGCGGTTTAGGAAGATGGAGGAGGAGCTGCATGCTACGCAGCAGAAGCTGTGAGAAAGTGAGATGCAAAAGCTGAAGTGGCAGCAAATGATGGAGATGCAAAAGCAAGAGTGGCAACAAAAGATGGAGAATGACATGAAGAGGGTGATAGAGCTTCTTCAGTCTAAGGAGAGTATGTCTCAGCCTACGCAGAAACTTGGGGAGTCTGACTCGTCTGAGTATCGAGTTTTTGAGGGTCCGAGGAGTCGATGATGGTCCTTTTAGTCTTGTTTGTATTATTTGTTTTACATTTGAGTATTTTGTTATGACATTTCAGTATTTTGTGTTCAACTGACATTTGATTTTACGTTGTGTTGATTCGGATTCTGACATTTCAGTATTTTGTTCTGACGGAACATTTTAGAAATGTTTGATTTATATTGATTTAGGTATTTGATGTTTTATTATTTATTAATAAATAAGCAGGTTTTTAAAAAACATTATATTTTTTGGACTTTAGCGAGGGAATTAGTGAGAGAATTAGCGATGGACGTGCAGACACGTGGCAATCACCAATGGGATGTGCAGTCGTGGCAGTTAGCGACGAAATATGTCTCCCTCGCTAATTAGCGAGGGAATTAACGAGGGAATTGGTCGTGGGTAATTAGCGACGGAACACTATTTCTCTCGCTAATTGCCATTAGCGAGGAGGTAATTAGCGATCGAACTGGTCCCTCGCTAATGGCAATTAGCGACGGAATTGACCCTTTAAGCCACCGATATTTCCCTCGCTAAACTCAATGTTTTTTGTAGTGGTTGCAATTATGACCCAAAACATAATTCTGGTCTTGTAATTTCTTTGACTTCTGGATTTATGTTTTTGACATAAATCTGGAATTCAAAAATACATTCCGGATTTGTGTCAAAAAGATAAATCCAGAAGTCAGAAATAATTTTTTTATTTAAAAATTGACTTTTACCTACGAACAGAAACCGTCACTAAATGTGATATATCGGTGAGTGTTAAGAATTAGTTAACCAGATTCTGAATATTTAACATTTAGTGACAGTTTCTGTCTGTAGGTAAAAGTCATTTTTAAAAAAATAATAATAATTTTTGCTTCTGGATTTATCTTTTTCACATAAATCCGGAATGTATTTTTTAATTCAAAAACATAAATCTAGAATGTAATTTTTTTAAAAAAAATACATTTTGGTTTTGTGTGAAAAAACATAAATTCGGATTGGAAGTTTGGGTATAATGGGGGTAGGGTTTTTTTTTCACCCCCCTCCTTGTCACTCCCACCCCCATAACCCCATTAAACCTAGAAATGCCCCTGAATTTAAAAAAAAATTGAAGAATTTTGGAATTACCTCTATTTAAGGTAAATTCGGTTCAAAAAAGGGGGTTTGGTTTTGGGAATTTCGGATTTACCTCATATATGAGGTAAATCTGATTTTTTTTATTGGACCAAAAATAATTGTTTTTAAAAAATTTGTATATTAAATTGTGATTTACGCGCGTTTTATTTTTAAAATACGATACGAACGGTTTACGATTTAAATAACTATACGAAACCGTTGTGATATACGAGTAAATAGACGTCATATATGATCTAAGCAACTGGCACCGAAGTAAGACGTACAGACCCTAGATACCTGACTGTACCAAGGTAGGTAATCAGGATCGCACTCGCCGTGGTAGGCTGCGTATCTACTAGTCTGCCAAAAAGTCTGCGCCCGAATATGATACCTTAGCAACCCCCGTATGATCCTGTCCGCAGATGGAGCTTTACCAGAAATGGGTGGAAAAGGGATCGTCTGGACTCCCCAGCATGTTGTGGTCTTCGTCGGGTGCGGGGTGCTGCTCTCGAAGACTCTGCTCGCGCTACACTGTCTGGTCGTCTACTCGCCACTATTAAAAAAAAAGAAAAATGTAAATAAAAAAAGGGGGGGGGGGGATAATTTCGAATTAAGGTAATTTCGGAATTACCTCACAAGCCCGGTCGTCTACTCCTTTTTTTTTTTGATAAAAAAAAAAACTATTGACCCGGGTTTGGACCAGGTTTAGTGTAAATTTGGGTTGGTAGGCCTTTTGGTTGTATTTAGTTTGGATCTTGGCCATTTGTGTTAATCAAAACAGCTTTTTGACCCAAAAAAAAATAGGTCGCGCGTAAATAGTTGACAAAACAAGAATAGACTGTAAACCAATAACGTGGATGGGATATTCTACCATCTTTTTTCCTCCACAAACTTGTATTCTCTATTGAGCTCTTCATGCCAATTACACATAGTGGGTTGGGAGTCCGACAAGGAAATTAGAGGGAATGGACGTGGAATTAGCAAGAAGAAGTGAATATTCAGGATAACAGGAACAAGTTGTTGTTTGTGACTTACACACGTACGTAATAGTTAATACCTCCAAAATGAATCAGATATTAGTAATAGAAAGGTTAAGATCAACATCAGATCCTTTTCCCAAAATATGAAAGATCGACATCAGTTGATTAATTAGTGATATCGGTGCCGATTATTTTTGATTAAATTCATTGCATAGCTTTAATTCTCTCAAATCATGAGTCAAATGTTTGTTTGTCCGAATTAAGGCAGGACATCTAGACAGCCAAATTTTTGTCCCTCTTGATTCACCAACCTTCGTTATCACAGAGCCTTTCCATAAACATGCATTAAACGCCAAAGTCATTAATTTTGTGAGTTGCAACAGCTTGTTGAAATAATAAATAAATTCACCAGATGCCCCTAGTAATTGATAGAGCTTCTATGTTTTTAAATTTTTTGCAATAAATATTTTCGGACAAAAGTGGTTTAATGTGAGTCAGCTTTTCTGTTTCTTTTCAAAAAACTGAGTCAGCTTATCTCTATTATTTTGAGTGTTCAATTTGTCATCTATCTGAGTCAGCTTGCTACATATATACTACAGTATTCAACTTAATATGGCGTAGTTGATGATGGTGAATAGGAAGGCATTAATGAAACACATGATGGTAACTGTTTATTAATATGAGTTTGTTGATTCGCCACCTCTACCTAACTTAGCTCACGGTATATTATATGGTTAGTTCATCCACTTTACATGATTGCCTTTTTAATTAACTTAAATTAAATTAAAGGAAAAATTATATCAGAGGTCTTTTAAGTTATTTAATTGAAACAAGTTGGTCTTTTATGTTTTTTCGCACTCACTTTGAGTCTTTTAAGTTATTTAATTCAGAAGAGTTGATCGCTTTAAGTTACATAACATGCACATTATTAGTCATTTTTTCATTTTTTTCGTTACAAAAAATCCACTAACAGAACTTGGTGACGCGCATGCGATTTGAGTCTACACGTCATCTGTCTTGTAACAATTTTAATATTTAAGATCGCCAGTACGTAACAATTTGGTCCTTTCAACTTCAATGAAAAAGAAGATGAACCATCTTTTTTAAAAAGTTTTAAGTTGAAAGTTCCAAATTGTTACATTACAAAGACGATCTTAAGAGACCAAATTCTTACAAGATAGATGATAGTGTAATCTCCGTCACGACCACATCAACTCTATTAGTGCGAATTGAGCTTTTTTGTAATAAAAATGAAAAAATGACTAAATTACAGACACATTATGTAACTTAAAGAACTTAAGTGGTACGAAAAAAACTTAAAGGACCAACTTGTTACAATTAAATAACTTAAAGGACTCCCGATGTAATTTTGCCTAAATTATATTTATCTTTATTTGAAGGGTACTTTGGAGATTATAAAACTAAAAAATAGTTAAAACTTGTTTATTTTTCATTCTACTACTATATATATGAACTTAATTTTGCTTATCTTTGCTGTACTACATCATCAATTAATTACTACCTACTACATTATTAATAATTTTCTACTTTCCACGTTCGTTTATTGAATTTGAATGTGGACAAAAATCTGACCAAGGCCGAAGGTACTAGAAACGGTACAATTTTTTTTGTTGTTGAGAAAAACATACAAATAATATAATCTCGAATTTATTGACTGTCCTATTGTATTGTATTTGTAGTGTTGTTTCATGTCTCATGTTAAGTGTTACTCCCTCTTCTCTCTAATATAAAAAAAAAATTGGTACATTTTTTGTCCTAATTATAAAAAATATACATTTTTCAAAACAAATTAATTGCTAAGCTTTCTTTTATACAACTGTTTAATGTGAGATATAATTAGCAGTGGCGGATCCAGGACTCGGAGTCAGGGTTTCAAAAATTTAAAAAACATGAGTAGCAAAAAATATAATTAAAAACAACTTTAATATATTTAAATAAATAAATTATACAACTCACAATTGGTCTAATAATGTGTTTGTGTGAAGTATTTGGGTGCAATTGGGTGCAAAATTAGAGATCGTAATGCAAAATGTTAATTTCTGGGGATTCGAAATGTTCAAGTGAACCCCCTCACTAAAGCCTAGGTCCGCCTCTGTTTATTAGAAAGTCACATTGTAGGTATACAAATTCAATACTAGAAATATATTTGGGATAAGGCTTAAATTGTATCACAAATAATAAACTCATTTGGTTTTTGTGATTTTTGTAAAATCTTCTCATAGTAGGGACCCCAGAGGGAGTAAATGGTAAATGACGTGTAAATACTCAATGTGATTAATAAGGTTTTTTAGAGAATTAATTTCTCTTTTCACAATCTTAAAAAGTATATGTGATTTACTTTTAGTAAAAAAAAATATACATTTTGTAATTTTCAGGTTATTATGTGGTTGATGATATATCATTTTTTTGGGACAAAAATAATCTCTATTTTTTAAAACAAACATGGTTAATAACTTGAAAATATTTTGTTGGTTGAGTTCATTATGTAGATATAGGGACATGGAGTTGACCCGATGCTCTCGAGTTTGATTCACGCAGTGGACAAATTTGGTGTTGGTGTGAAATTTAATTACTTTAAACACGAGCGAAAATTAGTCATTTGTCGAAAGTGTTAGGATCAGTGGCAGACTTACATGTATTTTAGGGGGTTCAAGTGAACCCTCTAATTTTTTTAGCACCAATACCTTAAAAAAAACGTTTTGCACACCCTGAAAAATTTGCACCCAAGTCCCTAATTTTGCACTACTCTAGTGCACCTGTTAAAGTCTACTTGATTAATTTGTATTTTGTGTTAGTGCTATTTAATTTATTTTGGTTATATTAATCTATTTAATTTGAATTAGTTATGTATTTTGTAAATATGTTGATTCTCTTCGTGCTATTTAATTGTATTTATTTAACCCAAATTTAGTTTGTATTTAAGAACTTGTTAGTGCTATTTAATTTCTGTTGGTCTAGTGCATCACAAGTTGTGAATCTGTTAAACTCTTATTTTTATTATTTTTTTAGCGATATGTGTGTTTGAAATTTTTTGCGCCCCCTGATATATAGGGTCCTGGATCCTGCCACTTGTTAGGATAATCTGTTGGTAGCTAACACTAGTCCGAACCAATTTTTTTAGATGTTATAGAGTTATTTAATTTTGATATTAAAATTTTCACATTCCTCTAAAAAGTGCATGATTAATGACTTGTACATACTTGTTTAATTGAATTCGTTTTATGGTTAATAATTTACTTTGATACTACAGCAACTGGGTAATGAACTGAATTAATCAAGTATTTGTACGTAAGAAACTGTATAGTGGCATGTTTCAGTGGATTGTTAAAAAATTGGTTACTCATTACTATATATAGTGGCATGAATTAACAAAATATTTCTAAGTCAATAATCATGCACTCTTTAGTGAGTTGTGAAAATTAATTAGTAGTAATAATTGATTATGTTAAATAATTGTCTTGGTAAAAAAAAAAGATTACTAATTGTTCATAACTCATCAACAACGTAATAATTTTTTTGGCAGTAAGAAAACAACGTAATAAACTACATTAACCAAATTAACATTTTGTTGAACATCACTAACCACGCGTTAATTAACAGTAATTAATATACGATGTCGATACTGGTTGTCAAAAATCTTTTCTCTTTTTTGAATAGAAACCGAACAACTATTTAATTATTATTGCAAAGAAATCTACATATATAGATGACAGACACATTGACAATACTAGAAAATATAATTTAAAAAAAAAAAAGAAAAAAAAGATGATTCCTTCTTCGTTGATTTTCCATGGACCTAACTCAAGCAAGGATGAAAATGGAAATAACTCAGACTTGCTTAACAACATGATGTATCTGCTGCTGCATGATTTCAAGGTTGAGTCGAGAGCATGATCTAACCATCTCACCTGCTAAGGGTATAACAGGTAAACTATCACAATTGCATATCTCTATCATGAAACCATCTGGATCATGGAAAAATAGTTGATCTACTTGAATTCCACCTTCCTCTACCATAGCACGCACGTACCCTATCCCCATCTCCTTCAGCTTCTTCTCCACTGCTCCCATGCTCTCACACTAATAATAATAATAATAAATATCCATTCACAATTAAAAAAACATTTTAATATTAATCATATACATGCTTATAGATACGTAGAATACAAGTAAGAGTATAGAAAATGCTTATACGTATTATGAGATGAGATTGCTTTTTACTTTGTCCTTTCTTCCACGCCCACAAAAAGACAGAGAGATTTTTTCAGTTTTCAAAACAAAATTTGGTATCTTCTATCATTCGTGTTTATCTCTGGCGTTTTTTAATTGCAAAGAACCAAAAGAAGTTGGAAGGTTGAGCTAAGCTAAATTGTTTTCTTATATTTCGCGTTTTATATATAAAGGTTCCTTCATGTTTTACTATAAACAAATTTATTATTATCTATATATCCACCACTAAATAATACTATATACTAATTTTTTTTTTTGGTAAAAAGAAACGATCAATTCACTTCTTTAATCTGTCTCTTCCCAAAGAACATATTCAAGAAATAATCTTGCCTGAAATGAAATATGATTGTCCTTTGGATTGATTTCCTTCTTCCTTAGAATATTCTCTGGCTCCTCAGCTTGCAGCAAGTGAATTCCAATCCCATAGCCAAATAGCCTGCACAAAGAAAAATCCAATACTGATCAAAAAAAAAAGAAAAATCGAATGAAGTTGCTTAATTTCTCTATCTTAATTCATAAATATATTACCATGCTCCATCAAAATCAAGTGATCCAGGCCTCCTGATAGGAATGAATCCGAGAACATTCTGGTAAAAGTTCATAGATTCTTCCACTGATACGCAGATGAGGGAGATATGATTTACTGACTTTAGGCGCAGAGGGTTTCCTACAATTTCCTTCATTTTTTTTCTTCTATTGAGTTGTTTGTAAATGCAAAGTACAAAAGTTTGAAGAGAGAAAGAAAGAAAGGTAGATGAAAAATTAGAGGTGAAGAGAGAGAGAGAGATTAATAAGAGGGAGGGAGGGAAATGAAAGAAAAGAAAAGAAAAGAGAAGAGAAGAAAGGAAATGAAAAGCGAAATAGGCGGGGGGGCTATATATAAGGGATGTTTCTTGTGTTGATGTTTGCCACGTGTCAATGCTCTACCTAAGCATCACAAGGATTTTTTCACTTACACGTCACTCCCACGTGCTATGCTGATTAGGATCGAATGCTTCCAATCCATCCATAGCTACTACTACTAAAACAAACACGTCACGCATAATTATTTTTCATCTTCATTATTATACCTAATCGTGTTTTATTAATAATACCATAATATTAAATATTTTTAATAAATACTTTTAATAATGTTATAGAGGCACCAAATTTTTTTCTTTAGCACTTTCAATGGTTGGGTAAGTTCGTTATAAGAAGAACATCAAATAGAACAAAACATTTTTTTTTAGATAGGCAATTGTTAGTGGGGGTGGGGGAAATATTAGTTCTTAGGGATTTGAACTCGAAGTCTCCTTCGCACTTATATGGTGCACTCTTTCATGTCCCCTTACTCGGCTAATTGAAATTTACATGCGAGGACAAATAAAACAAAGTATTTGATTTGGTTGACAACGTGTTGGTGTCTTTGGTTGGCTCGGAAATGGTCTTATTTTCAATCAGGAGGAGGCAAAAATTAAAGCCATTATTTTGCGCATCAAAAGTTTTTCTTGGAGTTTGCTTGTTTATAGAATCGGTTGTAATTCTAACTTCTCTATTTCCACATGTTGGAATAATCTTCTTCATTGTTTAAACAATTTGTAGTTTTGTTATTTATGTTTGAGCATCCCCTTGTGCTCCGTTTAATGAAAAATTGTTTATTTGAAAAAGAAAAAAAATCAGATCTTATAAGAAACAAATTCCAAATTCTCATATACAAAAGGATAAGCTTGATATTAGATTTTTTTCTTCAAATGTACCCCTTTTCGAAATGGTTGGTATATATAGTAATTATAATTCTCATTTTTTAATTAGGGCATAAATGGAAAATTGACATTTAATATACCAAGAGATTGATGAGGGTTTATATATATATATATATATATATATATATATATATATATATATATATATATATATATATATATATATATATATATATATATATTGAATAATCTTATTGAATGCACCTTTGAGTGACAACCCTTATACGACATTACTTGAACATGACAACTCTCATGAAAGTTCTTTTTATTTTTTTAGATGGAGTAACAAACATCACCAATAAACTCACACACGTGATCTCCAATGTAAATCATTATGCCATCTGCTCTTATCATACTCACCACGATAATAAAATTAAAAATATATCATTTTAAAAAAAAATTGAAAAAACTAGTGTAAATTTTTCCTGAATGATTTTTAAAAAACTTTACTGAAAACTTGTGTTATATTTTCTGGTATAGCAAATTTTTTTAAGGTAGCTTATGGAAAAACAATATATCATCTTTTTGGAATTAAATTAGTTCCAGAAAAATCATATTTTGTTTTTCCGGGATCTACCCAAAAAAATTTCAATTCCAAGAAAAACAAAAAAGAAATTTCCAATTCATAATTTTTAAAAAATGATTGTAGAAAAACAAAAACGATTTTTTAGGAAGGCAGAAAAACATTCAAAAATCTGAACTCACTTGTGGTTTTCTGGAAAAATGAATGTTTTGGTGTGGAACATAATTTTTGAGTAAGGATAAATTGGGAGGGGGGGGGGGGGTGTGGGGTCTAATTGGGTGTGCAAAGTTTTTTTTTTTTGATCAACTGAAAGGTTTCATTCATTGGGCCAAGCCACAAAACCAATACAACAAAGTGTAAGTGATGACACCAGTCAACCACAACATTACGGGCCAAAGAACTATTACAATCAAAAGGAGAAAAAGCGAAGTAAAAAAAAAGGGGTGCGGAATGAACGGGTGGCAGTGGATACCACCCAACCCGGCCCACACCACAAAACAAGCCAAAGACTACAGAGAAACTAGAAATCTCCAAAAGTAGCGAACACTGAACCCCAATCTTCTTCCCTTCGGCAGCGAACCCTAATTCAAAGAAACTTACGAAAATCTTCAACTCACCACCGATCCACCACTTCCTCTGATCCACTCACTTGATTCCTTCAGCTCCACTAACACCAACAAGATCTAGCAATGTTTTCTCTGTGGATAAAGAGTTTGCGACAAGAAGACCACCGATCGAAGCGAAATCTCACCGACAATGATCTTGCACCAGAAAAACGCTCCGATCTGTTCTCCGAGAAGCCCTGCAGAACCTCAGGCCCTAACTCCAGATAAGGATTTCCTTGTACCCAGATCGACAAAATTCACACCATCCACCATCAGGTATCCGGTCTCTCTGATTCCAGAATAGTAGCAAGAGTAGGAGGGGGGTTAAGGGTCCAATTGACGGAGTAGCTCGCGGTGGTTAGCGAGTTTGGCAACAAGATGCGCTCTGAGTTAGCTTCCTCGAGATCCACATGAAATGGAGAGGTAAATTCTTTGCTAATACTCTTTATGTCTTCTAAGATGCACTCTATGCTCGGTCTTTTAATATTCGCTTGCATGCTTGTACGAGGTTCCTACAATCGGACTCAACTACCACCTCCTTGATGTTCAACGAAGCTGCTAAGAAGAGGCCTTCTCTGAGAGCACTCGCTTCTGCTTGTAAATGTGAGAAAGCATATATGGGTGTAGCTATACCTGATTGAATGAGACCTGCATGATCTCTGATAATAATTCCACTCCACCCAGTTCCTGTATCTTGATTAAAAGCTGCATCTGTATTTATCTTCATTTGATTGTCCCTCGGTGGAGTCCACCTTTTAGGGACTCTTGTTGCACTTTGCATTGTCTCTGTATCTGTTACTGTTGTGGTTGGCAGCTTAGTATTATTCATGCTTAAGTACTCAGTAGTTGCATTCCTTGTTTGTATGAATGTTTGTGTTGGATTAGGATGCTTGTTGTCAAAAACCATAGAGTTCCTAGCCTTCCAAATGAACCAACAAGCATTGAAAATAGTCGAAATAGCTAGGTTCTTCTGCTTAGTAGAGCCATACTCCTTTTCAAAAATCTCTCCAAGCCAAACAGCAATTGTACTTACATTATAGATAGTGGGCACTCTACACACCAAGACTATGCCAAACCGGAGTAGTCGAGTGGCGCAGTGAGAAAGCATGCTCTATAGATTCCTCTTCTTGCTTGCAAGCAGGCAAGTAGCCATCCTTAGCTATGTGTTTGACCAATAAAGCGAGTGCAGTAGCAAGTGCCCCCTCTTTGCATACGCCATAGGAGATGCTTGACTCTCTGTCACTTGACCCCCAAATATACTTCCAACTTTCACGGGAGGGGTTGTATGATGTTGAAGGGCCGTCTTTACCACTTTGCCTCCTTCCCACGGACACATGTAGCATGATTTAGTTGAGAACCATCCATCCACCTCATGAGGCCGGTGAGAGTGAATCCCTGCAGTAGTCCATCCCACGGGAGTTTTAATAGCTTGATTCTTGATGTAGTAGGTCTAGAAGGCGCCCAAGTTTGGAGATATCCCATTTTCTCCGGGTTGTATCCAATAGAGCACTAACTTTAAGACCTCTAGCTTCCTCCTTTACTGATGGCCCTTGTTCCCGATGCCAACCGGATATCCTCATCCATATCCACCTTTGTCTTTCCCTCCCTATACACCATCCGCCTTCTTTCTTGAATATCCCGCCCATGAAGGAGACTCCTCCATACCCAAGAGATCCAGATTTAGTCTTACCTTCCAAATGTCATCTCTACCACAGTAGATACTTCTAAGAATAGATGCCCGGTATTCATTAGGAAATTTAATACACCTCGGGCTTGCTTAGATAGTAGAGTGAGTTACGTAGGGTAAAGTCCTTGAAACCCATTCCCCTTGGTTCTTGTGAGTACACATAAGTAGCCAATTCTTCCAATGTATTCCTCTATTCTTAACTTTGGAGCTCCACGGAACTTGGCTATAGCAGAGCACAGAGATTGTGAAGAAGTTTTGGGGAGTCTCACAATAGACATAACATAGGAGGATGGCTTGAATAACGATTTTAATAAGCACCTCCTTACCGCTTGAGAGAGAAATTTTTCTTTCCACCCATCCAGTTTGAGAGAACCCTTTCTTTGATCCATTGAAGAGCTTGGTTTTAGAATTCCCCACTCATTTGGAATGCCCGGATACTTGCTGGAGAAGCCCAAATTGGGATTTTTTGAATGGTACGCCAAAGTCGCCTTCATCTCCCCTTGTACCTTTGCCTAGAATAAGCCCGATTTTTGGAGGTTGATCATTTGGCGAGAGGCTTTTGAGAACACATTAAGAATATTGATAATGTCGATACATTTCGCCAAAGAAGCTGTCCAAACAAGATAGAATCATCTGCAAAAATAGGTGAGTTAGAATAGGTGCATTCTTAGCAAGAGTTAGCCACTTTGATAAGGCCCAGTCACGGCCCTTGAGATCATCCTAGAAAACACATCAAAGACAATAATGAAGAGGTAAGGGGATAGGGGATCCCTTGTCTCACCCTACACTGGTGATACTCTTACTTACAGAGCCATTAACCTTGATATGAGTATTTGGCCGAGGTGACTAGAGACATGACAAGAGAGACCCACACAGGATCGAACCCAAAGGAAAGAAGAATCGACTCTAGGAAGGACCACTCTACTCTGTCATAGGCTTTATTCATGTCAAGCTTAATAGCAAAACCACCGTTAGTTCCCTTCCTGTGTTTCTTCAGATAGTGGAAAGCTTCCTGGGCTACCATTAAATTGTCTTGAATCAGTCTACCACCAACAAATGCGCTTTGTTGAGGGGAGATAATATCATTTAGGGACGGTTTAATTCTTTTCACCATAATCTTTGAGATGATCTTGTAGATAAAATTGCAATGTTGATAGGTCTCGGTTGCAAATAGATTCGTGGTCTTGGACTTTAGGAATTAGGGCTACAATGGTTTCATTCACAAAGTCTCCTAGCTCACCAGATTGAAAGAAAAGGGAAACAGCCTGAAACACATCATTCTGAATAATACTCCAATTTTTCTGGTAGAACACCCCATTTAGCCCATCAGGCCCTGGAGCCTTCTCTGCTCCTAGGGAAAAGACTGCCTCTTTGACCTCTACTAAGGACACCGTAGCAAGCAAAGAGTCATTTAGCTTAGTAGAGACCAACTTAGGAATAACAGAGAGCGGGAATCATCCTGATAGTCTCGAAAGTCGTATATAACTTCCCTGTAGAAATTTTCAATGGCTAACATCACATCCTTCTGCCCTTCCACCCAGTTACCATCCATATCTTTTATTCTGGAGATCCTGTTCCTATCTCTTCTCTGAACAGTAGTTACATGGAAGAATTTAGAGTTCTTATCTCCATAGGTCAACCACTTCACTCTAGATCTTTGCCCCCAATACATTTCCTCTCCCGCCCAGAAGCCATCAATAGCTCTTCTCACCGAGTTAATCTCTAGATCATCCACGGGGAGGTGTTTAGAAGCTTATCCAACCTCACTTTAAGTTTAGCAATCTCCTTAGCTGCATTCTTGAAGGTTTTAGAGTTCCAAGCTCCCAATGCTCTTTTACAGTTACTCATCTTTGACTTTACTGCCTGCCAAGCACCTTCATTCTGGGCCACAGATTGCCAACCTTGGGAAACCACCTCCCTGCAGTCCTCATGCTCTTCCGAGTGGGATTCATACTTAAAGTATCTTGGCGACTAGATTTAGGATTAGGAGTGAGAACTATTGGAGAGTGGTCAGAATTAATAATTGGGAGAGCAATCCCCACAGCATGTTGGTAAAGATCTCTCCACCCCCAATTGACTAGAACTCTGTCTATTTTTTGCTTTGTGGTAACTCCATCTCTAGGATTACTTATCCATGTGTACTTACTGCCCTTAAGCTGTAGATCCATTAGGTCTGAACTGTTAAGAAATTCCCTAAACAGCTGCATCCTAACTGGAGCAATAGGAGCCAAACCATCTTTATCAGCAATAGAAAGCATTTCATTAAAGTCACCCATTAAACACCAAGGGCCATTCCTCCAAGGTCTTAGAGTCTCTATTTTTTTCCACAAGTGTCTTCTATACCTGAAAATAGGATTTCCATACACAAATGTGATCTGAAATAAGTTTCCACTCTTCTTTTCCTTCACCCCAGTATGGATGTAGTTGGAGCAGGACTGAAGTATATGTATATCATAGCCATTATTCCAAAACAGTCCAAGACCCCCAGAAGTGCCTTCTGCAGGAACACAGAAGGCATTCTGGAACTTAAATTTCCTCTTTACTCTATTTACACGTTCCTCCTGGGCTCTAGTCTCCATGAGAAACAAAATGGCTGGCTTTTGACCCTTCATAAGGTCGTTGAGCTCTCGGCTTGTCGTGGCAGCCGCCAAGCCACGACAATTCCAGCTGATGATGGTCATCTTGACCTTGGGGGCTTGTTATGGCTCGCCTCCTCAGCCTTTTTTGAATAGTAGCCCATGTTGAAGTAGCCAAATACCATATTTTCCTCTTCACTGCTCTCTAAGACTTTATCTAGTCTAGGTTCTGTGTTACTCCCTCTCCTCTGGCTTTCTTGTTGTTTCTCACCCCTTTGCCCTTATCATGACTTGTGCCACATACTTCATTCTTCCTCTTCTTTAGACTCATGAAGGATGTCATGCTAAGGGCCAGGCTTCTTTCTTCATCTTCTCCATTGTATGTCACTTACGGTTATCTCCTCTTCCTCCTCAGTAGGGAATTCCACTGTGTACTCAGGTTCCTTAGGAGGTTTCGTGATCTCCCTCCAGGGAGGTTTCTCTGTGATAGCTTGGTATGGTGTATTTAGGTCTGGAACAGTAGCTATAAACCCTAATTGGACAGTATCTAGGTTAGGGTTATACCAGCCTCCTCTCTGGTTTGGGCTTGGGAGGTTAATGGTTTTGTAGATGCCTGTGACATTTGGTGGAAAAGGGGTTGGGATGGTTTCTTGTTGTGGAGATGGTGTCTGGTTTTGTGTCTGGTATTGTGTAGGGTTTTGGGTATGGTAACTGTGGGAGGTGTCATGAAGGTAATAGTCTATGTTATGTTGGTTCTGTTTCCGGAGGGCCATTTGTTGTGTGTAAGAGTTAACAGGTTCCTCTGGCCTGTGAGAGTCTTCTGGTTTTTCTGGTGTTGTTTGGGCTCGGTCAGTTGGGTGTGAGGTTGATGAGTGGGATTCAGCCTTTGTAGGGTTATTACCAAGGTAGTGTATGGATCTTGGAGCATTTACTATTAGATCGTGAGTATTTGGGTTTATCGTGGTCAAAGGGAGACATGGTAGTAGGTTTAGAGCAATAGTTTTGTTCATGACCTAGAACACCACATTTATAACACATAGATTGAATTCTTTCGTACCTATAGCTCACCCAAAGGTTAGGTAAGTTGCTCCTTGGCACCCAAAGAACTTTGTTGGCAAAGGGTTCTCTAGTCAACCCTTACTCTTCCTCTAACAAAGGTTCCGAGGAGTCGATCCTTCTACTAGAGGCTCTTCAATCTCCATCACTTCCCTGACTTTCCTTAGAATCTTCCTTGCATTGTTAGAGCTCGGAAGTTCTAAAGGCGGGTTATGAACACGGATCCACATTGGAGAAGAGTTGAAGCTAATCTCATTGATAAGAAATTCTTTGGATTCCAAGCTTCAGGCATAGCGGTGGTTCATAATGAACCAAGGGCTCTCTTCAACACCATATCCTTACTGCAACATTCATTGGCAAAATGAAATAAAAACAAGTTCTTTTCTCTTACTGTAATTTGAACTCCGGGATAGTTAGACCATGCATTCATGATAACCTCTTTAATGACCTTTGCATTGTAAATTTTAAGCGCTCTCGTTTCCCCACTAGGGTTCTTTTAAGCGAGTCAATGTTGGTTTGATTTGCGAGCTCAAGATCTTCCCAAGCACTTACGGGTCTTCATCTTGCTTGATTCTCCTTGCTTCTTGATGTGCTTGCCATTCTTGATTGGAAGGAGAGAAGCGGCACACAAAGGAGAGACTAACGGGAAATTTAACTCTTGTTTGTGAGATAAAACCTAAGCGAGTAGTAAAGTAGAAATGGACACTAAAGGACTCGAGATCCGGAAAACTAAGGACTTGACTCTAGAGCAGGAGACATATTACAACTTATTTTTGGATAAGCTGTATAACTCGGACTTTAGACTCTAAGGACTCAACACTACTGATAGATGATTTATAGCCATCTACTTTGTATTTATTAATGCTTGTCTTTTTGAACTAAGCGAACCACCATAATAATGAGACTCAATACCTAGTCACTACGAAGTACTACTAATAGAGAGAGAGACACCCACATCACACACTGGGTACTGAGGGGCGGATAGCTGACACCACGTTTAATGCTATGTAACCATCGCTTAAACGCTTAGAGAGGATAGGAGCCTTGGAACTGACCGACCCACAAGACTATCAAGGGAGACCCCTCAGCTCTAAACTAAATCTCAAGGTAGCAGACCAGGGCCACCACCAGATAACTATTACAGCAGCCACACCACTCAACCTACCACTCAACGGCGACTAAACCCTAGCAGAGCACCCTAGGGTTTTCTCTAGTAACGGGGTGTGCAAAGTTTAAAACACCTATCATCCGACGATGTTTTTGTTATTGGGCCTGACCCAATCTAATAGCCTGCATCGCAAACAAGTGATTCGAGAAAGAAAGGGAAAAAGAAAGGGTTTTGCTTCCCACTCCCCCTCCTACTCAAAACATACCCCATAAGAATGTGAAATGACCAAAAGGTCAGCCAAAGCGTTTTTTTTCAAGAAATTTCACGTGTTCGAACACAGGCCTTCGAACCCGTTCGAACGACATCGTTCGCGTGAGTTAAATATTGACTTCACACCCTCTTGTGCGTAATTTCACCTGTAACATGTTCGCATAGTCTTGTTCGACCACTCTATTTTATTTCGTTTGTATGCTGTTAACCGAGACAACAATAATTGACCCTCACACCACCAATTTTATTGTGTTCGTATGCTGTTGTTCAAACACGTTCGAACAAGGTCGTTCGAACTATCATTAAACACGTCCTCCACAACGTTTCACGCGAGATTATTTTTAATAAAATTTGTTAAGGGGTGTGAAAGAGTAGGAGGGGGAGTGGAGAAAGTAATATCCAAAAGAAAAATGCTCTACGCATTTGTGTTGTGTACTTTTGTCAACACCAATTTAGTTTGGTTCCGGAGAAACACAAGTAGTTAGGGTTTTTGATATTCTTCATCATCGTTTCATCTCTCTCAGTTTGTGAAGGAAAAAGAGGAATGGAAGGGATAACAGAGGGAGTGAATAACATCAACATCTCTTCCGATTCGTTTAAGAAGAATCGCATTCAAGTCTCCAACACCAAAAAGCCTCTTTTCTTCTATGTTAATCTCGCCAAGGTACCACTCCCTTCCAAGTTCCTCAACTTATTTCCTTCTATTTGTTTAATTACTGTGTCTCGTTCGTTTATTTATTTATTTGATTTGATGTTTAATTTTGTTGATACGTGTTATTATTAATTAATTAATTAATTAATGCAGAGATACATGCAACAGCATAATGAGGTGGAACTCTCAGCACTAGGAATGGGTATCGAAATCCCTCTCTCCCGTTTCCTCTATTTTCATTTTTTGTTAATTGAATTGTGCTTGTGTTGTTTGGGTTCTTTTGGTTATTGATTTGTTTTGTGGACTCATGTCATTTTGATCTCTTCAACTCTTGTTCTAGAGTTAAGGTTGATCGGTGAGATTAACATGCTTCAAAGATATTGAAACTTTCATTGAACAGAATATGTTCTATTTTGGTCTATCTGAGCTTCTTAGTTATCAACGATTTCACTATTGACTTTTGTTTCAAACTTTTCATTAAGAGTAAAGACCCATTTTAGTACATGACAGTTTCTTTACAGGGCAAATTGAAATCCGTCCCTGACAATTTTTTGGGACAAATTAGTCTATGACATTGGATGGTGGGGGACTGACTTGTCCCTCTTTTGAAAGTGTCAACTGTCAAGGACCTAATTTGTCCTAACAAATTGTCTGGGACGAATCTGTCACGTAAAAAAGATGTCAGGGACTAAAATGAGTCTTTACTCTTTAATTAATTTGTCTTCAATCCCTTATTTAACTCCAAAAAAACTGTTGGTAGATTGCAAAAGTTCGTTTGCTGACTCATAGTATCATTTAGCTAGGGATACCAATTTAGTTTTGAAAATCTGAGTAAGCCAAAAATTGGATGAGCTGTTTTTGTAACCATGCAGTATTATGGAGGTTCTGTATTGTGAAATTTGTGTTTAACTTTGCACACACTGAAGTTCCACCCACAAAGGGCCTTTCTACCAATATAGGATTTTATTGTAGTAAATTACTCAGTTTGATTTAAGACCAAAATTCTGGTTCAAAACTCCACAAAACAATCATGATAAATATATCTGCAATGGTGAAATGAAGACTAGAGAAACTATTTATGAATTTCAAAATTGGAACTAGAAGAAGATTCATGGAAGTAGTAGAACTGCTTTGCATAGTTAAGTTGAGGAAGAAAATGCAATGCACTGTGTTTTATGATTTATGTGACTTTCTAGTTCTATCTTTTCTTTTCTTTTCCTTGGTTACAATTTTAATATGATTTCTGATTTCTTTTCTATGATATTGTTACAGCTATTGCCACAGTGGTAACTGTTGCTGAGATTTTGAAAAATAATGGTCTTGCCCTTGAGAAGAGTATGCCTTCTATCTCTTTCTCTTCTTTTTTTTCCTTTTGTTGAGACTTTCTATTTTTTTAATTTGCCAGTAGTTGAGTTATCTAATTTGATTAATGATGAATTTTGATGCAGAAATCCTGACATCAACCGTTGACATAAAGGATGATTCTAGAGGTAGACCTGTCCAAAAGGCCAAGGTATGTGGGAAATGATTCTCGTTTTACTCTAGAGTGTTTGTCTAAGAGCTTGTGTGAGTCTTGTGAGTTCTGTGCATGCATGATCTTTGAAGAATTTAAAAAAGCGCCTTTTATGAGAGGAAAAAAAAACATTTTGTTGTTGAATTTATAGTCTGGCCAAATATTCTCATTGCAACATATAGCTTTCTTTATGGTTAGTTTCTAAATTCTACATTTGTGAATAATGTTTTAGATTGAAATAGTACTTGGGAAGACAGCAAACTTTGATGAGCTGATGGCTGCCGCTGCTGCCGAAGATGGTGAAAATGGGGATGTTGAAGAGCAGAATGCATGAAATTTGTCAAAACTACACCTGAATCGTTTGAAGATATGTAATGTTTGGTGATTTTCATTTTTGTTGTTGCAAGATAGAGGACTGTCATTATAGACCTACTTGCAATATGGAACACCAACATTCCCTTGTTTATTTTTTATCTAGTATAAAAAAGTAGGTTTTTCATGTTTTCATCGTGGCTTTGTCAATTTATTGTTTAACTAATCATTGATAGAAGAGGGTAATGAAATTCCGATCTTCTTGTTTAACTAGTCATTGATAGAAGAGAAGGTCATGAAATTCTAATGTTCTGAAAGAATCCCTCCAGTGATTTTATTAGTGCTGCGGGATCTCCACCATTTATTAAAAAAGATGAGAGATAGACTTTAACAAATCAGAGAGTGTCCATTGAAGGGTAAAGATCTAACACTGGACAATCTCAAGTGAAATACTCAATGGAAAGGATTCACTCGTGTTTCGGTTGCTTTGGCCGACGACCCGACATGACGTTCATTGTGCAGTATTAGGTCCACCTTTCCTCTGATAACTACTGAAAATTTGACTAACAAGGGTAGGGAGTTCAGGTCTTATTTCAAGGTTTTGAGATCAAGTCTTGGGTGTGCTTTGAGTAAAACATATGGTCAATCAATCCGGTCGTTAATTAATTTTTCATGACATTGCAATTAAACTCTCACTCAATAATTTATTTGAAAGAGCGTCATTTTTTCTCTCTTCCTATTTATATGATTAAGAGTAGCTATTTAACTTCTGAATTCTTATCCATGCTGTATAATCACTGCTCAATATGCTGTAATGATTGACCCTTATAAATCTCAAGTCTTAAACATTAGATCATAAATCTCAAGTTTCCATATAATTTTTTGGAACATTACTTATCAAGGCGCTAACGTTTTATATCAGCTTTCCAATGCGCTTAGTTCTCTAATACAGAAAGATTTATTACATTGTCAATAAATTTTTTTAAGGGCACTTATTGCGTAAATGCAATATAGATAAAAACAATCAATTAAAAAATTAAAGTTGATTAAAAAAAATAATATAATGAATATCAAAATTCTAAGAACAAACTAGTTTAAAGTCTTGTTCAACTCTGGTTAGTTTTGGTTAACAGAGATTGTGGTTGCTCATACAAGTAGGATAATTGATCACGGAAACCAACTAAGCCAACTGTGGTTGGCAGAAGGAAGGACCTCTCATGGAATAATGGAGAGCTGAGCTAACATCTCTACTCTTGTGACCAATACTAAACATACATGCCTCTCCAAAGCAACCAAGTATTTAGTGGAGCTCAAGAACTAGCAGACTGCAAAACCAACTCTTTTTGTAAACTCTAAGCTCTGTTCTTGCTGTCAACTTCCTCTACTCGTTCCTTTTCATCTAGCTTTCCATATCCAAATGAGAATTCATGCATGACAACCCAACTAGCTGCCAAGGTGGACCAGAACCAATGCCTCTTTTACTAACTTCAAAGCGTGCTGTGATAGCATGTCATGACTGTAAAATTATTTGGTTCTACCAGGTCGCTGCAATCTCACCCCTGCGATGTTAAGGCATAGAAGCACTTCAACCAGCTGCATATCTATTAGTAGGAGCATGTTATCATGTTGAAAGACTTTCCCCAATTTAACTAGTGAACTGCCTCTTCATAAAATGCTGTGGCTAGATAACTTGCAGCATCTAATCTGACGTGTGCTGTTCCAAGTATAAAAAATATGGACATCCTCAATTATGTGTAAACCGTAAACCGCAATTTATGCACATTTATATATGAGACTGATGAGCGGATTAACCTGTGGCTCGTAGAAATTTCTACTCTGAAGCACACTAGTTTCGTTACTCCCTTCCTAGTTGTAAGTATGTAACCCTTTGATCTTTGTTTGGTTGCTCAGTATACTTGGAGTCTTCAATCAAGGTCTGTAAAATAATGGAAGCCTCTGAGCGCCTTCCTTGATATAGGTATTTGTCTAATATCAGGGAGTACTTAATAGAAGCTTGGAGTTCAATCTTATTCAGATCGCAAGATATAATATTCCTCCATTCTTTTGATTTTTCTGTTTGACATATGCCATGTAGCAGAGCTGTGAAACATACAGAATCCATATGAAACCCCTTACTCAGCATCTTAGCTTGCAACAACTGGCCAGTGTCGACCTTTCCATGCTTACAAAGACAAACAATAACAGAATTATATGCAGCAATCACTCGGTTCCATCCATCCAATATCATCATTGCAAAGAAATCCAAAATCAAGGACCTGTCATTTTCCCTACTCTCATTTTTCTCAATAAGTGGTTTATTTGTAATATTTGTTAAACCATTTATCAGGTTATGGAATGTAGCATCATTTGGAAGACAATTGTTCATCAGCATTAGTTCAAAAAGTATGCTGCTTTTTGGGTTTAGCGTCCTTAAAAATCCACCAATAAGTATTGTGTATGTGAAAACATTAGGCTCCAAATTGAAAGATTGCATCCCTCTGAAAACTTTTTCAGCTCTGCACATATCTGCTTTCTTGCAGAATCCATTGATTAAGGAAGTGTAGGTAACCACATTTGGCTTGTATTTCTGTTTCATCATCTGTCCAAACACATTGAGTGCACTATTTAAGTCATGCTGCTTTATATATCCATCTATAACTGTAGAATAAGTGTATTGATCCGGAGTATGATGCATAATTTTCATCTTATTTAAGCATGAGACAGCATCTGCCATCTTTCCAAATTTACAGAAACCCTTAATCATCACATTATACCCCACTATGCCAGGGTCTATACCCTTACTTATTACATCTTCAAAAAGCTTTGTTGCCTTATCAAGTTCATCATTTCTAATAAACCCATCTACCAGGGTGGCATATACATATGCATCAGGTTGAATGTTTTGATCAAGCATTTCTGATAGCAGTATTTTGGCAGCAGGAAACTTTCCTTTCTTGCAGAGACCACTCATCAGAACATTGTAAATTTGAGCATCAGGAAATACACCATTCTCCATCATTTTCTCTCGAACCATCAGAGCAACATCAATTTCCCCGGAAGCAACAGCTCCGTGTATAAAAGCTCCGTAAGAAACCAAGTCCGGTTTCTCTCCCATTTCAGCAATCTTAAAAGCATATCGGATGCTTTAACATAATCCCCTTTTTTGCAATAAGCATGCATGAGGGTGTATAAGTAAACTTATTAGGCAGTAATCTCTTCTCTTTCGCCCTCTCTATAAGCTCTTCAGCTTCTTTAATCCTTCCACCGCTGCACGAAAAGTTAATCAGAGTATTGTAGCTTGTAATATCTGGCTTACAGCCCATCTCAGCCATCTTTTTCATAGTCTCAGCAGCTTCTGCCACCAAACCATGTTTGTATTGAGCGTCAATAATACTATTAAACACTTGGACATTCACACTCAATCCCCTCTCATTCATTTCCGCCAGCAGTTCATCAACTCCTTGGAACTCTCCTGCCTTGCAAAATGCATCAATCAAAGCCCCATAAGTTTCTAATGTTGGCAAAAAACCCCTCAATTTCAATTCCTGAAGAACTTTAGTAGCACCATTGAGATCACCCTTCTTGCAATACCCATCAATAATCACATTGTAAAACACCACATGAGGCACACAACCCTTTCCCCATCTATCCTTAATCAACCTCTTACCTTCATCAACCTTCCCAAGGTCACATAGACCCTTCACCAATATAGAGGTGCTATAGTTATCCACAATCACACCCGTGCCATCATCATTTTTCTTGAGCAATTTATCATACAATTCACGTGCAATATCAACTTTTCCATTTTTCACTAAACCTTTAAGCAATGAATTGTTAGCCATAACATTGGGAAAACAATCATGCATTTCACGCATTGTATCAAATAACTGGAGGGCCTTATCAACAAACCCAGAATCTCCATAAACACAAATAACAGAACTCAAAGCTTCACGGGTAGGCATCAAGTTTTGAACTTTCATGTTCTCCAAAACCAACTCGATCTCTGAAAACACTTTGAACCTTGCCAAGAGTTTGAGAAGAGAAGAATAAGCAACCCCATTGATAGGAGTAGAAAAGGGTTTGGTTGAAGCCCAGTCAATGAACTTCAAACCAAGTTCTGGGTCGTGCATTCGGTCTATAACGAAATGGGCAACATCGGAAACAATTACATCGGATTCAGCAAAACGAGAATCGAGGGAATCTTGCCATTGGTTGGTTTTGAGGATTTGTATGACGTCGAGGACGAGGTTCTTGATGTGTGGGGGTAAAAAGGAAGTGCCTTTAGGGCGGTTACGAGGTTTAATTCGAGATAAGACTGCCTTTGACATTGGGTTTTGAAGGGAGCAAAGGTTGCAAGGAAGTGTTTGGTTTGGTTTGAACTGGAAGCAGAGGAATGGAGAGATTTCAAGTTGCATTCTCTCTTGTGATTCCCGGGAAAAAGAGGACCAAATTGAAATTACTGTAGACTCAAACTTTAATTATGAAAAGATACGGTACTTAACTTTATACAAGTTAATTTGATTTTCTTAATATAATCAAAAAAATAAGAATGTTCTCCAAACAATTCATTCTCTTTAAATAATTTAACGATCAGCTTTCAGAAAGAAGATGACGTGTATCGATGTTTACTTATAAGGAGTGTCTCTAGGGAGAGAAAAACATTCATATCTTTAGCTATTTATCTTTATTTCTTTCTTCAATTATTTTCTCTCTTGTATTATCTAATTTGCTTTCTAATCGTCTTTCCTCCGAAATAAGATTAAAATTACCAAACATCCTTACTATTAAAGACACTCAATCCAAATTCATTTACGTATATGCACAATAACGATAGAGAGAGAACAATGGTGTGGTGTGTCAAGGAAGATGGTGAAGTATTTTGTGTCAGCTTGTGATTGAGAATCTTCCTGATGTGACTCACTATACTTAACATGCTCAAAAAGTATTTTGTGGAAGGTTTAGTTGCATGGTCATGATATTCCATTTTTATGCACAAACTTAGACATTTTTCAATGGTGTAGCACCATGAGTTTGGATCATCGCAGTACTTATTGTGTTAAGTATGAGAGAGAGAGAGAGAGAGAGAGAGAGAGAGAGAGAGAGAGAGAGAGAGAGAGAGAGAGAGAGAGAGAGAGAGAGAGAGAGAGAGAGAGAGAGAGAGAGAGAGAGAGAGAGAGAGAGAGAGAGAGAGAGAGAGAGAGAGAGAGAGAGAGAGAGAGAGAGAGAGAGAGAGAGAGAGAGAGAGAGAGAGAGAGAGAGAGAGAGAGAGTGATACATAAAATAAATGTTATTGTTATGAAAATAACCAAAAAATTGAGTAAGAACAAATCCAAAACATGATATAAGAGAATAGAGATGAAGAAAATGAGGGAGTTTTTTCAGTATGCTCTTCACAAGTGTCACATTACACTAAGAAGTGAGTCCTATTTATAGAGTACAATTTTCTCAAGTGAATGATCAATAATAAAAACAGTGGCGGATCTAGCTTATTTTTTATGAGGGGGCTATATATAAATAGCATTTTTAAAAAGCAAAATAGAACCAAAAGTGCTACTCCTTACAAACTATAATAAAAAAAAATCTATATATTTGGTTTAAATTTAGACCAAATATGTAGAACTTTTTTGTTTATATTTTGTTACAAAGAGTGTAAGAGTTTAGATACTAACTATAATTAAGAAGTCTAAAGATGGACATCCATTAATTATATTATTCATAACAATTATTGTATTTTATGTGTTATCATAACTCCTACTTGACACAACAAATATTTGTGATGATTCAAACTCGTAGCAAGTCCCCTCCAACCAACATTCTTTGATCCTCTGACATGGAAATAGAGCATGTCGTGCATTCTCAATGCCTTCCTTTCACGGTGCATTCTCAATGTCTTGATCTTGCGGGTACTCAGATTTTTCAAAGACGCCAAAGCGAGTTCTTTTATTAAGGACAAATAATTGAAAGGAAAATAAAACTATTGAAAGTAAAGTTTTCTATTAAGAGAGAAATAATTCAAATCAAATCAATAATTTTTCATTTCATAAAACTTAATTAGAGAGGAAAGAATAATATTAATTGAGTTGATATACAAACTCAGAAGAATACATGTCACAACACAAGGAAATTTGATGATTTTAAATAATAATTAAAAAATGCTCTAAAAAAAGATTAATTATTAATAAAAATTTCATGTTTTCAAACTGGCTGCCTTTCAGACAGTAATAAAAATGAAGCTTCCCGTGTATTTCAATGGAAAAAAATTGCTAGCCAAACAAAAAAAATTTGCAAGACACCTTTTGCCAAAATGACTAGGTACTAGGTATACATGTTGACTTCGGCATGAGGTGGTCTTCACTGCTATACATGGCCCTCTGTCTTCATGGACCTGGTTCAAAGGCTTTTTCCAATCAAAATAGGCAAAATGGGATTTAAATGCCCAGTTCAGTCAGAATTTGTTTGTGCAAATAATGAACAGCAACGTCAACAAATCACAAATTTTGCCCTCAATTTTTTCCACTTAATGCAATAATGCTCTTTTCATCATCATCGTTCATCTGTCCCTCAGACACCCTCCATAATTTTCTCGCAGCAGAAGGCTGATGCAACTTCTCCAATATGCTTCAACCAAACTTAGATACCCATAAAAAGATTATTCACTTGAACAAGATCCTTGATGAGAAACAAAAACGAGAATGGGATACCTCAAAACTAGATGAACATTCAGCTATTGTCCAGCATTAATCCAAGGCCGATACACATAAGGAAGACAAGATCCATGTTCTAAAGCACCCATATCTGGTAAACCTGTTCCTTCCACAAGTACTTCTATGAGCCCAGTGCATAATACTATGCAGCGTGGATAAAAGCCTTCCAGACAGCCTCAGAGTTTGAATAGGGATGCTCAATTGCTCATTGTAGATCAAGACATCTGCTCTCCACTACACAAAACCCAGATTACATATCAAAATATTTCCAGAAATCCAGATCATGACAAATAGGTATTTGGAAGCAACTCTTAATTTACCGACATATTCTACCATGCCACAAAACACCAATCGTTAATCTATGCATCAACCAACAACTAATTTAAATGTTTAATTAATCACAGAACATTTAAAGCAGTCATAACTAAGGGCGACATCAACAATGAGGAAGTAGTGAAGCTAAAAGCAACCTACAGCACATCACCAGAATAATATAAGATAAAAGAACAAGAAAACAGCATGCATAATGATAAAAGAAATGTAATTTAAACATGTTACCCAAGGTTTATATCCGATGATTGATATATCCAACAAAAATGAACTTCACCAATTTAAAATGAAAATTGGGCTCTCTTCCATGATTATGAAATCATTTACTATTACTTAAGTGTCTTAAGACAAACAACTATTACTAAGTCGATATTCATACAATAACATTTATTCTTGCATGCAAAACACAGTGATCTTCCAAGATATGCATGTGCCTTAAACCAGAAAGCCACCCTAAAATTTTCAATCATTGCAAACGAATAATATTTGATTGTTGTTATTATTACTATTGAAACTAAAAATGAACTATAATCAAATCACCATACAGTATTACTTTTCAATGAAAGTCATGGAACAGAATAGCATATAGAACCTTTATAACTATCTAGCTTTTCTTTTGTAAAAGTAATCACGAAAATGGGGTATATGCATGTGGCATGGAGCAAAGAATGTTGAAAGGAAGAGGATATCAGAACTTACAGGAGTTTATATGGCATTTGCATCCTGGAAATATCATCTTGGCCAAAACTTATTCAAGATGGTACAATAAACTGAGGGGTAAAAATTAGTGTTTGATTGTTCGCATAAAAGAGATGCCATCAAATTTTCAAGACATACAAATGAATGGAATAGAAAGAATATGAGATCCATTTGGGCCGTTGTCCAGCTAGAGTCAACAAATTTCCCTTTCCTAATTCCACTAACTTTAACGCGAGGACAATATAGACTTCATAGAAGCCAACTGACTGGAAGGGAAGGAAGGTTTTCTACTCTCAGCCAACACAACGATCATCTTCGCTCTACGAACCATCCCAAATCTCATTAGCCCTTCCAGCAGCATACAGATGGTATCTACATCTGGAAACCAATTCTTCCGCATACTATCTTTACACATAATGTATGCCTGATCAAAATCCTCTCTCCTACACAAATAATGAATCATGGTTTGGTAAATCTTAGCGTTAGGGAGGGGAGGTTTTCTGCTCTCAACCAACCCAACGATCACCTTCGCTTTATGAATCTTCCCAAATCTCGTTAGGCCTTCCAGCAGCATAAATATGGTATCTATATTCGGAAACCAATTCTTCTGCATACTATCTTTACACATAGTGTATGCCTGATTAAAATCCTCTCTTCTACACAAATAATGAATCATGGTCTGGAAAATCTTAGCATTAGCCTTATAACTCTTCCCGTCCAGCGCGGAATAAACCCTCATCGCCATTTGAGGATAACCAGCCAGGAAAAAACCCTTGATAACCAAATTAAAAGTAACCTCATCAGGTGCAACCCCAATTCTCTGCATCAACCTCATCAAAGCATGAGCGTCCCAAACTCTCCTCACAGTGATCAAAAACTGAATCCGAACATTAAAAGTCGCAATATTTGGCATACAACCCTTCAACACCATACGATTCCACAATCCATTGGCAATTGCCCAACTCTCATGCTCATAAAACGAAGAGATAAGAGTAGTATAGGTAACAACATCAGGTTGAACACCCTTATTATTCTCATACTCTAACATAAACAAATAAGCCTCTTGAAGCTTTTCAAGTTCACAAAACGCCTTAATAACAATGTTAACAGAATATATATCTAATTTAATGTTAAACCTAGAAGGAATCTCTTCTAAAAACTGAATAATAGAATCAAAATTTCGAGTCTGAGACAAAACCTTAAGAGTAGCATTGAAAGACTTAACAGTTCTAGAACAATGCATTTGATGGAAAGTGTCAACAGCGTGTTTAATCATACCAGCTTTGCCGTACAAGGCGATGATCCTAACGACGAAGCCTTCACGGCGAAATTGAGGAGGGTTTTTGGTGTTCGAGAAGTTGTTCGATGTAGTCGAAACGTTTAGCACCGGCGAGCCTGGAAACGGTGTCGTAATAGGCGAATCGATTTTCAACGAGGAGGTGGTTAGTGGCATTGGTTTTGAAGAGTTGGAAGAGTTTGTGTGGGTCCCTCTCGGATTTGAGTTTGTCGAGAAGAGGTGGTTGTAAGGGTTTTAGGGTTACAAGAGTGTTATTGGCGGCGGCGGAGGTGGAGAAATTGCAGAATCTGCGAGTGGATCGCAGAGAGGGCTTTAGCATTATCAGGGAGAGGGATCATGCTCAACGTCGACGATTAAGGTGAAAGTGAAGGTGGCGGTGGTGGTTGCATCGGAATAGGGTTTAAGGCATAATAATAGGAGAAAAGCAATGGGTAGCTCCACGCCTCCGCCATTTTGCTTCAACGGGGCTCCCTCATTTTCTCATTTCTCAATTTTTTTTATTTTTTTATTTTTGATAATGTTTCACTATTATCTCTGATTTCTCGTCCTTTTTTCGCTTCCTAATTTGATTTTCGGTTAGTAATTGACTAATAAGACCCGTGAAGTTAACAAATTAACAAGAATGTAAAAGAACGAACTAGCGCTATTAAGGGCAAAACTCCTTTTAAAACACGTGCTACTCTTCTGGACCAGAAAATAAAAAGACGACGTTGCACTCCTAAATGGCACGATTTTTTTAGGCAATTAAAGGCACAATTTGTCTCCCGAATGATGAGAAAATGAGGCTTTTCTCCCAAGGTTGGAACTTGCCTCGCCTAACAAGTGAGAAGCAGGACTATGAAGAGATGATAAATCACATTAGAGTTGGTTTGTTTAAGATTAAAATAAAAGTAATCATTTAGAGTTTTTAAGTGATACAAAAGTTGATTTGTTTATATTTATAATAGTGAAAATCAATTTGTTTATCTTCTCTTTCATTCAGCACACTCATTCAAACTCAGTTTTCTTATAGAAGCTACTAAAAACAACTTCTCATTTTAATTATAAGAATCAGATTCTCATTAATATAAAAAAACCTAAACAAACACAATGATAACTACCAAAAAAATAATTGGTTGAAACAAAAGTGGTTTCCCCTTAAAACAATCGGTAACAAACAGGCTCTTTAACTGCACCGAGATACTATAGAGGAGAAGGGGTTTCAATCAACCAACAATTAAGGCCTAAGAGTCAACAAACTATTAAATTCAACTACTTTGCATTAATTCTTAATATTATGTTGTTAATGGTACAAAATCAGACTTTCAAGTACGATAAAAGTATGACATCTGTTCACACTACTCTTGGAGGGAGATTGGACTGGACCGTACGTAGTTTGTTATAGATTCATTGTTTAGTCTTTTGAAGTTATCACGAGCAACCCCAAAGCACCAATGAGGATATACTGCAAACAAGAGACAAGTTTAGCACACTTCATACTCGTTTGCAATTCAAAATATAGGATTTACTTGATGTAAAAAGTTTAATTTAAAGGGAAAAGCCAAAAATAATAGCCATTAATTTAATGGTCAATAGCCAAGATTGTGATAAAATACATGCATGTATATAACAAACGATGAAGCCATTTAAACATAGAGTTTAGTTTTGATACACCATCGGTGTAAAAATATTTTACGGTTATTCAATAGTATATTGTCACCTCACTTAGCGAGTCTAAAAACACATGACTTGTCTTTCTCATTAAATGATGGGACAATACATCATTGGATCATTTGGATCCATGTGTCAAATATTTTCACATCGACCTTGCATATAAATTAAATTCTTAAATACATTTCCTTAGTTTCTCACCAACACATACAACTCCTCACGTTTCTGTCTAATGTGTGTCCCTCACTTTAGAGTAGCCAAATGGCAAAATTTATGTCATGCACCTTTAAACTTTTCATTATTAATCTCAGTAAAACATCATGATTATTGTTAAGATTCACCACAATCATACATAAGTGATAAGACGGGCAAACAACTTCAGCTTAATGATAGCACAATAATTGGCAGAGCAAACAAACCTTGATGATAGGCTTTTCAGTCATGATAATTGTCACCCAGCCAACATAAGGTAAGAACCTGCCATCAAAAAATACAAGCAATGATAGCAGAATATCATGAAATAATTTTCAGCTGAACATGCTTCGAACTATAGAAACTGGGAACACAAACCGGAGTAAGTATCACGAAAGAAAATGATATACCCGACAGCTCTGCCCATTATGTGGTGCCTTTGCAGCCAAAGCTGACCATGAGCATACAGTAGCCTGTCATCCCCGTAATTGTTATCTCCTACGAATGACAGCAAAATACATGAAGAGTATGCAATTAACAGACAACTGCTAAATAAAATTGACCACTTAAGCAAATAATATGAAATAGAATATTGGAGTAAAGAGTGAATTTCAAATTAAATAGAATATTGGAGCAAAGAGTGAATTCCAAAATCACTCTAAGTGTGGGTTTTGTACAATGTAGGACCTAAAATCAGCATTATTACAACTAGCGGAGAAAGATAAATCCGCTAGTAGTAATTGCATGTGATAGTGTGTTATTGGGTGGTTATCATTATTAAAAATAGAAATGTGTTAGTGTGTTAGTGGGTGGTTATCATTATTAAAACTTGTACTTATAGTAAGGGCATTTTAGTCAGAAAAAATCTGACACCAAAATGAGCAGTTATTTTTTGAATCTCCTTTATTAATAGTTATAGATTTCTGTGCTAGTCACTACCTTTTGTGAGAACATCAACCTCCCCAGTATCTTCCCTTTCATGTACCTACAAAATGATCAAGCATTAAGACTCTCAAACAGGACAATATAAATTATCATTTACTGCATGATAACAATCAATTGGTGTGGACCGAGGATATTTCTGAAAGCATAAAGAACGCTAAACTAGGGAGTCACCCTTCTCTCTCCTCTTTAGCCTTAAGGCACCATGTCTTTTGCAGAAAAAGGCAGGGAATCTGTTTCCGTTAAACCACTAAAAAAAATCATTTGAGACTCTCACATGAGAAGATACAACACACTTCGTCTCAGAGTTGTATTGAGTATTAGTAATGATGTAACTGTTGGAATGAATGTACAAAATATTATGCTTACCTTGATTACACGATGAACAATTGGAATCTCTCGTCCCTAAAAGAAAAAAGGGTACATGCCAATAGATTATGTCAGTAAGGAAGGGATAGTATTGAGCAGAGTCAGAAAATGAATGTAACTAACAAGAACAGCAACTTCTGAAGAGAAAGTAGCAAAAACAGAATAAGCAAATCTTTTGTTCTGGAAAGAAGTCATACAAAATGATGCTGATAAAATTCTTTACAGAGTATGCAAGTCACAAAGAATAAAACCAAAAGGTGAACTTACATCCACATTAAATACAACAATCTCCCCTGCACGAATTGGATCCTTACTCATGTGCAAGAACAAGATGTCCCCCTGTATATAGCATGAAAGCCAACATTTGTTAACTACAAAAGTGAAACAAACAAATCACATTGCCAAACGTTTTGAGTATATATGCAGCTTCTCTCTTCTTGCTGAAGTATTTAGTAGATTTTCAACATGAATCCAGAATTAGAACTATACTAATTATTATTTGTATAAAACATTTGATAAAATAATATTATTGTAGTGGAAAATAAATAAGACGCACAAAATACTATTTAATGCAAAAAATATTTGATACAACATTACTGAAGCATGCATGCAATGCAAGAGATTTACTTACCCGCTTGAATCCTGGTTCCATGCTTCCAGAAAGAACGACGACAACGGGAGATTCGCTGCCAGTGATGCACATCAATGCCTTCCATATTATCAGTGCAGATGTAACAATCATGCCTGAGGCAAAATACAGACCACCTCACTAAATAAAAGTTATATAGATAGACCAGAAATCCAGGATATTCCCATTACTTGTGGTAAAATCAGCATATAGCATATATGAAGAAAACATCAACCAAGAAAAATATTGAAGTGTAATTTCCAGCATATACATACATAATCTAATCTAGGCTAGTTCATAAACCATGTAAAGAATGACAGACCATGGTTCAATGACCTCATCTCTACGGTGTTCATATTATCTATTCACTCAACTTCATGTGTTTCTCACAATTTCCCCTCATCGGATTCTTGATTTGAGCAACAACAACAACAGAAATGGTGAGAATGTCACGAAATTCAGTCTCTAATTTCTGTAATGTTACTAGCCCTATTGAACAAACGTATTCCCCAACCCATTTCATGCATCATTATTTATAATTATACTACGAATTCTTGAAATAAACCCTAAAGAAAACAAAGTGAAAATGCAATTCCTAAACAATCAATTTCTTTGATTTCATAATCGAGCCACATTACTGAAGCTACGAGATGATCTTCGATAACGTAAAGACATGATAATTTTGTTTAGATTAATAGTGAGAGAGAGAGAGAGAGAAATAGAACGAACCAAGACTAACGGCTTGCGTAAGGACCTGACGGATCTGAAGAGATTTGATAGACTCCACACTCTCACCGATCAAACCCATTGCTTCGCTTCTCTTCTCTTCTTTCTGTGTGCAACTAACTGTTTTGCTGCTCCAAACTTCACGACTTTCCTAACACTTGAGCAGCCCCCTCTCCTTTCCTCTCTTCTCGATTACCAATACACAAAGAGCCAAGCAATTATTATTATATTTTTTTTTACAATAATTAAGTCTCCTAATTTTCTCAATAAATTATGTACAATTTTTTTGGTAAATAAATTATGTACATTTTAAAACTTCCTTCTTGTCTTTAATCCCCTACTATAACTTATGTATCGCATCTTTTAAGCATATTTTGCATATTTGGTGGGAAAATTTTTTATTCCCACCGTTTACTAATATACCCCTTATTTTGTATTCCACTATTTACCAATATACCCTCACACTATATTTTTGGACCGACATACTCTCACTCTATATTTTGTACCCCACCATTTACCAATATACCCGTCATTTTGTACATCGCTATTTACCAATATACACCCACTTTATATTTCTGGACCGACATACCTTTGAATTTTTTTTTTTGGTCCAACACTCTTTTTTTTATCCACTTTTGGTGGGAAAATTTTATTCCCACCATTTACCAATATACCCCTCATTTGTACTCCCACTTGCTTACCAATATACCACCACTCTATATTTTGGACCGACATACCCCCATTCTATATTTTGTACCCCACCGTTTACCAATATACCCCTCATTTTGTACCTCACTATTTACCAATATACCCCCACTCTATATATTTTGGTACCCACTGTTTACCAATATACCCCCACTCTATATTTTTGGACCTACATACCCCCACTCTATATTTTGTACCCCACCATTTACCAATATACCCCTCATTTTGTACCTCACTATTTACCACTATACCCCCACTCTATATTTTTGGACCGACATTGTTGCCTCATCCCACCAATGGCTATTGTTGCCTCACTATTGTTGCGTATTTTTACACCCCCCTTATAAAATGTTGATATTTTTCAAACTACATCCGTAGAGCGCATCACTCTCTCGCATCGCATCGCATGAAATAATCGTCCTAGTTTAATTTAATTGTAAGATTGTTACTTGACATGATGTGTCAATTACTAAATGTGGCATCTTATTGGTTAAGACATGTGGTGATGTGTCATTGTGTATGCCATGTCATCTATATAGACTGAGAGAAATACTTACGAATCACTCATCAAAGAGGTTATTGCACTAACACAAGAGTTGAATCTACGTATTTGCGAAAGCTATGGAGCCAACTCTTTATCAACTGAGACAACATTCATTAGAACATTCATTAGCAGCATCATTTCTTACTTATTGTTTTGTACCAAGAAACATTTTCCATCTTCTAAACAAAAACAAATTAAGAAACACATTAGAAAGACTTTGTTTGGATATTTTAAAATGAGCGCAATGAAGTGAAATGGAAGAAAATAATAGTGAAGAGAAACATACTCATTTTCTTTTTTAAGTATTTTGTTACATAATGAACAAAGTTCTCATTTCATCGTTTAAAAAAGAAACAAAATAGTATCTGTTATAACTTTTTATTTTATTTTAGGTAGAATTAAAAATATTTTTTATTAAAATAATCAAAATTTTATACTCAATTAAGATAATTAAGATAAATATAATAAATAAAAAGATATAATAATAAGAAATGTTTATTGATAATATAAAATGTAAATATTACTAATAGATTATGAGTTTAAATGATATGATTGACGTATACGATATTTATTAGTTAACTCACTTCTTTTTAATCACCTGTTGAATGTGTAAAATATTTATATACCGATAGTGTATATAAATTAAATCCATAGATCATATGGTGTAAGAACATATAAACACGCGTCACTCTGATTCGAGTTGGAAGACGCCTCTATTTATGCAAAATCTTAAAACAGCGTTTGACGCTATTTCAGAAACTAATTATTATTATTATTATTATTATTATTATTATTATTATTATTTAATAAAGCAAGCTAATTTACCAAAAAGTAAACTCCCTTTGTGGTTCTGCTATTGTGTTTCTGGCAGCTCGAAGGCTACCTGTTTCAATGGCTCTTCATCTGCTTCCGGTTCCTGGCTATGTTGGGCGCGTCAACTCAACCCCTATCTCCCTGCGTGCACGAAAAGTTAACACCTTTGCTACTCTATCACAACCCCGAAGCGATGAAGTGAAGTGGGTTGAAGCAACTTCCAGTTTCTTCGAACAAGACAAACGACCCATCATGTTATTTGATGGTAATCAATTTCTCATCGCTTTCTTCTTCCTTCCAATTTCAATCATAACAAACGATGCAAGTGTTTGATGAAATTCTTTCTTGTCTTCTGACTTGTGAACCACACTTCAGGGGTATGCAACTTGTGTAATGGAGGTGTAAAGTTCGTTCGTGATAACGATCGAAACAAGTAATAAAACATCTATCTCCTTTTCATTCTATTTGTTTATTTTTCATAGTGAAGTTTAAATTTGATTAAATGAACTGAATAACTTCATTAGTTTTACTACTTGGTTTGTTTTTATTTTTTATTTTATTTTGTTGGGTTTGATAGGACAATTAGATATGAAGCTCTTCAGAGTGAAGCAGGTAAAATGCTACTTAGGAGATCAGGAAGAGCTCCTGATGATATCTCAAGTGTTGTCCTTGTTGAAAATAACAGGTAAACTCTCTTCAATTTCAAGCTTCAAAATTATTCCTCTTAGACCAAATATTTTCAGGTTATTAGTATCAATGTTTTGAAAACGGGACCACTGAGACCTCTGAGTAATGGTTTAACCCATCGATTTGAGATGAAATTGTGGTCGAACTACTGAAATAACAGAACCGTAGATGTTGTCTATTCATGGTTTGACAGTTTGGTTTGGTTCGGTTTTTAAAAACAATGATTAGTATCTTTCTCTAAGGCCTACCTAGGAGATAAAGCTTTTCTTTGCTCAACAATTTTCAGGTTATTATCATCTTTCAGTTAATTTTTCCATTATCTACTCAACTCAATGGATATCTCTTATATAATATTTGTGAGGAAAGAGAGAATATGTGATTGCTAATTATCAAAATGAAGAACTAGCAGTGAAATGTATGACTTGGTGGTTTATTCTATAGGTCATACATAAAGTCAGAAGCTGTGTTGAAGATAATGGAATACATAGACTTGCCCTTTCCCCAGCTAGCCATTCTTCTTCAATTTGTGCCTCTGTAAGTAGTAGTACAGTTATTTTACAGGTTCTTTATCAGTTTTATCATGTTATTTTATTGCTGAAGGGGATATATATATATATATGCCATGACTGAGTGCAGGTTTGTCAGAGATTTTGTGTATGACAATGTTGCGAACAATCGTTACGTGATTTTTGGTCGCTCTGAATCCTGTGAAATATAGCACTATACAGGTGATGACAATAGTTATGTGTTAAGATTGAAAACTTGTTGGTCAAATCCATGTAATAATATACAACTATAAAAGAAAACATGGCAGTAAAAATATCGGTATTTCTACTTTAACAAAGAAATAAATTGAATCAAAGCCTCAACTTTTGTTCCTATTAGATGAACTATTTGTTCCACAAAAGAAATGAAGAACTATTCATTGTTGATGGTTCTTCTAATTGTGATGACATTCCTACATACAAGTGATTCTGGAAATAAAAACAGAAAATTGAATAAATGAATTAGGAGGTCAGCATCAGCATTCAAGAATTTCCTCTATCCATATAAACAGCCAAGTAGATGCATTTTTGGCTAGCCATTTAATCTCATGTAGTGAAATTTGGCTCTGTTTCTTCTGGATAGAGCACAAGCTTGAAGAAGAACATGCTTAGGAATCAAAACCATTCAGCTTGGATTCTCTCTAGGAATGGGAGTTTATATTCTGGTGTTTCTATGTACAGCTTAGCTAGGCCAACTGCATATCTGTCAAATGAGCCATTACATCAAGTTAAGAAAGGTTATCAAGGTAAAACAATTTTTTTTTTTAATTTGTAAGAAGGAAAAAGAGTACTTCCTCTGATTATATAATTACTTACCCAATAAGTAAAATGAGCACCGACAAGACTAAGAAGACATATTGATAACATTTGTATTTGGATTTATGTTTTGCATCATATCCTGGAGGTATATATTTTTGTTTCACATATCCATATTGAGGGCGCATTAGAAGAACAAAACCAAGGAAAAATCCAGAGAGGAACCCTCCTATATGAGCTGAATTGTCCACATGAGGTAGAAATCCAACAGCCAAATTTAAGCCAATAATAATCAGAAGACTTGTAAGAGCTGCACACTGAAGTATACATGTTTTAAATTGATGTTCTTAAACATTCCATGTTTTCCAATAGTAGCAGATTATTATAATATAAAGTGAGTAACTATTTCTTAGGCCTTATTTATAAGCAAAAAATGCACTTTCTAGATTTATTGAACAATTGATGTATATGTTAGAATTTGGGTCGAGCCTAACTCAACTCAACAAAATCGGCTTGTAGAGTGAAGGATGCCTCCCACTTATTAACTCATTTTCAGGCCATATCACATCTGATGTAAGACTCTTAATACACACCCCTCACGCCCAGAACTGGACAACTAGAGCATGACCCGAGTGGCCACGGATCTGGATTGGCTTTAATACCATTTTAGAATTTGAATTGAGTCTAACTTATCCTAAGAAATCAGCTTGTAGAGTGAGGAAAGCCTCCCACATATAAACTTGTTGAGTATGACTCATGTAGTATCAATGGGTTTGGGGGCAGGGAACCGAGCTAGCGTAGCAAATCTGTTTGGGGGGTGCAGGAGCGCTAGCCCCCACGGTACAGTTCAGAGGTATTGTTGCAATTTGGACCAATATATTATAAGTACCTTTTGTAACACTGAAACCCTAATTCATTCTGAAATAAGACAGAGCTACAGCTGCTATGTAGTCGCAGACGTAGACATATTTTGGTTGAAATGCGTGATCAAGATCGTGTCTCTATTCATGCGTTTTTGTTTCTTTATTTTCTTCTTTTACGTGTTGTTGTTCTAACAAAACTCGCTTGCCCATATATCGATGTGAGACTCTTAACATTATCTCTGATACATCATTAGTTATTCAATGAATCTGGAAAGAGTATTTTTCGATTATATATGAGACCAAACATTGTACAAAATGAAAAGTACCTTGTTTACATAGATGGTCCAGTTGGTTAGAAGCTCAGAAAGCATGGCTCCAAGAAGTCCAAAAAGCGCACCTGATGCACCAACTGATATGGTATGTGATGCTCCAGATTGTCTCAAAGCCAAAAGAGATAATATACTTCCACCAAACCCAGAAAGCATGTATAAGATTCCAATTCTCACTGCCAAAGTTCAAGATATCATCATCATAAATCAACTAAAGAAACATCATGAAAGAGTTTCAATTCAAGATGCAAATAATTAATTATCAGTAAAAACATGCTCACCAAATCCTGATTCTTTCTCAAGACGAATTCCTATGAATAAGAGACTAAACATATTAGCAAGTAAATGTATAACTCCTGCATGAAGAAACATGCAAGTCAAGAATCTCCATGTTTCATTGTCTCCCACCACAAGGTCCCTTTCAAGGGCTCCTAATACCCTCAACCTGCAAAAAGTAAATTACAATATAACCCTTAAAAGATGAAACTTCAAATTCTTGTTTTTCTTTAATTCTCATGCATGTATGCATGCATATATTGTAAATTATATGATAATCTGAGATATATATATTGAGAGGGAGATAGATATTTTTCTCACGTGCGGATTGTAGGGCCAAGGAGAGGGTTTTCAGTGAAGGGTTGGAAAGAGAATCTTCCCAAGTATTCATAGAAAATGCAAACATCTTGACTCAAATAGGAAGGGCAATCATTGATATACATTGAATACATAAACATTGCAACATTGGCGAGAAATATGAGTGGCACCAGCCATGGGAACCACTGCTTAGGTTGTTGTATGTGAAATATAGGTTGCGGTGGCGGAGCGTAGCGTGCCGCCTCAATGTCGGAGACGTACAGCGGCTTCTTCCCCATGCGCTCCCGTCAATGAGGCTGTGGTTTTGATTTTTGCAAGAAACATACACAGACACAGAAATAGGATGTCGTGTTGGCAAATGTCAATGCATAGGAATGAGTCTTCCTTCCTTCCTTTGGGTTGGCTAGATAGCCTAGCAGTTAAATTAGGCAACTCACCTTTCCCCCTTATAGAATAGAATAATTTGTTAATAGAATAATTTGTTATATAGTATACATTGCATTACACCAAGTAATTAATACACACCATATAATGGCTTCTATACCTTTCTTCCCCTTTTTGTGTGGTATACTCTCATTTGCATCTCAAAGGGTCTGTATGTTACGGATTAAAAAATAATAACATTTTTATTAAATTAATCACTTTTAGAAAATTTTGTGTGTGTTTGTTATAGCTTTTTTAAAAAAGAATCTAAAAATGATTTAAAATTTGCTTCAAATGATAATTGTTTTGAGTAGCTTCTTATAAAAATCATTTTTTAAAGAATGATTTTTTATTTTTTATTTTAAAAAAAAATTGATTTTTATTATGTTATACAAACACAAAACAACTTCTCATTTTCTTAAAAATCTCAAAAAATTAATCTCTAAATTTTTGAACAGTAAGCATTTTTGGAACAGTTAATCTCTAAATTTTCACTAAATTACTTTATGTAATATTGTCAATTGTCAAATTAAATATAACAAATGCTAAAAAAAAATTAAATATAACAATAATTCTTCTAAATAGTAATTTATTAAAAAACACACAGTAATTGTACACGGATTATTCAATAATAACCACCCAACAACAACTGATCTAATAAAAGAAAAAGGAAAAAAAATTCCAATCCGACGACAAGTACAATTTTCTTTCTGCAGTTTAGACAAAATGACAAATAAACACCACACACACCATCACATGACAACACTCGAGTTCGAATCCAGGAGTCGACAACGTTCCATGTCGTTGAAATTGACAATTCAATTGGTGTGGGGCGGGGACAAGTACAATTAATGAAAGCAAACAAACTGAAGGCTTAGCTAGCTACTTGAGCAAACATTATCACACGGCCACACTCGAGTTCGAACTTAGGAGCCGACGTTTGAAATTGCCAATAGCTAGCTACTTGAGCAAGCAGTTAAGAATTGGTTTGGTATGAGTAGCTCTTCCATGAGCATTATGACAGAAAGAGAAAACCTTTCTCTTAGGATCTACAGGTTTTATATAAACACGATCAAAGACAATATTGGAGCATCCCACATTTTGGTCACAATTCAAATTGATAGCTTTGTCCATCAATGATGTTCCAACAATTCCTCTGTATGTTACATCACTCACTTTTATTGCTTCTGTCTTGTTTTGACACTTCATTCCACCAACACAATAAAACTGGTCAATCATTATTGGATTATTAGCTCTAACAAACTTTATTTGTTCAAATGTTATCCTTCTTGCAAATCCACCTCCACCCTGTGTTCCAAAACACAATTCAAATTAATATATTTAATTTACAAGTAATCAAATATGTTATATTATGTAATAATTGATTTTTGTTACTATTATTGTTATTGTTATTTACCTGCTTTGTCTTGATCCTTACTCCAGTCATTGTTTCGATCAATGTACAATTTCTCACATGTATATCCTCTACAATATCGGTATTTCCACGTGCTCCCAATGATCCAATGCTACAAAATGAATTTATATGATTATTTATTCCCTTCACATATCAAGGAAACTTTATGCCCCCAAAATAGAATTATAGTATCTAGAGAGATTAATCGCTACAGTTGCGTACATGAATACTTTGTGGTTTATTAAAAAATAAATAGGAAAGACCTAGTGGGAAATCAAACGTCTTGGAATCAGTGAATCACAAAGTTTAGTCTTCAATTAGGGAACATATAGAAGAAAAGTATGCGATTAATGGATGTATATTTCAACATTCTTCTTCTGTAACAAAATATAAACAAAAAAGTACATGTATATAGTATTCTAGTCTAATTACCGATCTACTAACTGACCTGATACCATGGCCGGGGCCACAGGTTACACCAAAAACTTTGATTACGGATGATCCAGCACTAATAGCAACACAATCATCACCTACATTAAAGTCAAGAGTTGTTGTATAAGAAAAATTGAAAGATTTACTATCTTTAAGTGAAATACTAAAACATAGATTGAAAGTTAATTAATTTTTAATTACCTGTTGCAATGAAAGAGTTAAGTATTTTAATGTCTCTTGAGCTAGAGATATCAATGCCATCTGTATTAGGACTTTCACCAGGAGCAATTAGACGGATATTAGAGATAATACCCTTTTTGCAGCCTGTTAGAGTTATATGGCTTCTTGCTGGATTAACACTTGTATATCCTTTTATTTCAAACCGATAGCATCTATTCAATGTTATTGCCTACACATACATGATCCACACATATTATATATATATATATAAGTTTCTTGCATGGTACTAGTATCTATGAAACACCGACACACACAGACATCAGACAATTGGACACGACACTTGAACCACGCATACGCATTAATCGATATTTACTGTTGGTGGACGACAAGTTGTCCCCTGCAAAGAAAAGAAAAATCATCAAAATTTGGCTAATATTGTAAATGTGAAAGAAAGCAACTAAAACTATATATATATATATATATATATAAACTTACGGGTATTGGTTTTCCTATACAAGGTTGTTGCCACCAAGTGTCTCCTCGACCATCAACTGTCCCTTTTCCATTTATAATTAAACCATTGACAAATGAGAAGCCAAGCCATGTGTTTAGGTGAGATCCTGAATATTCTCCTTTTGTTTTAGGTGCAACAATGTTTCCAGAAAGCTGAATCCAGAATATATCAAATTCATGTAACACATAGTAAAGTTAATGTTTACTATTATTATGCTTTTAACTATTGATCATAAAGTACCTCAATGTAGATATAATTAGATTTGCATGGACCATTGAAGGTTATTGGTCTCAGTAAAAATGTCTTCTTTGCTGGTATGATGAGACGAGTTGTTCCTGATTTGCTCTTTTGGCATACATCTTTCCATGCCTTCAAAAATGCCTGTTAAATTCCACATTTGCATATTAAGGAACTTATTCTATTAAGCATATTTTAATTAAGATTAGTAGTATTACATATTTATGAAGCATATATATAGTAATAATTAATTTACAGGGGAATCGTTGGTTTTTCCATCTCCTACTGCTCCATACTGCAACACATTGAAAGTTGCTGTGGTGCTTAATCCGGGTGTAATAAGCATACTCAGAATCATTAACACTGTCAACAAACACTCCTGCATGAAATTAATTAGCATTTTACACATATAGTCAGTCTTCATTAATAGGGAAATTCGAGATATGAAGCACCGACACAGATAAGGACACCAGACATGTAGACACTGGTTTTAATATGAAAAATGAAAGTAATTGAAGTTTTTAGTACTAGTGTTGGTTTCTGACACGACATGCGTTGTTAGACACCGAACACATCTTTAACTATAGGTGTTTGTGTTACAGAGATAAAAACTTTATGCAATCAAATTAATAATAGTCATTGAAACACATAATGAGAAAATGATGATGGAATGGAATTATGTGAGATCCTAATTATTACCATTATATCTAACAACGTAGTGCTCTTATATAACTCAAAGAATGTGTTATATATATAACTCACTTTTTGCTTCTATATATAATGGTGATAGAAGCAGTGTATTATTATAGGAAGCAGAGTTTAGAAGTTAAATTGGGTTCACTTTATTGATAAGATAAAATAAAACAACTTACGTTACAAGTTTTATTATTGTCAAAAAGATACTACTACTAGTTGCTAATGTTGGTTGAATCCATCAATTGAGAGTAGTGGAAAATTAAACTCCACACAATCTAGTTGGGAAACACATGGTTTATGGAAACTATAAGATCTTATTTTCACAGTAAGCACATGAAGAAAATGGACATTCCTACGCAATCTTAATTTCTTATATGGATCTTAATTTGCTTCTTCATTTAAGTGGGTTTGATAAAGTTCCTTTACTTTTCAAACTATGTACGGACTAATTGTACTCGCACTACAACATTTGGACCCTATGGTAACGCCCAAAATTGCAACTTCAAAAAAACCGTTGCCTTAGCCAACAATGACAACGGTTTTTTGTAGCCGTTGCCCTTTCATTTTTTTTTAAATTTTTTTCAATGACAACGGCTCAAAACCGTTCTCATAAAGTCTATCGCAACGGTTTTTTGTTTATGCTTTAGGCAACGGTTTTTCTAAAATAAGATTAGTTCTTAATCTATTCACTTAATAAATAAACTAATATAACATTTGTCAGCAGCTTCTGAAACGAAGACAGACACAGTAAACAAAAATAGAATGTACTAATATAAATTGTTTTTAGTATACCTAAAAATGAAATGGCAAATAATAGTTTAATATGGATGTTAATTATGAATAAGACTTGTGGCCTGTGATGTGACGATGTGAATTGCGTTATGGCCGGGATTCTGGACTTATAATGACCCGACTTTTTATCCAGAACACTGATTGAAGTTTTTGTGAATAAATAAATATTGATTAGAAATTAATAGGATGATCTATCCATTGACACTTGTATAACCAAATCTTAACAAAAATATTATAATACTAGATAATCATAATACTGATAACAAACAAATAAATAAAATTGAATAAATTTGGTGAAATGAAAAAGAGTAGCTCAGAACCGTAACATAAAAAAAAGTAGCTCAGAACATAGACCCGTAAAATGAAAGTAAAAATAAAATAAAATGATAGAACTATTTTTTGTGTATTTTGGAGTTGTGTTTGTCTTGTTCGCATAACACAGGAGAAATGTCAATGTGGTCAAATTCTTCTAGTACTATACATCAGATAATGGAGCATCATGCGACATAGCTATTCTGCAGGGGTTTTGGTGAGATGGAGAGCAATGAGAAAAAGCACGTGCAACGCAACTTCAACAAAAACATCAATAACAAAATCAATCTACAATCAAAATATGTGTAACATAAATTCGAAAATATGAAAGAAAAAACATGAGTTTAACGTTGATGGGAATGTGAGATAGAGGATAAATTGCCAAATTAATCTCACAATAGAAATGGTTTCCGATTGTACTTGGTAAAAGTTACATTGATATCAAAGTAGTTTAAGCAACATAGAGAAAGTTATGTGCATTAATTCTAGTCCTAGCAGTGTTAAATAGAGAATCGATCGTTCTTCTGTGTTGGATTAGATATTTAATTTAATCAAAGAAATGGAATTTCTTTCAAGGATTATAGCAAAAAAAATTGAGTAGGATAATGTTAAATTTCCCAAATCCAAATTTATGAAATGCATTATTTACTGAAGTTTTATTCGGTTTCAAAATCTAACAACACAATAGCTCAAACTGATGAACCGTGAGCAATTTAGTTTATAGGATTTGATAAATCATTCTTAAGCAAGACAATTAAATAAGGATATTAAAAAATGAATGAAGAGCTATTAAGAGTGAAACTTTATCTATAAATTGAATATAAATTTCATTCAAATGAATGGTGAAGTAAAAACTTAGTACAATATGAAGAGGTGATCACTATATATAATGCACCTTCTTGTGAAAGTAAATACAAAAATCCAACTAACTAACTAACTAAGAAAAGTAGTTACAATTGAAAACTAATTTAACTAACTTCTAAACTAACTTTCTAATACTCCCCCTCAAGTTGGAAGAGAGATGTCAAGATCTTCCAACTTGGAGATGAGATGCTAAAATAAAGCTTTCATGCATCTTGCACTATCGGTCAACCAAAAATTCAAATACACAAGCCACGTGAATATGAATTCCATTCAGCAACCATTGTAAACACTTTAGGAAACTTAGGAAATTGAATATGATGATGGCAATTGAAAACTTGCAAGAAACCACATGTTGACAAAATAACATTGAGCAGTCTTCAAAAAACCCCAAACAAAAATGTGGATCCAAGAAATCAATCCAAGAATCCAACAAGAAAACAAGAAGAAATATAACCAAACGGTGAATTCCTTATCAAACATAGCAAACCTTGAATTCTATGGAAAGGAGAAAGGCTAAGAATAGTAGGAGCAAATCCTAAAATGTACCAAACATATCTGAAAGACCATTCCCATGGTGGCGCCGATGATGGAGAAAACACAACCAAATGTTGAACGGATTTTTAATTTGCAAAAATGAACAATAGTTCTGGCAAAAAAATTGAATTGTTAGATATATGAGTTGAAAAAGATTTCATTTGCTGGTCCATTCGCTCTTCCATAGCTACACAGCTCGACTAGGAAGAAACAAGAGACAGAAACACAATAATGATGATGAAGCTGGCTCGAGGGATAATCGGCGAATAAACTTCAATGAACTTCTTGAACACACGCAAGAAGGGATAAAGAAAGCAAAACATTGCTTCTTTTGGGGAAAAAATGTTGTTTCATTAGTTCTTCCATGGCTACACAACTGGACCGCGAAGAAACAAGAGACAAAAACGCAACAAAGATGATGAAGCGGGCTCGAGGGATGATCGAGGAAGAAGCTTCAAAGAACTTCTTGAATACACGCAAGAAGTGACTAAATTTGTCCTTAGATGTTGAGATACCAACACAAGAGCGGAATTATCCGAAGGATGAAGGTATAATGCGTCATCATGGTTCTATGGAGGATTTGTCATGGCAGAGATGAGTTGAACAACAACCAAGCAGGTCAAAGAACAAAGGAAGAATGATGAACGCAGAGAATCTCAAAGAACATATGGAAGAAAAAATCAAGAAATTTCTTTTGATACCACGATGAACACTATTGTTCATGAATCGCAAAACAAAAGAAGAAATTTGCGAGAAGACAATGGAGGAATCACCGATGAGAGATGAACGCGTAAGCTACATAATCGCTCCTGATACCATATTAAGAGTGAAACTCTATCTATGAATTGAATATAAATTTCATTCAAATGAATGGTGAAGTAAAAACTTAGTACATTATGAAGAGGTGATCACTATATATAGTGCACATTCTAGTGAAAGTAAATACAAAAATCCAACTAACTAACTAACTAACTAAGAAAAGTAGTTACAATTGAAAACTAATTTAACTAACTTCTGAACCAACTTTCTAATAACAACAATGTACATTCATACCAAAGAGTCTACTCATGTAACCAATGCAACAACCACTATATAATAAATAGAGAATATATCCAATGTAGCAACCACTGTAGAAGAAAATATAAGGAAAAACTACATGTAAATGGGAAAAGAACCAATATTTGCATATGCTTACCTACCAATAATCGGTATCCATTGACAAATATTTGCAAAAGAAACAAAATCCTAACAATATGAAAGAAATAAATCGATTTTCCAAAGTAGTATCATGCAAAATTTAGAGGGGGAAATATAAAAAGAGGGAAAAAAAAACTTTACCTTCTCATTCATAGAAACCATTTAAATTGGAAGGAAGATACTTGCTGGAGTAACTAAACAAACGGTGACAAATATAGTTTTACAACTCGTTAGAGTATACTTTGTTGGGGTTAAGATGAATTTGTTCTATTTGAATGTTGATAGAAAACTACTTCACTTGTGGAAAATTGGTTGTCTGAAAAAGCAATCATTGGTTAAATTCACAAAAGTGTGACTATAGATTTTTGTTTGTATAGAGTAAAATCACAAATACATCCAATCATTTCAAGTGATCTATATATAGGTACTATTGTACGACTCATGACACATTTTAATCTAAACTGAGTGAAAAAGAATTGGTGTTTAGGTGTAGTTTTGTCAATGACAAACAAAATGTTGAACAACTGTTTCTCATTTCAAGGTTACAAAACACAATAGCATAAACGATGCTTTAGTTTTGACAACACATAGGAAGGGAAAATTTACAAAATACAAATCAAAGGAAGAACAAATAACTAACCCTATTAGTGTCTAAATGCAAAAAAAAAAAACGCAATCAATGGAAGAAGAAATAACAAAACTCAGCTACAAAGAACACAACCCAAAATCAGTTTAAAAAAAAAAACATGGAGAAACTAACCTTGAAGTTCAACTGAACTGAAAGTGAAGCTCCATTTGTTGCGTTACAACGGGAAAAAAAACCTTAACATTGAATTCAGAAAAGTAAAGGAAAATAAAAATGAAGTGAGAAATTGCAAGAGAAGTGTTGTAATTATTACCTTTGAGCTTGATGAAGGAACGACAGCGAGAAATTGTTGAGAAATTGTTGTAGAATGTAACGTCCACAATCATAAATTGTGCAATCATAAAGATGGTTCCAAATATTATTTAATATGAATTGTGCAATCATGTGGAGAAAATATTCAATATTTCAATTCATTTTTCAGACAAAAATGAATTGAAATGTTGAAGCTATATTGGGAGTGATATTAATTACATTCAAATTTTTTTGTAGAATGTAACGTCCAAAATGTCTTGGTCAAAAAAACGTCTACAATGCCTTAAATTATACTTATCCGTTACATATGAATTGTGCAATCATAAGGATGGTTCCAAATATTATTTAATGCTAAAATGCTCATGGGCTGACATGTGGAGAAAATATTCAATGAGATTTTTTTTTTTGACCAAAATATTAATGAGATTATTTTCAATTGTTTTATATATAGATATAGATATAGATATTATAATGGTGTGCATCATATAGATATTATTATGAATAAATATTTATTATTTTTGACAAAATTTGCGTATTATTTAATATTTTCAATTAAAAATTTTGTTATTAATTTCCTCACCCAGTGCAAAAAACTCCTGGACCCGTCCTAAGCATAGTAGTAAAAACTGGTGTTATGAAGTCAATGCAATGTCTCTTTATATGTTGTGAAGTCAATGTAGTGTCTCTTTTAATTATATCCCTACAATACAACGGAACATTGTTGAGGAAATAGCTAGTTAAATCTTATGTCTGTCTGTTTTTTTACTTGCTACATGTGAATGATCCGTTGCTGTGGAAACTAACTGAATGTGTAGATTTGATGGGATGACAATGCCAAGATTCTGCAAAGCTAAATCACTTGGTTCGGATTCTCTTCGGTAACCAGAAACTTTCAATAAGAGAGAGACAGACTCACATTAAATATTATTATTTTATAAATAATAATATTTTAATATGTATTCGTATATCTCCTACTAGAAGTGTCCAACATTGAGGTGCAATCTATATTAACACATGTCATCTAACATTGGTGTTTTTTTTGGTCAATAATATTGGTGTTTTATATTTGTTTTCATTCTATCTTTTAGCAAATTATAGTGGGAATTTTCTACAATTCTTCCTAGATGGTGAGTGGAGTTTGCACTCGTGATGATGTAGCTAGAAGCTACTAATAAATTTATAATTATCAGAAAAAATACAGATAAAGATATACTATGTCTAGATTTTTGTGTTCAGATAACTCAAATGAATCTTAAAGCCTTCATTTGGTGTCAATTTGGTTACAAGCTCAAATTTGTGGCTAGTAGTGGAGTGAGGTATGTGGGGTTCTTCACATTCTTCATGTGTAACACCAACTATAAGGCCAGAACAACACAAAAACACGCCAAGAATGACAACCCTAAAATCAGGTCCAACCTAGGTAAAACAACCCTATAGGGTTAACACGGAGCCTTCAGAGAGACTCTGCACCCCATGGCTCCAACAACTATGAAACAACACAAACCACCACTAGCCAAGGCAACGACTAGGATCAGATCACAATCAACTCAAAGCATAATTGGAGACAGAGACCTCCAAAGACGTACGAAGATCAAGTGAATCTGCGAGGAGAATCAAAGACAAGTCCGCCAATCCCAACAACCTATCTGACCCCACCCCTGGCCTTCTCTCTATCTCTCACTTCATTTCAAATCACTCACCTATCACTCTTTTTCTTCTTTGTCTCTAGGTGGAGGGTGTATATTGAGTGTCCAATCCATAAAACTTTTTTTTTGTTAAAGTTATTGGATACATTCGTATAAAAATAGGTAAAACACGAAATTTAAAAGCAAAAATCACTTTTAAAAGCAAAAGTTCCATATTTCAACTTGAAGTGAATGTTTGGAAACTCTTTTTCTTCATAGTGGATTCCCGCATCGAAGGAAAAGCTACAGAGTGTAGCTTTAGAGTCATCGCACGTCTACGAGGTGCCTATCGTGATTCCAAACACGCGGGAAATTAGAGTCAATTCTTAAAGCCAAGTCAATTCAACTCAAAACATCAACACACATGTTATGTCTCTAAAATTACTTTTGACTCACCCAAAAATGAGTCCAAACATGCTGTTAAGCTTCCTCCAAGTTAGTTTCATACAAAGAGGACTTCATATAATAATAATAATAATAATAAAAGGTAGAGAACATAGAAAATATAATAAAAATCAGCTAGACTTGATACATTATATATGGACAAAACCAACCAATCTCTCAAAATATCACATAGTAACGTGGATTACATACAGACATATAGAAAACCCCACATATATAAAGGGTTAATAGAAGGTCCAATACACCACCAAAAAGTGAAATCCCACTTATAACAGCGTTTGAAAGTTGGACCTCTACGTTTTTATTTAAGCTCTATTTGACGAGCCATTAAGCAGAAGCAGAAGCAGTGGAGGGTAAATAAGCACGGCAAAAATCAAAACCATACCAAATACCACTAGGAATAAAAGTGTTGTAGTAAAAAGAAGCGGGTGGGTAATTATAGGTATATACGGTGACACTCTCAGGTTTCCAACCATCGTATCCAGTCCTGTATAAGTAGAGGTAGCAAATTTGGTAGGTACATGGTCCGTTTATATCAAATGTGTCCGTAGAGCATCGTTCAAATGTCCCTGAAGAAGGGTTATCTAGTCTTGGAACATAAACCTGAATACATTAATCAGTTGCCCACATATCAATATTATTTTTTACTTGGTTCATTTCAATTTGGCACAAATAAATACTATATAGCAAAGAAGGTAATAGGTACCTGATAGCCATAAGCATCGCCAAATGATAGACTAATGCGATCTCTGGTGTATTTGGGAGAATTGCAGCTGGTTGTTATGGTCACCGTGTAACGACAGCTATTAGCTGCAGCATTCTGCAAAATGTATCTAATTTCAGATGTAACAACAAGATCTAGAAATATTTGTTTATGTTATTGGTTAGTTGTTAATCATGGTTATAGTTGAGTTAGATTTCGATTTCAGTTTCAGTTTCAGTTAGTTAGTATTGTTGTAGCTTAACTGAGTTGCATATAATGAACAGTGTATGATACACATCATGATAATAATAACAGAATATCTGATCAGACATTTCTTCAAACAGTTTGTGTGTGTGTTCATTCATCTTGAGCAAGATGTTTCAGAGCATTACACTCAGACCTTTCTTCAAACATTTGGTTGATGATTGAAAAAGTAGAGAGTGTAGTGTGTGAAATGAAATAAAAAGAAGTTAGTAATTACTAGTACCTGCTGCTGTGTCTGTTGGGTTTGGTTGGGGTTGAAAGATAGGTTGGCTTGAGCTTGAGGTTGAGGCTGATCATCAGTGGCTGCTTGTGAGAAGACAGCGATGATGAACAACGTGAGGATTAAGGTCACAATTTTCATTGTTTTTGTCGCCGACATTACCTGCAATGTTTCGTTCGGTTCAAGAGATTGTAGTCTGTAGTAGAGAACGAGAAACACGCCTCACTCTCACGGACTCGTTTCATTTCGGTTTGGTTTTATTTTATTGTAGCTAAAGACAGACAACGAGGGTAGGTAGGTTAGGTAGGTAAAACAATTTCGGTTTGGTTTTATTTTACTTGGTTAATTGTATTTTGTATTAATCTTAGAAAGCTGAAAGAAAAAAACGAATTCGGTGTTGAGAAAGCTGTATTTTCTTTTGGTCAAAAAAAAGAAAGCTGTATGTATTTTCTTCCTTTTCTTGTTGGTTAAGGAATTTCATTTCGCCTCGCCAAACTCGTGGGTATTAATTTTTAATTTACCAGCCTCTCCTCTCCTCGCAATCTACATTTTTTTCGTAAGTTTAACCTTTTTTTTTTTTTTATAAACTTCACTCTGTTATAAAAATAATCAGAGTAAGAACAAATACCGGACATCATATAATAAGAGAATAGAGATGAAGAAGGGAGAAGAAGAGAATGCGGGAGTCATTATGCTCTTCAAAGTGTCCATTTACACTAACATATGAACCCTATTTATAGGGAGTGAAATGGTAAGTGACAAGACAATCATCAAAATCCACTACACGAAGAGATGGAGAGAAGGATGCACGTCCACTGTAATACTAATTTTCACAACACACTCCACTTTTTTTTTTGGTCCAAACTTCGCTTCACTCACTTGCAAACCATTTGTTACTTTGTAGAGTACCTATTATTATTGATGTTTTTGAAGTGAAACATGAATGAATTTGCATAAGCTTAATTTTCCGTGCATCTCTCGGGTTCGTAAACAAACAGATTGTTCTTCTTTTTTTTTTTTTTTTTTTTTTTTCCAATTCCAACGTTTTCTGTGAACGAAATTGCAATTTTTTTACCTTTTTTTTTTTTTTTTACAACTGCAGCATTCTTTTTACCTGATCTTAGTATTTGTTTCACTTTTGGGTGAGCTCAGTATCTCACCCGGTGCTAGGAACTAATAATCTCTCAAAGTACTCAGATTTATTTTTGAGCTGATCTCTAATCTCTATCAATAGATGGTTATTAATCAATCACATATTCCTTCCTTTGCTTATATTTAATTCTATAGTAGTACTTAAAAGACATGGTTATTGATCAATCACCATCTTGGTTTATTTGTTTCGCTTTTTTTGTCTGGAGACAGAATGAAAAGCATCACTTGAAACACACACTCAACTGCAAAATCTCAGATTCGTACTCGAGTGATGATATCCGGCCTAATACGTACAACACTACTAATGATTTTATTTTATTTGCTGTATTAAAAAAATTGTACAGAATACGTTTTTCGTTTGTTTTCACTACTTGCTTCACAAACACTTGAAAATAGTTAAACCAATGTTTCAATTTTATAATTACAAAAATACTGTTAGTTTTATGTTTTATTTTTATGGATTCATGTAATTAATATATAAGTTGAATTTCTACAGAATCATGGCCTCAAGGCAAGGCAACTAACAAACTTCAATTTTTATTCAAGTATTATGCTTACCAAAGGTTTACATATAGTAAAAGTAAATTTCTTCTCTTCTTATTGTGACTCTCTGCTAAAAGAATAGCGTCATCATCTTTTCTTCTATAAAGTCTCAGTTTTCCTTCAAATGTTATCCTTATTAGAGGCGATGCATGCATAAAAGGAAGAAAAAAATCACACCTCTAGAAATAAGGACTCAACTTATACTAATTATTGTAGGGGATCTAAATCCTAAAACAATTCAAACAGAGTCACACTGGTTTACCATATAGCATAAGTGAAACATTAGAAAACGAGTATGCAACACTGGAGACCTGTAAACTTGGCAGTGAATTATCAAAAATCTCCAGCAAAACCATTTGATAATAACATGCTGAAATAGGCAGATACAAAATTTAACTCCCACCAAAAATGATGCAATTCAAGCTGTTGGAACCTATGGAAGGAGGGACATATTCTTCCAGGAAGGTCTGGAAGAGCACCAAAAAATTAGCTGCATTTATTACGTTCATGTTTAATCCTTTTTTTGGGGCTCTCTCATCGAGAACTTGTAGTTAGCCTTATTGTCTTAATGTTTCAAATTAAGCATCTATTAGCAGCAAGCACACACCTCCAGGTAGAGTATTAGTAGTAGTAGGAACAAAAATCAAGTCTCATCCAACAATAATGGATAAAAGAATCATATTGTACAAGAGGTAAAGGTAGAATCAAATCAACAACATAGATTATGCTACACTATAAAACATGTTTAAAATTGAGAAGGTTAATACAAATATTTATTGTCCCAGCAAAATCCTCACCTGCACCAGACTAGAGATGAAAAACTCATATCCAGAGGTTTGCCAGATTTGGCGTCTTACCGTCTCAGTTACAAGATGCTCAACACACAGACTCATATTGCTGATTTTAAAATGACTGCCTCAAAATTTCTCATTCAGATGTCAGTTGGAGGCTTCAACCTTATCAATCTTTTGATTCTGTCTTTTTCTGTATTTTCCAAATATCCCTTCAAAAGATATGCAGAGAAAACGTAAGAAAAACATCAAGAAGAAACTTGTCTCTGCAACTAGAAAATGCAGTACTGAGATGAAAAAAAATGAAGTTTGGACCAGTCGTGTCTGCAGGGAAGAGAAACGGTTACAAGTTTTGCAGCAAAATATAGGGGGGAGCCCTTTATTTTCATAGTATTGGGAACTTTTTATAGCTTCAGTTCACATAAATTTTTATATAAGATGGAGCATCATTTCACATGCAAGGCAGAAAATAATGTCTGATCTTATGAGTCTCATCCAAAACGAACAACATCTAATAACATTATTTATAGTAACTAGATACATTTGATTACGCACACCATATGAATGTCAACAAATGATGCGTCTCTGAGGCAAGCAAAATAAATGAGAGAACAGAAGATTTTCAAAAGTTAAGGGCCCATTTACATTCGGAAAACCTGTTTTGTTTTCATTTTCTAAAAATTGCATTCATTTTGAATTGTTAACAAGATAAAAGACTCTTATAGTGAACAATTGTGATAAAGAGAATATGAGAAGGTAACCGGAGAGATTTTTTTTGGAAGCAATGAAACAACTTTTTGGCCATTTTCAAAATTTCTGAGAATCCTCGATTTGTTATATGTGATATTTCTTTGTTTTAGACTTTTAGTAAGAATAAGTGGAAATGAAAACAAGAAGCAAGAGAAGGTAATTAAACAGGCCTTAGGTCTCATTTTTCAGAAAAAGATTGCCGGGCATGTCGCCTTACCTTCCATACAATTTCATCCAAAGACAAGCAAATTCTTCCATACTTATCAAGGAAACGGCGCTCAGTTGGGGGCTTCCCGCATACATCCTTTACAGCTGAGGTTATTGTAAAGATCACCTCTGACACTGGAGAAAAACAAAGCATTGGTAAATAGTACTCGCAATGTGAAGTTACTAAAGTGCTTTGACAGCTTTTAAACGCACATTTTTTTAACACTTGGTGAAAGAACAATATATTTGACATTGTTGTAGATGCCGATGCCATCAAATGTCAATATGAACGAACAAACTTGTTTTTCAGTTAAATACTTTTATTTTTCTGAGCAAGTCAGAAAAAAATTCTACTAGCTCTAGATTCTAAGAACATCCTTGCCAGTTCACTTGATTGCTGCTAGCTTTTCTTACTATTTCACTATTTAAAACGAAAAGCCAAGATAAAAGCTACAAAAACAATATAAAATTCAAATGATAGTAATTGAAATTAATAGTTTCCAAATAGTAAACTCCACTTTCCTTCCCCAGATCCCCCGGTCTATCAGGTAACTTTATTTATGTCGGGTCATGACTCATTTAGATACTCATCTCATCTTGGAGGATGTTGTTTCAATTAGATTGCTGGATGATCAAGGTTCCTATGGGGAGTAATCCATCCTTTCCCTTACTCAAACATATGTCACCGTTGTTGCAGCTATGGCTGACAGAAAAAGACAAAGCCACCAGCTAGAATTCTTTTGACACATCAATGGTCAAATAGATGCCACTCAGCTAGCTATTGTTGTGAGCACTGAAGAAGCTCCATGGGACCACAGAGCCCCTTATTGTTTTTCATATGTATATTTTTGGACCCCGGTGGAATAATGGTTTAGTAACTACAAGCTGCTCACCTTGAGGACAAGGTGAATGTATGTTTAAGAAGGTATTGTAAGGTGTCTGTAAGAATTGTTTGTGAGAGGGCTTGTTAACTTAGTCCGTTAATTTGGTTGGGTTGAGTGAGATGGTTAAAAGAAACAAAGCACGTTTCCTTCAAATAAAAGGAGCAGTTGAGAGGGACATATGTCTTGTCTTTTAAGATAGAACAGGGGCCTTTGGTATATATGGAGATGAAGACCCACTGATTTCTGGAGTACTCTGTCTTTGTAATTGTGGTTTATCCCTATTTATTTCTATTAAGATGCCGGGTTCTTATCACACTTCAATCTCAAAACAAGTGAGCATATTGACTTTCAAGCATCGACAACTTAGACAACTCATTTCTTTGAATTTATTTTACAATTAGCACATATGAAATATTGCTGCGATTCCATATGAAAGCATCAACAACATAGATGAACCTTTTGTCTACTTTTATTTTACCAAACATCATCACCAACGCCTTAAAATGTACAAGTTACAAACCAATACCCCTTAGCCATTAGCCAGCACTTCAATCTTAATAAGTGAGCATATCCATTTTCAAGCATCAACACCTTAGATGGCTCATTTTTATGGCTTTATTTCACCTCAGCTAGCATTAAATGTTGATACAGTTACATACTAAATCATCAACAACTGAAATGAGTTATTTGTTTACTTTCATTTTATCATCATCAAATATAAAATTGGTTAATGGAATATCTTACAAGCAAGTTCATCGTACTCGTCCTTCCCCACAGCGAATATACTGACATCTCCAAGTATTGTGTATACAATATAAACTGACCTGATAGAGAAAAGTATAAGTAAAATACTGTATCAACATGTACCAAAAAGAAAACTGTATGTAATCCCATATGGAATGAGACAAATAATTTTTAAAATAAAGGAATTTGAATGAACAATAACTGGAGGTGAGGTGAAGCAAAATAGAAAAATTCAGAGAAAATGGTTTATTTAGGATTTAGAAGGAATAAGTTTCGAGGCCAGTTATTTAGCTTTTATTTCAACGGCTCATTTCCAAAATTTCCAGTAATGACTACAATATGTTATTCAATTTGTTATTCTACGACTCTCCTCTGAAATACTCTAATAAGCAACTAATGCTATTCAATTTGTTCTCATCTTCTTGCACTGAAAACTAACAAAATGAAAACTGTGCAAAGTCTATCGTAATTTTTATTTGATAATGATTTGGATGAACAGGTTCAACAGCCTATATACATTTCCTGCTACTTTCCTAGTAACCAAAGTTCAGTCTTATACCCACTTGTTCGGATACAGAAGGTGCGTACATTACATACATCACATATAGATGAGATGAGAGAGCAGTATACTCACTTGTGGCAAGCAACTAGGAGCTCTTCATTTTTTGCACCCTTGAGATTATCAGCTCCTAGTTTGACCAAGAAAGAACGCCAGTGTAGGCGCTCCTCAGCAGGAACTCCATGAAAACTGCAATTAGAAATTCAACAAGTTCCGATAATAAAAAACTTGGAAACCAATTGTCCGTTTCTTAACCAAGTTGACAATAGAAAAACCACACAAGAACGATCTACCGCATTAAATCAATCTGTTTGTGTCTGAATGTTTCTTGAATTAGAATAGAAGGTTCGAGTGATATTTCAATTCAACCATGTAATGTAATGTATGTAAAGTAGAAAATGAGGCATCATGTGTTATGTGGTTTTCTAATTTCCCAAATAATTGTCATATTAATTCTGGGTATGAAACTCACTGTTATCAGTATCTTACGATAGATACGATTCGTATCCGGATACGATACGAAATCAAACAAAAACGATACATATCTTTGTGTGTATCTTTTGTGCGCCTGTATCCCATCATTGAAACTAACTAAACCCTCCTTATGTTAACAAGCTAACATCAAAAGAGATTATCAAGCTGCATATAAGATCTAGAAATTAGTTAATTGCTACTGCATTAAAGTGATTCAACATGTGCTTTCAAATTGTTTCAGAAAATAACAAGTATGTAGTTAATCTAACCCTATAAAATAGCAGTAGCAGAATTTCCAACAATATCAGATCACACAAACATATAAATCAAGATTCGAGAAAATTATAAATAACGGCATAAGAAAATGGATGCAGAAACAGAAAAAGACGATGGAAATGAGAAGAAGAAGAAGATGGAAGCGCACCGTTCGATTAGGACGTTGCCCTCAACGTTGGCAAACAAAACTGCAAGCAACATCTTCTCCTTCTCTCTAATCAAATTCAACCTCACCAGCCTCGTTAAATCTCACTCATCAAAATTACTTTCTCTTTATTTTTTTCAATTTTCTTTTGACAAAACAATTTATTTTTTTAATTTTACTTGTTTATTTTATTAATTTTTTATTTTTATATAGGTGAAAATAACTCGAAATTCTTGAATTCTAGAACCCCATCTTTTGGAAGATGATTAACACCTAAAAATTGTTAACTTCTCAACCAACACCTAAAAATTGTTAACTTCTCAACCAACTGATGCCTCGGTCGAGGTAGAGGCATAGTTGAGGCAAGATAAGCCAATGTTTAGGTCTGTTTGGATAGAGTTTATTTTAAACTTATTAATAAAATTGTATGTAAATAATAAATTTTTACATATTATTTATAAGATTGTTAAAGTAGTTTATGGAAAAACAACTTACGAAGTTATAATTTTTGTTGGCGAGATGTTATGAATTAACATAAAAACTTATTTATCTCAAAAAGTTGTTTTTCATAAGTTTAATAATAAGTTAATCCAAACAGACCTTTAATTTCATGAAAATCGGCTTCTAGAAGGTCATTTAGAACTCCGGGCTTCTCGGTCTTTTTCTTCTTAATAAATTCTAAAGTAGCACCAATCTATATAAATATCTAAAGGAAGCTTTTTTCCAAGCCTCTAAGATGCTCCACATCATCCTCATTAATTTTTCAATTAGATTTTCAATTATATTAATATCTTTTTCTAATTTGCACATATAAGGAGACTTATATTAATGATTACATATTAAGGCTAAATTATTAAGACCTTTTTATATTTTTTCAGGTTATTATATAATTAAAGACAATAAGTGTATTGATATGAGTTGAATAAAAATAAAAAGACATAAAGTTTGATGACTAGGAGAATTGAGCATTATTTTATTATTTATAAAAATAAAAACCACATGAAACATAAAAACGTGAGACTTTAATTTTTCATATCTTTTTAAGAAAAATTGTGTTCACTTCTATATTTATATTTATTTATAATTTTCATGGATTTTTGTTGTAAGAATAGTGTATTTTTGTCTTTTATTTTTAGAAAAGGAAAAAAAGAATATTGGGCGATGGTTAATCTTTGGAGTTACTTTTGGTCAAAAAGAAAACTTTTAGTTACTTTGGGTTTATTAATTTAAATTTTGTTTTAATAGTTCTCTAATACTTTATTTGAGTTTTTTTATATTACATTTTTAATCGGGAATATGAATGGTTTTTAAAAAAACAATAGTTTCAAAACGTCATATATTCTAATCTATTAACTTAATCTCATATTTCATCCTCTTTTTCTTTGACATTTCCAACAACTTAATCTCTTATCTAAAGAACTAATTATAATATATTAAAGTATATAAAGTATATAATTATAATATTAATTTCAGACACTTTATGTTTTATAACATCCCGTATTAAGTTGTAATAATGTTTTTATTTATTATTTAATTAAGACTTGCAACCACATACATATTTCATCCACTTTTTCTTTGTGGTAGATATTCCATCCACTTTATCAAAAATAAACTAACTATATGTAATATATTGAAATAATTATAATAATAATTTCAATCAAATTACTATTGTCTTTATATATTATTATTATATTATTATTATTATCACTTTGTGATTTAAGGTTTCACACAAAAGAAATTTTTTGTCTTTTACGTTTTAAAATAAATTGTGTTTTACATTTATAAATAAACACTATTTGTATTCCTAAAAAAAACACACTATTTGAAAAGCATTTATAACCACTATTTTAATTTCCACTAGGCCTAAAAAAACTGATAACATTAATATTATATTACTATTATTAATCACTTATAACTATTGGACTCTAAAAGTCACATTCTTACTAACTATATAAACTCTACACACTCACACACCCTACCTACTCCTCTTAATTTCATTCCCCTTTATGTTGAGTTAGTGTCATTAGTGTAGTGAGTTTGTTTTTGATGTTCTCTAAGTTTGAGTCACTTCATTTTTTCATTTCCTTGCAAGTTGGGAGAGTTATTCTCAATTTGTGATTGTTGAATATTGTTGTTTTGTTTGTGTGATGCTTCTCATGAAGAGTTAATTGTAGGCGATCAAATTACTTTAAATCTATATGTGATTGTTGTATATATTGTTCTTTATCCAATGCTTCTCATGGAGATTTATATTGTAGGTGATAAAATTATAGACTTTTCTAGGTTGTTTGTGTGAGTTTCGGAAGTTCCTTTTGGGTCGTGTCAGTTTGAAAATCGATAATTGAATCCGTAGAAAACTTTTAATAAGAGTTCCCCAGACTGTCTATAGAAGATTCTAGCTATTTTAGATACATGTGTGTTTGTGTAGGTTATAAATTGATCTTTTTGTAATCATGTTTACACAGAACTTCAGATCTATTTTGTCAATATATAATAAGGCTTGGAGGATAAAAAAATAAGGCTACAAATTCTGATGATGGTATTTTTTTTTTGGTTTGTTTATTTGTATTCAACAAGTGATTTCGTTAGGCTGATGGGGGTGATAACTGATTCAATTAATTGACATGGCTACATTAAATAAAACTTAGTGTGTTAATAGTGTTAAATTGTAGTGGATAATTTAATAATGCATTTGGTTTTTACTTTAGTTATTTCTTGCTCCTTGGTGTCTTCTTGATTGCCTAGACCGTTACACTAATACTTATCAATTATATTTTAAGAAAAAAGCTTAAAGAATAATTAAAATACATATTATAATATTTACCAAAATTTATTAATTTAATAATTTTCTTTAAAATAATTAGATGAAACTGAATATTATATATTAATTAAATAGTTTAGATAAATTTAAAAGATTATGATACATGTGTATTTTACTTTTTTTTATTTGCAACATTAAGTTAAGTAGATATAATTACATAAATGATAAAATAAATGAGTGTAAAATAAACTAAATAAAATATTGATTATTATTTTGAATGAGATGTTTTCTCTAATATAATTTTTATAGAAGATTGTGTATTGATAACCTATTGCTTATTAATATTAGAGTTAAATATGTTTTTTTGAAGGAAGTTAAATATGTTTTTAGTTCCTAAAAAATTACAATTTTTGATTTTAGTCCCTATAAAAAAATTCACTCACTTTTAGTCCCCACATGTACCCTCTCAATGCTTTTATTCTCTTATGACTTATAATAGCGCTTAGAGATGCTCTAAAAGGCCCCAATTAAAAGTTATAAGACTAAAAGCATTGACGGAGGAAAATGTGGGGAATAAAAGTGAGTAAAACTTTTTATAGGGACTAAAAGCACAATTTGTAAAATTTTTAAAGACCAAAAATATGTTTAACCTTTTAGATTATACATTGTAGAAAAAATTATTATCATTATTTTTAAAATAATAATTCTATTTAATATTGTAAATGCTAAATACCATATATTTCTTTTAAATCTTCTTCATATTATTGTATAAATAAATAATAGAGAATGTATTTGTTTATTATTATTGTTTTCTAAATTCAATTTTAAATCAAAATTCTTTAACTTCACTTTTATGTTGAATTTCATTTTATTTTAAATTTCAATTTATGAATTATTAATTGGTGATGAAAATAAGAAAGAGTAGTAACTTTTTGCTTTCTATGATTTATCTTTCACCATAGATATTTATCTATCTATATTTTAAATTTACGCCACTAAATTTCACATATTAAATAGTATTATAATCTTCTTACTAAATATAATGAAAAATATTGTATTAAGTTAAAAATTAATTAACATGAAAAAGTATTTACAAATATTTATACCATATCTATCTATCTATCTATGAAAAGGAATCCCCAAAGGAAGCTCCACAATTTTTCTCAACAGTTTTGAAAGAACTTTCTCTATTCATTTCACTTTAATAATAAAATAATATTTCGAAACAGATAATCTCATAAAAACTATTAACAATTATTTATATTACAAACCACATACACTATATAAGGAACTCTAAAATTTATAATTTATCTAAAAAATTTAACTCATATTTATATTATATATATTTTAAAAAACATGATTTATACTTTTAATTATATATTTTATGAAAAAAAGTTAATAAATTAAATTTGAAAAAATGTAACAACCCGTGCAACGCACGGGCATTCCTCTAGTAGAAGATCTATGATAAGGTTGTTTGGCAGTCTAACATTGGATAGTCAATGTAACCGTTGAAGGCATAATGATAATTCAAGAAGGCAAGTGGGTCAAGAACGTGGTGAATTGTGTTGAAGATCAAAGGAAAAGCGTGGAAACAATTAAGGATCACATCAAGGTATCTTGAATTTAGGAGATAGTGGATAATGCTCACATTTCACACCTTAGGTAGTTAGTGTTCGCTATTCTTAGTCGAGTAATCATTTTTTTAATCGTGGGTTAGTGATTGTGGCCAATAGAGACCATTGTATATAAATACTAGGCTCGTAAATATTTCTAGACACATGACAATCAATCAACTCTTATTTTCAAGCATTTTTACATTCCTTCTTCGCTATGCATTTTCTTGGAATAGTCCTAGGCTAATCAAATCTTCACCAACGCCTGATCCTATCACTTTTTAGAGTAGTTAGAGAACTCATAGTTGACGAATAAATTTCTTTTCCTTAGGATAATTGCTTGAATAAAGGGAATCAACAAGCTCAAGCTTGTTAGTCGATCATTGACTAATTTAAAGTTTGACAAGAAATTTGACACGCTCAATAGGATCAACATAAACAAACAACCTATAAAGTTTAATTCGCCTTGTTTGGATTATCATCGATGCTCTGTCACATATTGCACAAGGAGTATATGTCATATGAGTTACATGAGAAATTAGAAATCATTGTACACTACAAAGTGAAGTATTCCAAGGCTTATATATCTAGGTATCATTTAAGCAGTAAATCGCTATAGATAAATGGCATTCACTCCCTCCCATATGGATACAGCTCATACAATGAATGTGACAAGCCAGCCAACTAGGAAGGAAATGCTTCAATGCTTACAACACAGTCCCCCCCCACCACTTGAAGTCAATTTTAAACTTACATGTTATTGTTAGATACACAAATGCCATGGCCTAAAGAACCTACAAATCTCTACCACATGGGGTTTGTTACTCCAATATTCATTAATTTCCTTTCACGAATGGAACATTTCAGTATTACATCCTTTATAGAATACAAATGAATATTCTTTTCAATTTTCCTTTTCTAACCTTGTACGTCATCCATCATCCCATAAATTCAATGTGTGACCAAGTTCTATAGAAGCTTAAAAATGTGGGAATCATATTGCCTTGTATATTAAAATCAATGCTACACACACGCCTACATCAGCCACATCAAATTACATATCTGAGGCATTGAAGACAATATATATTGAATTGTTCCTTTTGCTTATATATGCATGCATCTTAATTTTTTTAACAGGGCTTTCTATACACATGTCAAATGGGTAGTTTTCTTTTCTCATCATAAACCGAATTGAGCTCCCACAACATAATAGAGTGAAGAAGGAAAATTACTTATCTTTATGGAAACCTGAAGATAAATATATATATATATAACGATGAAGTCATAAACCATCGTGTCATCTCCCTAGCTACTTTTGCAATGTATGGGAAGAGTTCTTAGTAAAATGTTCACACCCCAGTTGGGGCTAAATGAAGGATATAAGTGGGGTTGAGTAAAACCTCAACTCGTAAAGTCTTGTAATCTTTGATTTACATTGTTTCTATGATAGTGGAATAGATGAGTGGCTGGTTTTGGGGGGGTTGAGTCCCAGATGGTGAGGTGGGGGCAGGAGGCGTATGGGTTAGAAAGGGATAGAGATGTGGATTAGTAAGGGTAATTTTGGTATTTTTGGTGGTTTAACGAGGTTGAGGGGTGTGGGTAGTAGGGACGTGGGGTGGAAGGTGAACTTCCCTTTCTGATTGCTGGGAAAGTGTCATAGCAGAATACGATAAAGGATAGAAGATGATTACTATTTACTAGGGAATGAATTTGGTAGTAAGCAACGCAAACACCAGGTACAACAGGCTATGAATATTGTACGATGATGATTACTCAGAATATCTAGGGCACAGAAATATAGAAAGATTTAGGTATGATGATTTAACTCTTAATGTCCTTATCATTGATTGTAGGCACATATTTAATGTATGATTACATCAGACCTGCTGGCCAGCTATTGGCCTTCTAGCACATTCTAGCTAAAGACAAAATAACAGCTAAATTCAAGGAAAATGACAGCTAATAAAAAGGACAATGACAAAAATTGAGTAAAATGCGCATGAAAGCGGTAAAA